>CM077458.1:29046462-29238962 GCA_039654765.1 Mylopharyngodon piceus | reverse complement strand
GACACTTTGACACTTCAAAAAGTTCATAAAGAGATCGTAAAACTAACCCATATGAATTTTCTGAAGAGACTCAATTGCTTTATATGATGAACAGATTTAATTTAGGCTTTTATTCACATATAAACATTCATTAGCGAACATAAACATAAACTGAACCTGCTTGATATGCAAGAACAAACCTCTTGCGGAAGCTTAAACGTGTTGTGTAACACAAGAATGAACCTCATTGGTTCTCGTGGAAGCTCAAACATGATGCGTAACACGAGAATGAACCTCATTGGTTCTCGCACGTCAAGCAAACTTGCTTGAGCTTCTGTTTACCACAACTAATGTGTGAGATGATGAATGTTTATATGTGAATAAAAGCCTAAATTCAATCTGTTCATCATATAAAACGATTGAGTCTCTTCAGAAAATTTGGACTAAACCGCTCAAAATGAATTAGTTTTACAATCTCTTAATGAACTTTTTGAAGCATCAAAGTGTCAGTTGCGTAGCTGTCAGTGGAGGGACAAAAAGCTCTCAGATTTCATCAAAAATATCTTCATTTGTGTTCTGAAGATGAAATCTTACGGGTTTGGATCGACTTGAGGGTGAGTAATGAATGACAGAATTTTATTTTTTTATCCTTTAAAGCATCTCGGAATCTGTTCCAGCCTAGAAATTCAGGTGGAGATAATGCATTTCCAGGATTTCTTTGTTTCTTTCTAATCCTTTGTATAATAATAGTAGATGCTAACCAACCTCTTCTACCTTTTTTTCTTCTGTCCCCAGGGGTCCTTACCAAATCAACCGGCAATTTGCTTCAAGGGGAACCAGGGGGTAAGATGAATGTGTTTTTCCTCACCCCTCCTGATGTCTAAAAATTGCAATCCTTTAATTAGACCTGATTGTCGAGTCGTGCAGCAAAAAACTCACGGCACCCTTCAGCTGCCTGCATACTCTCTCAATATTTCATGAGCTCCTGAACCATTGCCTGAAATGGAGAGGGAACTGTAGCTTGCAGTGACGCCACTCTTAGGGCCTGCCCGACTAGATTGGGAACATTTATATAATTATAGCAGCACGCATGTTCATAAGCACAATTATGCACCATAAATTAGAAGACTGTCATCGTTTGGATGCGATTCTTGGGTTTCGTATCATTTGCGTGTCAGTGGTTTGGTTTATATGCGAGTATTGTTATTTACAGCTAGTGAAATTGGCAGTGTGGTCACACTGTACGGCCTAGGTGGATTTTTGGTAGGGGGTGCATTCCAGTGAAACGCCTGTAAAGAAAGATGCCTGTGTCTAACCGGATTAGCACATTCAGTCGTAGCACACCTCCCCATCAGCGCCTGCTAGCCACAATCAGGCCCGTCGAAAGCATACTCATCTGATCCAGAAGCGGGACAGGAAATGGACTCAACAAACGGCAGACTGTGAGACTCGATTGCGGTCGGAAGCCCGGGAGAGGCTACTCAACACCCCCGAGCTGCTCGCCAGGTTACTGGGTCAGACTGGTGACTGGAAAGGCTTTGTCAAGAGCTCTAGGAAGAGGTGGGGGTGTTGGTAAACCCAAGGGAGCCTCTTGTGTCTCTATGCCTGTTGTCTCAGTGCAGACATGAAAGACCTGCGACAAGGAGGGGGATAACCGTGGCCGCTGTGTCTCCTAAAGCATCGTTCGACCCCCACTAATTCCACAATTATAGTATGCAAAATACTGTCACATGTAGTCAAGCAATATCTGATCTAATGAAGTTTCTTCCGCTTTAAAATTGGAGTAGCGTAGTTGTGTCAAGTGTGTAAAACTGGAATCTGTTCTAATTGTCGAATTAGATTTAGTGATTATATCTTTAGCCCATTACATATTCAAATTGGCTGCACTGAATTTGAGCGTTCATCCCCTCCTCCTCAGATAATGGGCTGCTGGGCATTAATGAGGTATTTGAGCCGTGTGTGTGTGTGTGTGTGTGTGTGTTTGTATGTGTGTCAGGGTGACAAATTAAGCTATTACAGCTGGGGGTAGGGAGTGATGTTAAGTCCACAGTACTGAAACCAAGTTATCAGTCATTCTATTAGCCGTAACCTCAGGATGCTTTCACTTCAGTCAGGCTCGATATAACATTGAGTATCATAGTTTTACAATGGATTGATATCTTTGAACAACACTCGGGAGATAGACGCTCCTAGTTCTGGTCTTTCTTAGGCTATGTCTACATTAATCCGGATTCACTTGAAAATTGTTTTCTCTATGTTTAGACTTCAGTCAACACTGAGATACCATTTTTGTACTGCGAAAACTGAGCTGTTCCCTGTTGTGGACTGTGAAAACGATGCCACATGTTTAGTCATGTGATGCATATTGTACCCATATATTTCTATAGTTATAATGGCATTGTTGTGCCTGCTACTCATGTCTATAAAATAAATGTTACTTTGTACAGTCTTCATATTACATTCCTGCAAAGATGACAGAAAATTCATGCAGAGATGACAGAAAATTGCTGTCCTGTGGCAAAAAAAAATGCTATCACGTTTTTTGATCAATATAGCGATTTCGATCATGGTTTTGAAACAATATTTCCTTACTTGTCTGTATCATTTTTTTTTTTGGAAGCTGGCTTTATTGACTGTTTTTGCGGGCACCATATCTTTGCATAAATTATACGTGACAGCGTCGGTTATTTCTGTATGCCTTTTAATCTCTTTTCGTATGTTGTGCAGCTCCAAATGCCTGTATTATCAATTTTTATTCACCTGGTTCGGAATGCGCCATTGTTTTTCTACATAAACGTGCTAGACGGACGTCTTTGACTGTTGTGCTCACGTCTTTTGTAGCGCGTGAAATGGTGTTTCTACACCGCACTCAAGGTAAAAGAAGTAGGGCTGCCCCCTAATAGTTAACCAACCATTAGTCGACGAGAAGAGGCTTAGTCGACCAAAATTTTATTAGTCGCTTAGTCGCAGAAAAAAATAAACAGGAAGTGGTGAAGTCACGCAGTCTGTGACGGACAGATCGTTAACAGCTGGTAAATGTGGTAATTACAGTACATCGGGCGGGACATCCAAACGCACGCCTATCATTCATCGACCTCAAATAAGGCTTATCACCTGGAAAAAGTAAGTAGTAGCAACTTTACGTGGCCGCTCGCTTTAACGTTAACCTAGAAAAATTTGGGCTATTCAAGTGTTTGTGCGGAGTGTGAAGGCTGAATAGTAGCGCGCTTACTGCATGACAGCTAACATGGGGAGCCGGTGCGATCACTTGCACCTAAAATACTGTCATTTTTGGTCATACAGATAAGAGTAATACATCTTTTGAATCTGTTAAGGGTGTACTTTTATTTGTGTGCACTCACAATAACAACAAAACGTTATGCTTTTGTATAATGGTGTAGGTTCGTCCACTACTGCGGAGATGATGAGTCAGCATCGTCAACTTCATCACTGCAGCCGAAAATACAGAAAACACTAGTTTATCAATTAATTATTAAAATCTCCTAGCTGTTTTTCCCTGGCGCATTCATAATCATTACTTCTGTCGGTGCGCTGTGGCAAGCTTTATGTGTGCGCTTAAACACCGATTAAGCTATTTAGGCATTAAAATCTCATTATTATGATTTATATGGTTTATCAATAAACGTGCGGTTAGTCGACTAATCGCTTAAATGAACGACTATAAGTCGACCAGAAAAATCTTTAGTTGAGGGCAGCCCTAAAAAGACTTGCGTCTTGTGTTTTCAACCGCAAAAACACATTCTGAGTGAATGTTTTGCCACAGTGATAGTTTGACAGTTATTGCAAATTATCTGGAATTATGATACATCATCTCTTCTGTATCCAAAATATTCCCAAGCCACGAATGTTGATTTTGAAGTCCTTATCCTGCCCTGAATTCATCTTCCCTGTTTCAGTGCTTTCTTCTAAACCCGCTCTGTTCTCGCACTTGATTTCGCGCACTGCATTCATATTACACACTGAGGGGGCTGTGCTTTCTACGGTTTAAGAAATCGCGCATGATCACATCGCAAATTTATTACGATATCGATTAATCGCACAGCCCTTGGCAAAACATGTGGGCAGTTGTGTTTTAGATGCTGGTTTGGTGCGACCCGGATGCGTCAGTAAGTGGTGAGATATTTTGCTAATATTAAAATGATTATGCCAGAAGAATAATGTGAGAACTTTAATATGTCTGGTCTCTCGCTGTCATCTTAGTGATGGCTTTTGGAAACTTTTGGAAAACACTTGAAATGTTTGTGTAAGACAAAGAGGTTTTTGAAACGAAAATGCCATTTTCAAATGTATTCAGATTAATGTAAATGCAGCCTTAGCAGGTAATTTTCTTCCACCTGCAGGAGGGCTCCCCCAGACCAGGGAATTCCCATAAACCTTGTCCTGGCTTGTCTCCAGACCTTTAACGGGCAGCGTGGAAAAATCAGGAAGTGCCCTGCTGAGAATTGTCAGCTGCCATTTTCCACTAACTTGACAATGCTTTGATAATGCGCGTTCATATGGCAGTTAAGAAATGATTTAGCCATCATTGGGTTTTAACAGATGGGGGAGCTTTAATTTGCTCAGTTCTCTCCATCTGTGGAGGAGGATGATGATGCAACTGATGAGAAATAACACAAGAAAAGATGTTTAGAGTAGTAAAATTCCTTTTATATTACAGGGAGTGATCCCCAATCCTGGAGGATTTATAGACTCTGAATGCCTTTGATGGCTTCACTAGGGATGTTCGGTTTCAGTTCAGATTCTCAAAGACTGGGATTTCACATCATGCAGCCCCATTTTCTTTTGATAATTGGATTTTTGTTGCACAAAATTAATTATCCAGAGGCTACAAATATATATGTCTGTCTCAATAAACAGAAACAGTTCTCACGGAGTGAAATGTGAAAGGGTAACGGCAGTGTCCTGCAGTTTGACAGGCTATATCTTGACATTTTTATATGACTTTCCTCCAATTCTTGTATTATACATGCATTTTTATGATCTCATATTAATTGAGAGACTAAGACATGGCCATAAGTGAGAGAACATATTAAATTAGAGAGCATATTATTATGCAGAATCATGCAGAAGTTGCATTGCACAATTTTCATAATTCTTTTATGGGCCAGGAACAAATGAGGATGTCTGAGAATGATGGATGTCTGTGATGAAAAAGAGAAAGCTTTTAAAAATCTAGTTTAAAACGCATTTGCCAGCAAGTTTTTGCTTTGCTTTCATGTTGGCATCATACATTTTTGGAAAACTTTTATGCCATTTTCAAAATGCAATGAAACTTTTACATGATTATGCATAATAATATGCTCTTTAATTTAATATGCTCTCTCACTTATAGCTGTGTATTTGTCTCTCAACTGATAACATTGCATGTATAATTTGTGATATATTTAATCTAAAAATGTCAAGTGGTGTAACCCTCAAATGAAAAGTAATACGATTTTCTTGCATATTGAACGGACAATAGTCTGGGTAGACATCATATTTAATTTGATGCAAATAAGAATGAGGCTGCTTTTTCAAAGGTCGTCCCATTTGATATTTTAAAGACTGAACTAACCAATAAAATAAAAAAATAAAATAAAATCTAAACAAAAAAAGTCCACTAGTTGATATGATATTCAGATCATGTTTTATTGGGTATACCACAATGATTTTTGATTTAGTGGATGTTTATCAAGACTTTTTTCTTACAATCTACAGACAGTTACACCACTTAGACATTTCTGACTTAATGCTACACAAAGAATTAATATCAAAATGTATTTCATTTTGAAACTGAAAACCTCTTCATCATATTGCATTGCATTTTTTATGTATTTTTGAATAACATAAGAGATCCAGACAAAAAAAAAAAAATGTGTCAAGTCAGTGACCTTTCTTTACTAAAAACACCTGTTTATGACTTTGAGCAGACGATCCAGCAGCAGCATGAATTTATACCTTCCTTAAAGGTTTTCTGAGTTTGTGTGTGTTTGTGAGTGTGTTCTGTGGCATTAGTTGTGTTGGAAGGTGGGGGGTAAAGCATTTCTCTCTGAGATGTTCTCATGGTAAATGTGTGTGAAGGTTTAGCTTCCCCCACCCATCTGTCTTCTCGTCATTGCTGTGATTGTCTCAGCCTCTTTTCTCTCACTGGGATGCACCAGTTCTCCATCTCGCACCTCCGATGAGTGTGTATACGTGAGATTTTGATGGAGAGTGTACATTAGTCTAAATACATGTCTGTATAATATGCATTGTTGGGGTCCTCTGTAGCTTACTAATTTGATCAGAGGATGAGGGAGTGTATTTATTTCACTAAAACTTGTCTTGGGATCTGTGAATTTTGTACGTATGGTCAGTTCTATTTGTGACTGTGCTTGTCCGAGCAAGGGGCTTCTGTGTGTGTGTGTGTGTGTGTGTGTGTGTGTGTATGAGCCTGGCTTTTTTCCTTCTTGAAAGCTAATTAGAATGACAATAAGAGGAATGAGCGTAGAACGCAGAGAGTCTCTGGCAGCAGAGGCTGTGTGGGGGGAGCTGTCCCACGTGTGAATGAAAGGGCACACGCCGATTCTTTCATCCAGATGTGACGTGCCTGGCGACGTGCACTGGGACCCGAGTGCCTGTCTTGTCTGGGGCCCAGTGTTTTGACTGGCAGAGCTGTTTGCTGCATGGTCTTGCCAGGCCATATTTGACAAGGTCTTTGGAAGAACAGGGGTGATCTTCTTTTTTTTAATGTCAGAAGAAGTCTTGTGTGAGCTTATAGTGCATTCAGGTGCACATCAATGTCACCAAACTGAGTTGGGCGAATGTTAGTGGGAAAACATGTCGGACGCAATGGATGCAGCGTCTGTATTAATGGTAAAATTGTTAAAATTAATTACATTATTATTAAGTTGCATGTACAAAATACCTTACTACTGTGCAATTATGATACGATTCAATTCACAGCACCTTCATCAATTGAGTAAAAACATAAAGCAAAAACGTATCCGATGCGCATTCTTTATTCGTAATTTTGTAGATGTGGATTGAAAAAATCTTGTTGAATTTTATGTAGAAAAGGTACATCGGCATTTTACTCTGACCAAAGTGGTTTAAATGCACTTGAAATCATAATTTGACTTTCCAACTCATAAATATGAACTTCCCAGGAGGAATTGAAAGCACCATTAGCCAAGGCCCAAAACTGGTAAAAAGTGACTTTGGTGAGTGCATAAAAGGAGTTGCTTGCCATTTGGTCAGTTACTTCATAAAGAAATGCAATATAAAAAGATTTGCATTTAAAAGTTTATCTAGTGATGCACCAAAAAAAATATAAAGCTTTCATTTAGCCAAACTAACTCTTCATTCTGTTCAGGGTGTTGTGTTCTCATGTGATAAACTAAAAGCCGCAGAAGAAATTTTACATATTGCTAAATAGCATCATTGTTGGTCATGGTGAAGTGTGTCCACACTATACTGAAATATTTACTTGTTGTAGCTTATCCATGTTTTGTGCACAAAATAGACATTGACTCAGTCAAAACGTGTTATCAAAGAAGTGCTAATTAAATGTCACTGTTTTGGTCAATGATTTAGTCAGAAACCAAAAATTATTTTTTTGAGGTTTTAAGCAAAACATTTCTAGTCTAGTCAGAATGATTTTTGTTTTTTTTCCCTACAAAACTCCATGTACACTGTAAACCCGAATAAGTTGGGCTAACTCAAAAAATTTGAGGTAATCTGTTAGATCAATTTTTTGAGTTATGATGTTCCCAATTTTAAGTAAGCAAAACTATCAAATTTTGAGTTTGTAGTACTCATGAGTGCATGTTAATTGCTCCTAACTTGAAGTACTGAGTTTGCTAACTCATACATTTTGATAGCAATTAACATAAAAGATTTAGTTTATTAACTTTTTTATTTTGAGTTCTTGCAAATCAAATGAGTTATATACTTCACCTAATAAGTTGTCAGAACTCAAAAAAGTTGAATGAGAATTTTTTTAAGCTAAGAAACTAAGATTTTTTTTTTGTACTCATACATTTTTATTGTTCTGAACTTAAAATATTTGAGTACACTAATTTACTGTATACATTTAACTTTTAACATTTAAATTATCAGATTATCTCAACGTTAATATTTTGCTAGCTATAACAAACTAATTCCGAAAATGCCAACTTGCTAATTTGCTAAAATGTTAACAATAGCATTGTATAGCACTTACAGAATGAGTACAGCAACTTAAAACTGCTCTCAAACCAAGCTGCATGCGCCACTTGTCACCATGATGATAACTCTCCAAAAACCCACATTAACAGAAACTCTTCTAAATTAGCATAACAAAACATTAATCACTACTAAATCTCCCTTACCATTAATCTTGCACAAAAAACATTATATAACACTTAATTTTAGCATTTACTCTCCATTTTGAGTGCCATGGGCAAAGCAATAATGCTAAATAGAAATCCCAGCCCAGTTTCAGTTAAACTTAAGGTAGTCTAAATTAAAAGAAATGAGTCCATACAACTCAAAACATAGCACTTGAAATATGTCAGTGCTGTGAACTCAAAAGAAAAAGAAAGTTCTAAATACTCATAACAGTTAGTTTAACTGAACTCAAACCAATAAAGTGTTTTGAGCGGGGGAACATTCATTATGTTGAGCTGCCCAGATGAAATTGAGGAACAAAATCATAAATGGACTTGATGCTTTTGTGACAGGTGCAAGTTGATCGAGAGACGGACACAATGACCTTTTTCAGAAATATGCAAATATTGACAGCTAAATCATTCAGTTGTGACAGGGTCAAAAATAGTTTCAATAAAGGAATGAAATGTGTATGGTAAATTTGGTAAAAAATGGTAAAAATGTGGCATGGTTGAATTTGGCAAAACATTTAGTGCTCATTGTTTATTTTTATGCATACCAAGATCCTCAAGTAAAACATTTTTGGTTTCAAAAGTGTCTTCCTGTGAATATAAATGTGATTAATGTGGAAAACATGTGGTGGTGTGTATGTGAAACTCATCCAAAAATGTTGTACTGTACATCTCACAGCTTTTAAATGACTGAGCGGAGCCAAGAATTGCATGGGGAAGATCACAGACACTTCAGGCCTTTCATGCACGGACACACACAGGGCACGCTCACAGTTCTGACGTGTCTGGACCGACTTCTGAAAGAGTGCGGCTCTGAGTAAATTGCCCATTAATGGGCCGCACCTCTCAAACGTTGTCTGCGTAGCATCTTTCTTTTAATCCATAACTCGCTCTTTATTTGATGCTTAAAACCTCATATTATTGTCTCCTTGGGTTTAAATGTTCTTTTTTTCTTTAAGCATGCCTGCGTCCTGTTGCCGTTGACGTGGATGGGATGTGTCAGTTTTCAGTCACATGAGTGGATCCATTGATTCCGTGCCTACAGCAGGGGGCTTTGGCTCGGCCCAGCAGGATGCATTGCTTCTAATAGTTTATAGTAGTTTTTCGTCACATGGGTTGTTTAAATCTTATTTGAGGAGCATTCATGGCCACGTCTAGCCATCACGTGAATGCAGTTAGAAACGGAAACCTCTTTCAGGTTTGTTTTTGTTCGTGTAGCTTGTCTGTCATGGTCATCCGGCAGTCTAGAGTGTGACTGCTCGGGAAATGAGCAATGGTCTTGTAAATAAACATTGGCTTAAAAATATTCTGCATTTCAGGGACAAGTTGTTTTGACCAGTTTCTGTCCTGAAGCTTTGAATGAAGACCTTTATATGACAAACTTGAAAGAGAAGCACCTATGGAAATAGAATAGGTACAATAAATAAAAAAGAAGGTAATTGTGACTTAATATTTTAGAATTTAGAAACTTTATTTCTTACAATTGTGGCTTTTCCTCACAAAAGAACTCTCTCTCTCTCTCTCTCTCTCTCTCTCTCTCTCTCTCTCTCTCATAATTGCAATGATTTATCTCTCAATTTCATCTAGTCTCACAATTGCATGTAATTGCACCTTAAATCTCACAATATCTAACAATGGCGACTCCATATCTCATGATTGAATCTTTTTTTTCTTGTAATTGTGGCTTTAAATCTTCCAATTGTGATCTCAAATTTCACAAATGCAACTTTAAATCTCACAATTGCAACTTTTTTCACAATTGTGACATTTAGTTCTTATATATAAGGGTCAATGACTGATAAGGATTTTCGACAGGCCAATTTTAAAATACAAAAAATAATTATATCTATTGCAATTGTTCAAACATTGAGAATGTTGTGTACACATAAATTCATTTTAAAATTTTAAATTAAGTGATTTTAGTGTTTTAGTTTTTTTTTTTTTACAAGTTCTCAGTAATTAAAGTGTTTAGAAACAAAGTATTTGCAGTTCTTTTGAGATTCTGTAAAGAATTACCTTATATTTTTGTTCTGAAGCTTCAGAGTTGCCTTCTTAAATGTAGTTAACACTTATTTTTCCTGTAAATCGTATAAAACTGATAAAAATGTTTTAAAAATACCATTCACTTAAGCATACTGTATCAGTGTATCAGCCACAGAAATTAGATATTTTATTTTTAATTTAATACAGTTATTGCTATTATTGGTCGCACCACATGATGTGTGGTCGCTCCAAATGACACAAAGACCTTAAATATCATTAAAAATCTATTTAAAGAGATCAATAAACAATCAATTTTATACAAAAAATAGATTTAAACCAGATTTTAACTGAAAAAATGCAACTGGACAGAAAATGTAGGTGTCTCGTCATTGACCCATATATAATATAAAATATACATACACACAATTAGGTACACATTAAAGTTTCATTTGTTAACATAAGTTACCATGAACTAACAATGAAAAATTATTCTAAAGCATTTATTAATCTTTAATACATCATTAAATACATTTTAATACATTATTAAAATCAAAAATTGTATCTGTTAATATTATTTAATTGACCTGAGCTATCATGAACTAAACATGAGCAGTTGTATTTTTATTAACTAACATTAACAAGGATTATTAAAATCTGTAGCAATCATCTTGCTTGGTTAATGTTCATTAATCTTTGTTAATGTTGGTTAACACATTAACTAATGTTAACTAATGAGACCTTATTGTAAAGTGTTACCATTTTAAACTTTCTCACAATGACCTTCTTATTTTTTACTTTTGAGGCAGAAAAATGCTTCTGAGAACCTGTTTGTTAACATTATTTGAAGAAGTGACTTGTAATTGGGTGTACGCTTTAATATTCAGTCTTTGCAGGCCTTATTGTACTATCCTAAATTGCTAATTGCTCTTTGAAAGTTTCTGATCTCCCTGCATTTTCCCAGCAATCCTCTAGCAAGTGTATAAAAATACAAATACTACACATGCTGAGCGAAGACAGCCTTGAGCCTTTCAAAGCTGGCGTTGTGTATGAATTTTCAAAATGTGTGACATTAACCAATCAAAACGTAGAGAACTGTTCCACTATTGTAATCTCAGAGGCCAGTGAGGCTGTGGACGCCCCCATAGACCTGCCTCTACTTAATTTGCGCAGACTCGTCACTATAGTAACTGATAGGCGAGTGGAGGATGGCTTCTGGCTGCTCTGTGAATGGGGTGCATATGAAAGCGGCATGCGGGGTGCTTTCCTCCCCCATTACCGACACACACACACACACACACAGAGGGATGGTTATGGAGTCAGGTCGCCCAGTGCTTACTGAGCTTGACAGATTAGCCCTCAGGTGCTAGAGAGGAGAGAGAGACAGATTTTGCTTGGCATCCGAGGCAGTTCCTCAGGGGATGAGGCAGCCACCACAACCCCCTCCACCACCCCTCTTTCAGCTCCACAACTTCTCATCGCCAACCCCCATTTATCCTTAAACCAACCCCCATGCATCAACAGACATCCCCCCCCCTCTGGTTCCTCCCCATTTAAATGTAACGGACTTCAGCCCGGTACCGCTACAGAGTGATTTAATGTGAAAGACAGAGGCGAGCTCATGCACTGCATTCATAATACATGACTCATACTAGTTGATCATATCATAAATGGTGTGATTGAGAACCCATGTTTTTTGAGAAAAATGACAGGGTTTCCCAAAAGGTAGAATGCATTATTATTGTTCTCCCTTCATAAATGCCACTTGTGAGCACTATTATTATTTCATCTCTGGAGCCAAGACTGAAAGTCGTCGATCTTTCATGTTTTAAATCTTTGGTGTCCCCAGAATGTGTCTGTGAAGTTTTAGCTCAAATACCCCACAGATCATTTATTATAGCTTGTCAAATTTGCCCCTATTTGTGTGTGAGCAAAAACATGCCGTTTTTGTGTGTGTCCCTTTAAATGTAAATGAGCTGCTGCTCCCGGCCCGCTTTCCAGAAGAGGGCGGAGCTTTAACAGCTCGCACTTTGGTTGCTCAACAACAACAAAGCTGGAGAATCTCACTCAGCAAAAATGAGGATTGTCAGTAACGGTGTTCAGCCTTACATTGTTCAAACTCGAGTCGGACACTGATGGAGAGACTCAGGAAGAAGTTACAAGTTTTAGAATGAAACTGGACATTTCTGAATGGTTAGTGGATAAATTTATGTAGTTGCTGTGGAGTTGATTCAACTTATCGACTAGCATGTGCCGTCATGTTAATCTTTTGTGCAAATCCAGTGTTGAATTGACCCTCGTTTGTGAAGGAGTCTGGCGTAAAATGACGGCATGGTAACAACACTCTACTACAACAACTCTTCCTCTTCTCTAAAGCAGTCCAATATGACCTCACCCCCTTTGTTGTGTGTTCTCAGGGGCAGGGTTTATGTAAATTTTAGTGTTAGTGATGTCACCAACCCGGGAAGAAGCTCGTTGTAGTCCCTACCAGCCATTTGTTGTAGTCCTTAAAAAGCAATTTCTGTATGCAATTTCTTGCATTGAACTTTGAGTGTCATAACTTTGCAGATGTTGTTTATTCTCAAACAGCAACATTACACACTAACTAAAGTTAAAAAAGTAAAATCATAATCAAGGACCCCTTTAATGGTTTGAAATCAGGCCGACTGATTGTCAGGTGTACATACTGTCCCAACCAGTGAGAGTGGCAAGGAGGAACAAAAGTGAAAGAGGAGGGCAAGAAAACTAGAGTTGCCAAGTTGCACAAAGCACTGTCTCATTCATATTACACTGCCTAAGTTTGGACGTAGTAAGATTATTTTTTTAAAATACTTATTCAGCAATAATGTGACAGTAAATGCATTTATAATGTAACAAAAGATTTCTATTTCAGTAAATACTGTTCTTTTGAACTTTTTATTCATCAAATAAAATAGAAAATGTATCATAGTTTCCACAAATATATTAAGCAGCACAACTGTTTTCAAAATTGTAATAATAATAAGAAATGTTTCTTGAGCAGCAAATCAGCATATTAGAATGATTTCTGAAGGATCACGTGACACTGAAGACTGGAGTAATAATGCTGAAAACTCAGCTTTGCCATCACAGGAATAAATTACATTTTAAAATATTAAAATATTTGTAGTAATATTTCATAATATTACTGTATTTTTAGTCAAATAAATGCAGACTTCTTTCAAATATTACTGACTCTAAACTTTTGAATGGTAGTGTATTTCGGCTCTTGCTCTTCTTGTTAACTCTTTTGTGCAAATCATCTGTTTACATTAGGGCTACAAATCTTTGGGATGACACTCACTGGGTTTCAGTTTGATTTAAAAAAAAAAAGAAAAAAAAAGGATTTTTGCTAATTCAGAATGTTTAAATTTAAGTTTGATTTGGTAACTGATTCAGTTATTTTTGGATTTGTTAAATACTTCCCCTAATGTGTCTTGCATAAGAAAAAGATCAGTACTTGAGCTTCAGTATACACTTGCCCTTAACACACAGTCAGATGTTGTGACGGTGGCTCTGAGAGGAACATTTGCTCAGTTCATAATTCACAGTTCCCATAATTCCTCCATCTCGCCCCTTATGTAGTGGATTATCATTAGCACTGTAATCTCAAGCTCTGTATTATCCACTGTCTCTCTCTCTCCTCTCTTGTCACTCACTCTATTTTTTTTCTTTCATCCCTCTCCCTCACCCCTCTTTTTTTTTTCTCTCTCTCTCGGATGAGTGGCTCTGTCCGTTTCGGATTGGGGGTCATGTAGTTCCGTTTGTCGGTCCTGGGCAGGGATGCCCCAAACCTCACCCTTCCCCCACCCCCTTCCAACAGGCCACACGTTCCTGCTGCTTATGAATAATATAGGCCAAACTCCGTGCCATCGCATGCGGTGGGAACAAAAGACGAGCGCCTCGCAGGAGCCGTAGACGAGCGCGCTGTGTGAAGAGAACAATAGTGATGATCGCGATGAAGACTGACTGTAGAGTAGACGGAACCAGCGGAACTAATTTAACCAGGCCAAAGACAACTGAGCTCTAAAGTAGAAGGTGCTCATTACGTGACTGGTCAAAGTCAAAGAATCATAGCCAGCACTATAATTGCAGTAGCAGAGATAAAAGCATGATTTTGGACTGCTAGAAACTTTCCATGTGTTCTGACACGTAGGGATGGTTAAAGACACCATAAAAACAAAATGGACAGTTATTTTTTTATGGAATACTGCAGTATTTATTATAAGTGATTTATCAGTGCACATCATTTTTTTAAAATTCATGTGGCCTCATAATCTTAAATCAAAATAACTTCCTCTCCCTTAGTGTTGTCAAAAGTACCGACTTCGGTACCATGTCGGTACTGAAATTTTAAAAATGTGACGCTTTGAGCGCTGTTGAGCTGATTCGTAAACACCTCTGATTGGCCATTGTGTTCACAGATATGTCTGTGATTGGCTACAAAGATCAACGCTTCAAAAACATGTTGTAAATAGACTTCAATGACGCTCTTCACCGAGCGCTTGCACAGATACCCGCTTTCAAAACGCTTTCAAATTCAAACGCTCCCGTGCGTTGATCATTGTAGCCAATCACAGACATATATGTTGAGCGTGTGAACACAATGGCCAATCAGAGGTGTTTACAAATCCACTCAACAGCGCTCAAAGCGTCACATTTTTCAAATGTCAGTATCGAAGTCGGTACTTTTGACAACACTACTCTCCCTATTGCAGAGACATCTCTTCTTTTCTCTGATGACATGTTAATTGGCGTGAGGGCGGGGGCAACCTGTCGCTCACATGAGATCACAGCAAACCACAACCATCCAATCAATTCCCGATGCACAAAATCAAGTCCCTCCCTACATTTTTTTTCTTGTTCGAGAAGCAGTTTCATATGTCACAATAGGGAAGAAAAGACTCCTGTGTGTATCTGTGTAAGCACTCTGTGAAGAGCATCATTGATGTCTATTTACAACATGTTTTTAAAGCGTTGATCATTGTAGCCAATCACAGACATATATGTTGAGCGCGTGAACACAATAGCCAATCAGAGGTGTTTACGAATCTGCTCAACAGCGCTTAAAGCATCACTTTTAAAAATTTCAGTACCAACTTGGTATCAAAGTTGGTACTTTTGACAACACTACTCTCCCTATTGCAGAGACTTCTCTTCTCTTCTCTTTGATGACGTGTTTACTGGCGTGAGGTCACACATGAGATCACCACAATAGCAAACCACAACCATCCAATCAATTCCCCATGCACAAAATCAAGTCCATCCCTACATTTTTTCTTGTTCAAGAAGCTGTTTCACTCAGATATGTCACAATAGGGAAGAAAAGACTATCGCAACTTCCGTTTCATGCCGACTTTAAGTAGAAGCATTACTTCTGTACAGTATTTTTGGGGTCTAGGTCTGGTGGAAGCTGTTTCATGCTGACTTTAAACAATAAGTCAACTGGCTGCAGTAATTGTTTACTAGGTGGCTGTCAGTTTCAAGCCCTGGCCTTAATGAATAATGCCAAGTGTGAGGACGAGATGTTCTGTTTCGTCTCTTACATACACTGACCCAATACGGCTTAAGAAAGAGAAAAGAAAACAGCACCTGAAACAACACGCCAGCTTCTCTTCTTTCCAAACAGATGTGTGCTTCATAGGAACAAAACACAAGCATTTAAAGTCATAAAATCTCATGAGCATAGAAAGTTTTGAGTACTTTAAATCTGGGGGGCAGTGCATCTCACCACCTCATAAAAACATTATAAGGTTCTTAGAAAGAGGCAGAGTTGTTTTTTTCCATGGTTGCTACAAAGCACAGCCTTTGTCTCGTCCTCATTGGCCATGGCCCCGCTAAGTCGTTCTGTTCCAGCCCAGTTCACACCTTACAGCAGACTGAAAGTATTTGACATCTCCAAACACACATGGCACCGTGTGGCAGATGTGGCAGAAGATGGGCCGCAGAGGACGGCTTTATGTTGTGCTCTGCTCCCTTGTGGCTGTTATGATGTGGATGAAGCCCACCTGTGTAATGTGTATGTGTTAATGTTATTGACTGTGAAAGATGTAACTTACAGGACTGTTGCTTGGCATTATACACATTACTAAATTTGTCACTAACTATAAGAACACTGGGTCTCATTCAGTAATAATTGTTTACTTACATGTTAAAAAAAAAAAAAAAAATTCTGGTTGATATTAGAGATTTTATGGTCTCTGTAGATTTTGGTTATACACTACCTAAACTAAAAGTTCTGTTCATCAAGGAATCCCGAAAAAATGTATCGCGTTTCCACAAAAATATTAACCAGCACAGCTGTTTTCAACATTGATGATAATAAGAAATGTTTCTTGAGCATCAAATCAGCATATTAGAATTATTTATGAAGGAGTAATGATGCTGAAAATTCAGCTTTGCCATCAGAAGAATAAATTACATTTTTAAACAGAATGGAAACAGTTATTTTAAATTGCAATAATATTTAACAATATAACTTTTTTACTGTAGTTTTGATCAGATAAACACAGCCTTTGGTGATCATAAAATCTAAAACATTTAAAAATCTTCTAGACCTCCAACTTTTACATAATGTATATCCATTATTGGAGGTTGAATTTTACATCCTACACATTGAGATTACCTTTGCTGTCATTTAACATTCACTTAAGGTTAATCTTTGAAAACGCTAATAATTTAATAACACTGTTAAATGTAATATTTCACAAATCTCAAAATGAAAATCCATTTTTAATACTGTACATTATAATGTTGTGATGATTCACTTGTAGCATTAAATGAGATTTTAGTTTACCCATATGATTTGGAGTAGTTCTAACTGTAATCCTAAATTAAAGTGATTACATTTAAATGAAGTTAAGTATTAAATTAAATTGATTTCTGCATTATTACATTAGCAAACAGGTTTTATGCACATATGTGTATGGTTGGTAAACGAGACTCATGAGAAAACAAGGTGAACGACACAAAGGGCTTGAATCTCAATCATCACAAACGCGCAGAGCTCAGTGAGAGAGATAACGTTTCAGTAACAACCCTTGAAGCAGTCTGTATTTGCATTGCAACCTTTCTGATGCACTACCCAATGTACTGATCTAAAAGCTGATAAAATCTCACCTGCGGAGCTGGGTGTTGGCTCTCGCTGGAGAAATAAACACAAAAAGGAGCGAAAGGCAAATGCATTAACAGTCAACTTGAAAAGCAGATAATGAACTTTGCTCAAAGCCTTTGGATTTCTATGACGCTTTTAAATCTTGGATTGAAATGTGGATAATAACAAGTTATGTGGAAGCTCTACTTTTATAGGTATCTCTTTCTTTATTGCCCTTAAGTCTCTCTTAAGGCCCGTTCACGCCAAGGACGATAATTATAAAGCTTTAAGATAATTCTATGAGAATAGTGGCGTCCACACCACAACTATAACAATAAGGACACTGAAGAATGAAATCAATGGAATAGTTTTCAGAATGATTTTTTCCAGCTGATGAATGATAAAAACATTGACAGCTAATTTAAGGAACTCAAGCATTTAAAGTGGCAGATGGCAAAACTGCGGTGCATGCTTAGAATAAACAAAACAATATTGTCCACAGGTGTGGATGCTAATATACACTGCCCAGCCAAAAAAAGGTCACTGTTTGAATTTAAATAGACAAATACTTAAGAGTCTATGATTGGATTATATGGAAATAAATGTTGTGATGTTATTTCTATCAAGAGGTGCATCAATTTTTGGTCAAGATCTTGTTTTGACAATGCAAGAGTCAAGCCCTCTGTAAAGTCTCCTCCAGCACATCCCAAAGACTTTCAATGAAATGAAGTCTGGACTCAGAGGTGCCAATTTATGTGTGGAAATGATTCTTCATGCTCCCTCCCAACCATTCTTTCACAATATGAACCTGATGAATCTTGGCTTTGTCATCCTGGAATATGGCCATGATGTGTCTTCCTACATGGTTGTTTCAGAAATGAAAAGCTACACACCCCATCCATTAGGGTTAAAGGATTAGTTCACTTAAGAATTAAAATTTTCTGATAATTTACTCACCTCCATGTCATCCAAGATGTTTCTTTCTTTCTTCAGTCGAAAAGAAATTAAGGTTTTTGAGGGAAATTTTTCTCCATATAGTGGACTTCACTGGGGTTCAACAGGTTGAAGGTCCAAATTATAGTTTCAATGCAGCTTCAAAGAGCCCTTCATGATCCCAGCTGAGGAATAAGGGTCTTGTCTAGCGAAACGATCAGCCATTTTCTAAATAAAAATAAAAATGTATATACTTTTTAACCACAAATGCTTGTCTTGCAGTGCTCTTCGATGCGCCACGCATTACGTAATCACGTTGGAAAGGTCATGCGTGACGTAGGCGGAAGTACCGCAGTAGGGCGAAAACCTCCATCTCATTTTTTCCTCCAACTTCAAAATCGTCCGACATTGTTATTTTATGCTTTTTGTAAAGGCCGCTTGACTTAGTCTTTGCACGTTCGCTTTGTAGACACTGGATCGGTACTTCCGCCCTACGTCACGCGTGACCTTTCCAACGTGATTACGTAATGCGTGGCGCAGAGCAGTGCAAGACGAGCATTTGTGGTTAAAAAGGTGAAGTCCCAGTTGTACCCTGGTGAAGTCCACTATATGGAGAAAAATCCTTGAATGTTTTCCTCAAAAACCTTAATTTTTTTTCAACTGAAGAAAGAAAGACATAAACATCTTGGATGACATGGGGGTGAGTAAATTGTCAGGAAATTTTAATTCTGAAGTGAAATAATCCTTTAAAAGAACTGTTCCCAAACATATAACATGCTAGAAACATAATAATCACTGCAATAATGATCCAATCATTGACTCTTAAGCATTTGCCTATTTAAATTCAAACAACAACTTCTTTTTTTTGGCCGCCCGGGCAATGTAGTTATAGTTATTGTTATTTGTGTGAAGGGGCCTTTACTCAGATCTAAGTGGCTTGGTGTGATCCTGCCGCCAACAAAAAAAAAAACACTCTCCCTGGAGACAGAAGCTGGGAACCAAGGGGTAAATGACATATGGTTATGAAGATCGAGGAGGAAACCGGGAATGGAAAAAGAGGGTAGTCCCCAAAATGGACTGACCTGCATGACATTGATTAGAATCAGAATATGAAGTGTGCATGGTGGTTGGGCCAGGGGTCGACGTGTGAATGTACCACGTGGAGGAGATGGGGACCAGGGGTTGGGGGGAGCACTTGTCTCCTGGAGGGTAGGGGAAGGGGGATGTGATGCTTTGGGAAAAGGGGGCTTTAAGGGAGGGTAAAGACTGTAAATCCATGGCTGTGCTGATGCCTCAGAGGTGACTAGCTTTTGTTCATCGGTGTGGCCATTTGAAACGCAAATGATTATTCATTCCTGTGCACCATTGACCTACTTCTGGGACCTCCTTGAAATGACTTGTTGAATTTGGGCGAAGACGGCTACCGCTTTTGGCAGTGGCTTCCAGCAGCTGTAGTCCCAAGACTAGCTGTTGGATGACCGTGATGCTTTTTTTGGTTTGTTGCAGGAAAATATGCATTAGTCCGATCATGCCATACTGCCTTGTTTTTTGAAGCTGAGGACATAACTGGGTCATTCCCCGACTCAACCCCCATGAGTGTCCATCGTCGTAGCAGGCTACTGTTTGCTACTATGTTGTGACTGCTTGTGAGTGCTTGTTTTGTCGCATGGAAAACTAACAGATAATGATGGGGGCAGGGTTCGTTCTGTGGGGGTAGTGGAGCTGAATGTGTGTTTGTGAGACTGGAAGCTTTTTATTGGCTCCATGTGGCCGACAGTGCTTATGGTTGTACTGCGTGACCGGGCATTTGTGACAGCCAAAACCCTTTTCTGCGGTGCCCGTACATGGCTGTTTTTAGATGTGTAGGATGGTAAATTGCTTGCTAGAGTATTTATGCACTTCATTAAACACAGCTGAAATGAGTCCAGTGTGTTTCTAAAAATGAAGAGGTCAGTGTTTGTGTTTTCTTGAACGTTTATGAAGCAAGCAGTTGTAAGAAAGTTGGAATAATGAACCTGTATGATTATAAAAAGATAGCATTTTATTGAGCAGGGGTTTTTAAACTTTTTTTTGATGCCAGAGATCCGCAAATATGATGATCCCTTTGTAAACATTTCTTACAATTATATAGGCAACTGTATATTTTCATACATTAAAGGATTAGTTCACTTTAAAATGAAAATTACCCCATGATTTACTCACCGTCAAGCCACCCTAGGTGTATATGACTTTCTTCTTTCAGATAAACAATATGAGTTATATTAACAATCTCCCTGATGCTCTGTCGCGTCAGTTACACTTTCTTCCTAAGTTGAATATGGAAGGTGGTCTGGCGGAAGCTAGCTATTTAACTTTATAACTTGTTAAATATGCATATTTTTCTTACACAAATGCATCGCTTCACTTCAGAAGGCCTTTATTAACCCCCCATAAACGTGTGTAACACGTTTATGATGGATGGATGCACTTTTTTGAGTTTCAAACAGGTGGTTTCTGTTCACTGCCATTTTAAAGCTTAGGAGCATCAGGGTGATTATTAATATAACTCCGATTGCCTGAAAGAAGAAAATCATATACATCTAGGATGGCCTGAGGGTGAGTAAATCATGGGGTAATTTTTAAATTTTAAAGTGAACTAATCCTTTAAGACCCATATTATAATTATGTTTTGCTTCTGTATAGTCATTGAGCCTCATTTATGAAACATTCGGAGTAATTTGCGCGTAAAACAGACCTTCCTGAAAACTCTCCTCTGGATTCACAAATGCTTTGTAAACATAAAATTTGATAGTTAAACCTGTGTATGTTTATGAATTCCAATCATTCGTAAATAAAGCGCGCGTGCACGCTTATTCACAACTAGCATAATCCCTGCCTATGAATTACAACTACGCAAATTACGTGTCCAGGAACGATGTGGAAACTCCCTTCTCAGGTTTGGCTCCAGTATATTGCATAAATATACTAACAGGCCTAATAGGCCATATGCCTAATAAAAATTCAATCAACGTGTGTCCACCGAAGCATTGTAGCCAGCTGAAAATATGCCTGGTGCTCTTCTGAAAACGGCCAATTGGGGGCGCAGCATTTTTCCATCTGAGACACTTTGGTAGCCTCCATGGCGGTAATGTGTTACTAGTATCTCATTTTGAAGAATAGCCAACTACTGAACATAAAAATGAAGTAACCAGCAAACTTCTCCATTGTTGTTCAGTCGTTGTACAATTAGGATGATTGGTCGGTGTAGTATTTGTCCTGCACCTCATCCATTGTGATTGGACGGCTGGGAAAAAAGTGACAATGACGAGCGCTGCATTTTACCCAAAGTTGAACAAAAAGACGGGGCAAACGAACACGTGAAATATTATTATGGTACAAACTAGTGCATAAAAATGCAGTGTCATCAGTTTGCCTAAACGAACACAGAACGTTTGAATGTTTTACGCACCATTTACATGTGGTAGGGAGCAAGTGTAAATTTGTTTCGTGCCACCATCTAACATTTTGTAAATACGAACATTTCCATGAATCCGTTTCTGCTCATGTTTCATGATTTTGTTTCATTTTATTTTTTATTCATATTATTTGTTTTATTTTGTTTGTGGTTGTTTTATATTTACTGCTGTAAAGGAGCATTATGATTTTTGAGTTTCTTTAGTCACTGATGGGAAAATTGTTCAATCTCTGTGGACAAAGGTTGCACAATGTTTTTTGAGAGCTTTCATGCCTTAGGACATAGATGTATTCTTTAAACCAGTCTTTAACAAAACTTGCTCACACAGCATAACCCTGCATATTTGAAAATACCCTGTGGCTCCATTTGACAGTGGGAATTAAAGGTGCCTTGTTATTCCCTGCCATTTTATTTATGGAAAATCACACACCTGAAAACTGTTTTAAATGATTTAGATGACTTTTTGTGTCCATAGTCATTGCCATTTTCCACCTCACTTTTGGACACGTTCGAGCACAAATGATAGACTGCTGCCTTCCGAACAAAAATATTTAAATTATCCGGACACTACCCATCCATTTCCCTCAAATCTAGGACGCTGCCTCAACTAAAACATCCATCATTTTCTGCTGGAGGCTGTTTGAAAGGAAAAGCTGTTTTTAATGACACCGCAATACCTGTTGCTTAATGAGTTTGTATTTTGAATTGCCTTTCTGTATTAGTGAAAGTAGGTTTCTAGGCCTCCCTGAAGAATATGGCTTGACTTTTAATATCAGAAATAGCCTGCCTAAAGTCTTAAGTTATATTTTATACGAGCCGCCGGATGAAGGAGAGTTGAGAGTGCCGCGAGGTTGATTGTACGTACGGCTTTCGCTCAGACTAACAGTGTGGCGCTCAGAGCGCTCCCTCGCCATGTGTTTGGCAGTCTTGAAGCACTGCTTCTTTGGCTTTGTGCATGTAGAGTTGGCCAGAATCTTATTGATTCCTTTTCACAGGGCTTTGAACAGGTAGTGAGGTCACGCTGTCAATGTTACGTGTTCAGGGCTGCATTTGTTTTGATCGCCCTCAGATGACTGCGAGTATTATGTAACTGACTCAGTAACTGAGTCGTGACCCTTCCGTTGCCTCAGAACACAAACTCGGAGCTGCAGTCGATCTGGCATGATTAAGTCAGAACCTATCAAAGCACAGTTTTGCTGAAAAGTTTTATAGCACTGAAGTGGTTGTACCGTACTCTTGACAGTGAATGTGATTTCACCAAGTACAGCATGTTCCTGGATCGACGTCGTTGTTGATCCTGGCACAACATTCAAAGCAACCCTCAGATTTGAGAGAGAAGTTTACAGTTTGTCAAGTTTAGGCTTACAACCAGGGTTAGGTGCTTCTACATCAGTGTTATTCACCTATCTTTTCCCTCTGATTTTAGGGATAAGTTATGGGTAGGGTTAGGTTTAGGGGTAGGGATAGGGTTAGTACTATGTTTTTGGACAGAAATGTTGTTCCAGGATCAACAAAATATGTTGACCAGGAACATGTCTGTCTTGGCAAAATCACAGTGCCCTACTGTTGACAACTAAGAAAGAAAATACCTTTCTCCAATTATAACTAATAATGCTGCATAGATAAATAGACAATAGTTTAAGTAGGTTGCCTTTCTTGAAGTTTATTTTGTGCTCTGTTGCTTTCGCTGTTTGCATTCTACACATTATTAAAGCTGAGCAAATAGCACATACTCTGTTGAAAAAAAAACGGGATAACAAATATTACAAAACAACAACGTATGAAAAACTGTCTCGCATTAAAGGTGCTCTGTCATTTTTGACTGTACTAAAGCAAAAAAATACCATAATATGTTTGCAGAGATGTAGGAAACATGTTAAGTTCAAATTCAAAAACAATGCTACAGCCAGTTATTCTACTTTGAAATGTGCGTTTCCATGTCAGAATGTTTGTTTTTGTTTTGGTCTGTGTGATCCCGCCCACTGCCAATTTACCCAATTGTATTTTGATGCCTCGGGTTGCCAGTTGGCGGAGAAAACAGCGATTGTATCCAGCAAACGAACTGGGTCAGAGATCGCAAATTCTACCTGACCTAAAAAGCCTCGGCTATAAAAACATTGCAAATGTATACATTAGTTGATAAACTTGTACTGTAAGGCTTGTTGCTTTCTATTATCAGTTATGCTTGTTTCTGTTGCATGTCCTCAATCTGGCAACCCATGTGAGCGTCGAGTCTGAGGAGGAGGGGGCGGGGGAAAACTTGGACTGCAGTGCCAATTTAACCTCTAGCTGTCAATATTACATAGTGTACCTGTAAAGTTTTTTTTAAGCACTTTAATTATGTGCGTATATCATTTTAATACAATAAGGATTTTTAATGTTTATATTTGCTGTGACAACATTTTTGCTAGCCCAAAAAGATAAATTTTATTTTTAGCTACATATTGTCAGAAATGGCTAAATATATTTCTATTTTCCATATACTCTTTACAGTGGGGGAAATTTTTTTTGTTGTTTTTAATTTCAAATAAACAGCTGGAAATTCTACAGTTATGTAACTCCATGATGGCTATAAATTCATTAACATTTTTGCTGGAAAATGTTGGCATATGGTGCAAAATATTTTTATAATGTTATTTTCAAACCCTTTCAAACGGATGCTTTCAAGACTATTAGAAGACATTCCAGTAATTTTGACAAAATCTCATTTATCCTCATCTGAATAAATACGCTTTCCACTGATGTATGGTTTGTTAGGATAGGACAATATTTGGTCGAGATACAACTATTTGAAAATCTGGAATCTGCGGGTGCAAAAAAATCAAAATATTGAGAAAATCATCTTTAAAGTTGTCCAAATTAAGTCCTTAGCAAAGCATATTCACTCTCAAAAATAAATTTTTGATATTTACGGTAGGAAATCTACAAAATATCTTCATGGAACATGATCTTTACTTAATATCCTAATGATTTTTGGCATAAAAGAAAAATCGATAATTTTGACCCATACAATGTATTGTTGGCTATTGCTACAAATATACCCGTGCGATTTATGACTGGTTTTGTGGTCCAGGGACACAAATGTTTATGGTTGCAAGGCATAAAAACATGTATATGTTCAACAAATGTAGAAGTTTTTACTACAAGAGGCCTGAAACTTTATATGCCTATGTTTAGCGACTGTGTGTTGTGCAGTAGGACGCTTGTTAAAAACCCACATTAAGTTCATATAATTAGCAAATATGAGTCTTTTATTTCAGAAATAGGCAAGGACAAATCATCCAGCCATGAAATGTGTTTTGGTACAGCAAGTGCCTTTTCTATGAAAGTAATAACTTAATTGCTTAATGAGGACATGCAACGCTTTACATACAAGCTGAATACTGTTTTGGTGAGTCGTAGGAGGAGCTCATTTGACTGGTTTATTGAATGAAAGATGTTTTTCCAAAAAGCTTTAAGTAAATGCAGTAAGCTGGAGCTTTTCTCGATAAACAAAAGCCTGTGTGTTAGGCAAGGAATTTTTTTTGTATGTACGGTATAATGAATGTTAAATCATCTTGGCATTATCTGTATGTTATGTTTGTATGTTACACAAGAGTATTGCTTAAAATAGCCATTTAATGCTTAAAATAGCCATTCTGAAGCGTGAGGGTATAATCAAACATCCATTTCTCATAATTACACTGTTTGTACGCCTGTATTTATAGTGGGCGTGATTTTATGTATATATGTTAATAAATGTATATTTAGAATTGAATTAAACTTTATTGACACAGGTCTGAAATGTCTTTGTTTTTCTTTTCATCTAACAGTATATCAAGATTCCTGCTTCCTCGGATTCTCCTGATGCTTTCCGTGTCTTCTCCTTCTATCTGTCCAGTGACAGTAAAGACAAACCTCAGGCCAGCTTTGACTGTATTCACCAGTATGTTTCTGGGTAAGACACTGATGCAAAAATTAATCAGATAAGGGGAAAAACTGAACCTCAAGGAACATATTAAAAGAAAAGACAAAAATCCATGTCATGACCCCTTTAAAACAGTATAAAAATAGCATGCTGTTATTTTCTCAGTGGAGCACACAGAGTTCATACTGACCAGGAACTGTCAAGAACCAAAAAACACCATAAATAATGAATATATTACAAATACAATAGGACTTATGGGGAATAAATGAAATTTGAGTCATTATTCACTGATAACTATTAATGCTTTTGCAACTTAAAACTCTTCTTAATTACTTAATGCAATAATAAAAGTAGTAACGTTTACTCCTATTACTGCCATTAGTTATTGTGTGTCTTGAATAAATCTGTGCGTTGAGTGTGGGTTGTTGTTTGTTAGGATCAACATTAACTTGGACCTTTGAACCCCAGTTCCATTACAGTATTTGGCGTCACGGTCAGTTGTGAAGTTGCTGCCTCTTGATCGGGGTGGCACTGATCTGTTCGGTCTGCAGCTCAAAGGAGACTTGTAGTCTCACAATACTCCACTTGTCTCGCTGAAGAATAGCATTACATAGGTTTGTGGGAAAGAGGATGCAAAGCAATTCCACAAAAACCGGTTAAGGCCATTAGTCATAAATTAGTCACTGACTTTCCGGCTGCTTTGTGGACAAAGGGAGCAGCTGTAACACTTAGAAGTGCAAAGAGAAGGATTAAACATGTCAGTCTTTACATCACAGGGTTGATGCTTAGAGCTTTCAAGAAAATTTCTGTGAAATTTCTACACTGATTTTGATTTAGCCTTTTATTCTTTTCACACAAACTTCCCAAATCAGAGGTTAACCTGCAAGCCATTTGCAAGTATTTCTCAATTATTTATAAAAAAATATATTTACTTTTTTTTTTTAAAAAAAAGCATTGATTTAATGCAGATTTTCAGTACCCCTGCTATAAATATACGTTTTTAATACCTATTTTAGCAATATATATAAATGCTGTTCTTTCTACTTTCTATTCATCAAAGAATATAATATATATAATATAAAAAAATATATAGATAAAATATAATATAAAAAATGTTAACATGTTTTCCACAAAAAATATTAAGCAGCTCAACTGTTTTCAACATTGATAATAATTTCTTGAGCACTAAATCGGCATATTAGAATGATTTCTGAAGATCATGTGATGGCATATAAAAGTTTGTTTACATGATATATGGGTGTGTACTGTGTATTTTAATTATGTGTATATAAATACACACACATTCATGTATATATTTAACAAAAATATATTATAATTATAATATAAAATACTTATAATTTATATTATATATAAATATATGTGTGTGAGACATATGTGTGTGTGTGTGTGTGTGTGTGTATATATATATATATATATATATATTTTAATATATATTATGTATAAAACAATGTTTATTTATTCAGAAATAAGAATTTTAATATAACTTATAGGTTTAATATAAATAAATTAAATACATTTAATATTTATATAATTTATTTCTCAAACAAGCTCTATAACCACGTCTCCATGACAGATATAAATTCATAAACACCCTTAAAAAAGATGCCATGTGGTGCGAAACATCATTGATACATTGTTTGTAATTTCTAACAATTCTAACTGATGATTCAAAGACTGTAATTAAATCCCTGGAATTTCAACAGATGTATGTTTTCCAGCTTGATAATTTAACTCACTACTGTGTATTTCCTTTTAGAGATGGCAGGGAGCATCTGGAAGGTCAGGGCAGTATTCAGGACAAAATCACGGTGTGTGCCACTGACGATTCCTACCAGATGACCCGCGAGCGCATGTCTCAAGTGGAAAAGGACATCTGGAGTCGCTCAGCCATTGAGATCAAACCTGGATCCACACGTCCAAGTAAGAATCCAACTCCCATGCACACAAAGGACCACTCCATATGCAGACATAATCATCTCTCATTAAAGTGTCTCATATAAAAAAAATGAAAAAAACACATTTATTTTGTACTAAAGCAAGTAATCCTACACTAGTAGTATCGTTAATTACGTTAATATGGTTGAGAAACCAGAGCGTTTTTGATCAAGGGATGGTTGTGTATCAGACGAGCCGTGTAAGATGCGTTTCCCTCCCCCAATACCTCCTTCTCAAGCATTTATCTGCAGATGACACAGGCATGAAGCCACAGACCTGTTCCATTAATCTGATTGAGACTGCCAGAAGTATGCACTAACAAGTCTCATGCTGGGTGGATGAAGTTTAGCCCAGGATTTTAATTACCATGGCTGGGGATCAATTAGGTTTTCATCTGCAGAAATACTGAATTATACATGGGGTCTCTCTCTGAAGCGAAGTCTGCAATTCCCCAAGCGACGACTAGAGAGAAGGACACGCGTCGTTCTGGCCTCTCGTGACTTAAAAAGGTGGATGTGTGCTGGAGTGAAAGAAAGCACTTCAGTGGTTGGAGAAAATAAAGTCTGTTTGATTCAAGGCAATTAAAAGCGCTGAATCGCTTTCACTGTGGAAAGCAAATAGTGCCCTTCCAGATAAAGCCCTGCAGAATCCTTTTTTGTCAGTATGTGTCTCAATTTGCCTTGTAATGTAAACACATTTGGGCTGCACTGCTTGCTAAGGGGTATAATTTAGGGACAGACATTATAGGAGGACCAAAGTGGGATGATTTGATGTTGCACCATTTAGATTTCATATAATAGGTGTGTTGGGTCACATTTATATTGCGACTGAGTTTATAGTATTTGCTTTGGCTTTTTATTCCATCACGGACAAAAAGTAATACTGTCACCATGCATATTTTTAACCAGCTCCAAATGCATATGGCGGTAGAAATGGAGCCATGTCCTTGCACAATTTAGTGCCTGGCAGATACATTTGTTTGGCTGAAACGAAAATAAATCGGCCTTCAACTTTTTCCCATCTCTGTAGTCGAGCAGAGAAACCTCTTGCGGTGGCAAGCTGTATTTCTGTGGTAAAGTAATAGTACGCTTACTGTATCTTGTAGACGCTTCTAAATACTGCTTTGCCATCATAGTTTTCATAGTTGGCAGAGGCTTTCAGATGTATGGCAGGTATTTCAGTGGACGTTTAATTATAAAGAGCAGAGGTATTACGGTTGCTCTAATTTTGCATGCTGATATGAGGCGTGCAGAAGAGCATCATCAAACATTTAGTGTGTACTTACTGTTTGATGTTGGCGGTTCTCATTCATTTAGCGATCAGGACGAGTATAGTTGTCATTAGTGGTAAACCGATATGGATTTTTTGAAGGCCGATGCCGATATGTTGGAGAGCAGGTTTTCAAATGGTTCTCAGCGCTGCCAAAATTAAAGGTCGACCAAACAGGAAAAGCTTGTCAGCTGATGCCAATATTTAAAAGATGGCAAATATATGAACAATATCACATGGGTAGCCATGCGATATTGCTGTATATCAGCACGGCTGTGATTCGGCCGCAGGTAATCACAGCGTGCTGATATACAGCCATATCACACGGCTTCGAGTGTGATATTGCGTTTAGCAGTCCGATGGCACGAGTGTGTAAATAACTGAGAAATGACAACGGGAGTGTCTTTAAAACACTCTTATGCGCAGAACTACTTTCTTCCACCACAGATTCAGATCTCAAGTTGACAGTTTGACCAAAACTCCGCTACTAATTCTAAAACGTCACTTTAGAACTAGTAACAAAGGAATGTTGAGTCCCTCCATTGAAACTCATTGTATTTTGTACAGTATTAGACAGACAGAGAGAGAGAGAGAGAGATCGCCTGAGCGAGCATTACCTGTGTCTGATATAACATTCATTCTTCAGGTCGATGTCCATATTATTATAACCATTATAAAAATCTGTTTGAATGTCCGCTGAGGAAAGCGATCTTTGTATTTGTCCTTTTTACAGTTAAGGAAATTTTCCATAATGGTGTCCTTTGTTTACAAAAGTCCCTTTCAATTTAAAAGTCTCTTGCGACTGACTCATTCACTCGTAAAATTTGCCGCCATCTAATGGCATATTAATGTAACTTTCACTCAATCCATATTACGCACTAATGGACCCTTTCTCAATACCAAATACAACATATTATTTATATAAAATAATATTTATTGAACAACAATATTTAAAATAACAACAGTAGCCATTAAAAATGACAATAGGAAATAAACACAATTGTACAATTCAGTCAAACGTACAAAAGCAGTGCTCTACAGGAAGTTAAATATAGCCTTAATATTAAATTATTAAATTTAACATAACCTAATTCGATTTGCTCAGGAACAAGTAATAGATTAATAAGACCAAAGATTGCCCGTTTTATGTACCCAAAATGAATTATATCTCATGTTTAACCACTATAAGACACAACAGCAAATCCCCGAAGCACTGGCCGAGATGAAGCTGTTCTCGGCGGGTACACGAGCTCTGAGCGGCCGCTGACGGCCTGGAGCTCGCATCTCCGAAAACGTCTAAACAAATTGTAAAATAGGTGCTATGATTAAATATGAGTCACATATTTCAGGTCTAAACAACTACATTCTCGCCTAAAAACTGCAGCTCGTGGTACAATAAGTATAGTATTTGTAAAAAATACGGTGGTTTTGCTCGGCCGCCATGAGTCGCTTCAAGCGGAGTGATACAAACGGTGAAAAGGTAGGAGTGCTGTTATCACTAGAATATTGCACGGCTATCAGCCAATCAGATTCGAGAACCAGAAAGAACTGTTGTATAACGGCCGATAATATCTGCCTTGCAGATATATCGGGTGATCACTGGTCGTCATGTGTTTGTGAGTACACAAACATCTTAATAAACTAGCTATACACTTTAGCATTTAATATAAGCACTGTTATCTATGTTTCACTATTGTGGCATATTCGAGCATGCAGACACGAATAAACAAGTGATTACTGGGCTTTGCAAGGTAAAACAATTTGATTTTGAAATGTGATTTGATGAGATTGCCTGTAAGGCTAGATTTGATTAAATGTTCGATGTTGGAGTTTTGTGACATCTGTCAACAGTTCATACAGTATTATGCCCCCAAAACACTGTAAAGTGTTTCGATTGCTTTTGCAGAAGGAGAGTGTTTCTTTCAGTACTTTTTGCAAAGCGCAACATGTTTAGGCGTCAAGAGGAATTCAGTACTTTGTGTTTTTTCTCTCTCTTGTTAGTCAGCATGTTGGACTCTGTAACAGTCAAACATTCCTCATAAATAGGGTCATTGTTCTCACAGCTCTGTGGTTATTGCAGTATATCATGTAGTTATAAAGACAGTATATGAAATATGAAGATAGCTCCTTTAAGTATAATGAAATGTAACAAAAAATTGGTTACACTTTATTTTAAGATGTCCTTGTTACAGTGTAATTATACGTTTAGGTACTGAGTAATATTAATGTGCTTACTATAGGGTTAGGGTTTGGTGTTGGGTTGTAATTATGCATAATAGTTTCATACAGTTAGTTAATACACCCATATTCCCATTATAGTTATTACTATAGTAACTACATGTAACGTGTAACAATGACACTGTAAAATCAAGTATGACCTGAAACTTTTGTATAAGAGGGAGAAAAGAAAACTTTTTATGGCTGTTGACTGACTAGCCCTTGTTGAGGCAAACCACATCTGTTTCTACAAATTTATGTTGTCACATTTCCTCTTAAAGACTTTAATAGAGTTTTTCACCCAAAATAAAAATTCTGTCATCGTTTACTCACTCTTATGTCATTCCAAACCTGCATGACTTTTTCTATGGAACTTATAAATAATGTACTAGTCACTTTTTCCCCCATAGTGTTACAGTAAAAGGGGTTAAAAATGACATAAATTACCATAAAAGTATTTTATAGTGCTTTTGTGGCTCATTTGCTATATTTAGAGTCTTATATGATAGCTTTGTATGAGAAATCGAAAATTGTTACATTTTAGTTTATTTCAAGAATGATTATTCAGTGATATTTCAAGATGATATTATCAGTAAATTAACTGATCTGGTTCACAAAACCAGTCTAAATTATTTATTTTTATTTTTCCCCCCACAAATTGCAGCAGTAGTATTTGAGTTCAGTGCTCACTGGTGGATGATTTTCAGTAAACAGCAATTTAGACAGACAAGTCGTATAGACTTCTTGTAAGATGCTTTTATGATGCTTTGGGGCAAAATACTGGCCCAAATGCGACAGGGAGGTTAAGCTTGAAGGTTTAAAGAGATATTTGACCCCAAAAATAAAATTGTCATTATTTTCTCACCCTCTTGTCGTTCCAAACCTGTATGACTTTGTCTTCTGCAGAACACAAAAGAAGAAAATTAGAGAAATGTCAATGGACGTCAAAGGTCACCAAAACTGTTTAGTTACCAACATTCTTGAAAACATTTTCTTTTGTGTTCCACAGAAGAAAGAATGTCATACATGTTCGGAACAACATGAGGGTGAGTAAATGATGGCAGAATTTTCATTTTGGGGGAAAATAAGAGAGACGCCAGTACATTATTTTAAAATATCTTTTTTTTTTTTTTGTAAGTCATGTGATTGGAACAACATGAGGCTGAATAAATGATAACAGACAGTACATTTTTAAAGGTTTAGTTCACTTCAAAATTAAAATTTCATGATAATTTACTCACCCCCATGTCATCCAAGATGTTCATGTCTTTCTTTCTTCAGTCGAAAAGAAATTAAGGTTTTTGAGGAAAACATTTTTCTCCATATAGTGGACTTCACCAGTTACCAACGGGTTGAAGGTCCAAACTGCAGTTTCAGTGCAGCTTCAAAGGACTCTACACGATCCCAGACGAGGAATAAGGGTCTTATCTAGCGAAACGATTGGTCATTTTCTAAAAAAAAAAAAAAAAAAAAATTTATATACTTTTTAACCACAAATGCTTGTCTTGCACTGCTCTATGATGCACCACGCATTACGTTATCACGTTGGAAAGGTCTACGTAGGCAGAAGTTGGGCGAAAAACTCCATCTCATTTTCTCCTCCAACTTCAAAATCGTCCGACATCGTTGTACCTTTTTTTTTTTTTTTTTTTTTTTTTTTTTTTTTTTGGCTTAGTCTTTGCACATTCGCTTTGTAGACACTGGATCGGTACTTCTGCGTGACCTTTCCGAGATTACATCATGCGTGGCGCATCGCAGAGCTAGTGCAAGATGAGCATTTGTGGTTAAAAAGTATATAATTTTAATTTATTTATTTATTTTTTAGAAAATAACCAATCATTTTACTAGATAAGACCCTTATTCCTCGGCTGGGATCGTGTAGAGCCCTTTGAAGCTGCACTGAAACTGCAATTTGGACCTAAACCTGTTGGTAGCCATTGAAGTCCACTATATTGAGAGAAATCCTGGAGTGTTTTCCTCAAAAACATTAATTTCTTTTCGACTGAAGAAAGAAAGACATCTTGGATGACATGGGGGTGAGTAAATTATCAGGAAATTTGAATTCTGAAGTGAACTAATCCTTTAAGATTACCTTCCCTTTAAGTTAATGTGAAGAGTGCTTAAAATTACAGAGTAATAAGATTTAACCCAGTCCATTCAAATTTAACTCGCAAGACAACAGCATAGTGTGCAGCAATAATAAAGCCCTGAAGCAGTATAAACAGACACATGAACGTTATGTAAAACTGGATGCGCACAGGAGCATAGCAGTCACTGTATGAACAGCTTATTCTTCACTTTGTCCTATTGCAACCTTCAAAGTACAGCTTAAACTTCTAATAAGATTAGGCATGCCTGATATCTATTAGCACTCCTGTGTCCTGCTGGCTCCAGGTGAATTAGCACACTGGTGGGAAGATGGAAAGCAGAAAAAACGGCTCTATTTTAGGTACTTCCCTTTCCACAGCTTAGATATTTGCACAGGAGAGAACAACGTTTACCGTCAGCTCTCTTTCACACTCTACGGCCCGCCCGGTGCACGCCAAATTCAGAGTGCACATCCGGAGAATGGGTCATACGAGTGCTACGGGGGCCGTGATGTTTACTTAAATCTGTATGTCCTAAAGTGGTTCAGCGCTTGCTGTTTACACTACTGTATGTGTGACAGTCATTTGTCACGGCCCCGGCGCTCACCCCTTCTCCGTTATGTGTGTGTCTAATTTCACCTCAGGGCGGCTCGGTTTTGTTTTGCGTAACAAGAGCTTGGGGATTTGAGTGGCCCCAGAAGTTCTGTGCTATTTGCAGAGCTCTCGGTTTATTTTCAGTGCTGAGGAGGCAGTCGGGTTAAGCAATAATCTCTCAGCCTGTTTCATGTCACTTTTTTTTTTATTTAAGTGTTATCAGATTCTGAGCTTGTTTTAAACTCTTGAGAAGACGTCAAAATGCATTAAGGAACAGTGTTGGGGAAAGTTACTTTTAAAAGGAATGCCTTACAATATTGCGTTACTCCCTAAGAAAGTAACTAATTGCATTACTTAGTTACTTTTTATGAAAAGTAATGCATTACTTTTGTGTTACTTTTTCTCACCTGGGCTGGGCTTGCTTGTTTGTTTTTTTTAATAACAACAAAAAAGTTTTATTTTTGGCAAATGTTAAGGCCCTTTCACACCAAAAGTGAAATGAATAATATTTTTTTTTTAATCCAGATTACATATAATCAGTTATTACCCAGCACTGAATATAAGGTACATGTTTTTGTTTTACAGACCAAGTAATAATATTAAAAACATTAGTGACCCCCTTTTTTTTCTTCTCTCAGGTAAATGTGTGAAGATTAAGAAGAAACAAGGCCTGCCTACAAGTTCTGACAACATTAATAGACATTCACCCAGCAACAAGAGGAACGGTGCACCTAGCTTGGTGGCCCATAGGCCCTTGAAGGAGCGTGTCATTCACGTTCTGGCCTTAAAGCCCTACAGCAAGCCAGAACTACTGCTCTGGCTGGAGAGGGAGAAAGCCAGCCCCAAAGACAAGACCGACTTGAGCGCTGTGCTGGATGAGGTAAAACACAAGTGCACGTCATGCTTCAGTGCAAATGCTCAACAAACAACATATTTATAATTTACATAAATGGAAAAATGTGTTTGAAAAATTTGATGCTCTCACGGTTGTGAAACTGATTGTACTTGTGCCAAATATAAATATCACTCTGTTTTAAAAGAATATTTCTGCTTAAATTACATGTCATTAATTTACATTACATTACTGTTCAACAGTTTGGGGTCAGTAAGATTTTTTTTGTTTTTGAAAAGTCTCTTATGCTCACCAAGATTCATTTACTCGATCAAAACTACAGTAAAAACAGTAATATTGTGAAATAGTATTACAATTTAAAATAACTGTTTTATATTTGAATATTTTTTAAAATGTAATTTATTCCTGATGCAAAGCTGAATTTTCAGCATCATTACTCCAGTCTTCAGTGTCACATGATCCTTCAGAAATCATTCTAATATGCTGATTTAGTGCTTAAGTAACATTTTTTTATTACTATCAATGTTGAAAACAGTTGTGCTGCTGCTATTATATAATATTATATTATATTTATTATATTATATTAACCTTAAGTACGCATCACAGTTCACTGAGTTTGATTCAAACCACTAACTCATTAGGCTGTTCAAGATTGTTTAATGAATCATTTTGACTGACTCAATAAAAATAACTAGTTCAAAGAGTCATTTGTTCACTAATCGAAAAAGCACTATTCTATGGAAGCTTGTTTTCGCCAATAAATAACAAAATAAAAAAGGTAATTGTGACTTTTTATCTCACAATTCTGACTTTTCTTCTCGCAATTGTGAGATTTAAACTTGCAACTGCGTGTTATAAAGTCAGAATCGCGTAAGATAAAGTCAGAATTGTGAGTTATAAAGTTAGAATTGCGCGATATAGTTGCAATTCTGACTTTTTTTCTTGCAATTGCGAGTTTTTGTCATGCAATTCTGACTTTATATCTCACGATTCTGACTTTATATCTCACAATTCTGACTTTTTTTCCCCTCAGAATTGCATGATATAAACTCACAATTGCGAGTTATAGTCAGAATTGTGATATAAACTCGCAATTCTGACTTTTTTTCTCAGAATTTCAAGTTTATATTTCGCAATTCTGACTTTTTCTCAGAATTGTTTATATCTCGCAATTCTGACTTTATAACATGCAATACTGAGTTATAAAGTCAGAATTGTGAGATATAAACTTGAAATTCTGAGGAAAAAAACATCAGTCTTTTTTCCCTCACAGCTGGACATTATATATCACACAATTCTGACTTTATAACTCGCAATTCTGACTTTATATCACGTAATTCTGACTTTATATCACGCAATTTTTAATTTATTACTCGCAATTGTGAGTTTATATCTCGCAATTCTGAGAAATAAAAGTCAGAATTGTGAGATACAAAGTCGCAATTAGCTTTTTTAATTTTTTATTTCATGGCAGAAACAAGCTTCAAAACTGTTCGTTAGTGCATGCAGGAAACACTTTCTGAATGTAATTAACTAAGGCCACCCCACAAAATGATATCTGACCATCTGAATGCACACAAAGTTTTCCTGACTGCCGCTCACGAAGGCTAGATTTTAAATCAGTGCATGTTTTTATTTTTGTCACTTTTAATGACAATTTTAGCTATAGTCTGGAGTCTGTATAATACGGTGCTGATTAAAACTCTTGTTGATTAAAACTCTCTGTCAGTGCTCCATTCTGCACCAGTGCCAAGTTTTTTTGTTTTGTTTTTGTTTGTTTTTTATCTCGCCCATCAACCCTCTTTCAGAAAAACACAGTTCAGTACTCAGCCTGTACAGATAATATAGTTTATGTCCAGAGCTGCTTCTCTATTACATTTGGGCAGGCGAGATGGCCGAGGCTGATTTTGTCAGTAGGTTTATTTGCCGAATGTTTCCTGCCGCGGTTATATTCAGGAGTTCCTGCACAGTCAACAAGGGGAGGTTGCGGTGCTAGCGGTAGCAATTAGCCTGCTGCCTTAATGATATTTAGAGAATGGATCATGTTTTGACAGAGGCAGAGTTGAGCTGGGTTCATATCCCATTTGTAGAAGTGCTCTACAGAATGGCCTGTGCTGCAGTACATTTATGCTTTCTGTTTTACATTTACAAGGTCTGAATTGAATTATTGTCCTCTGGATGTATTTAAGAATGTCTTTAAAAGGCCTATCGTAGTTTTTCTTGCTCGTAAAAAATTCTGAAGTGTCATATTTCTTCCAAAAGATGCTGACTAAAGGAAAGCTTGATGGTTCAAGTCACTCTTAAAATATTGTTTACTTAAGTGCATTTGGAAATAGAGGGCAGTTTCTCATTAGGAGAATAATTCTATTGTATATTTCCTTTCAGGTGGCTAAACTCAATCCCAAAGACCACAGCTTTACTCTAAAGGATGATTTCTACAGACATGTGCGGAGGGACTGGCCCGGCTATGTGGAGGAAGAGCGCCAACTCATTCAAAGGGTTTTGGCAAGGTACATTTTTATTTTTATCTTTTTTATAAATATTTATTGCCATTTTAGTGAGTCAGACCCTAATCTACCATACTTTAACTTACTATATCTTTGCTCTGCTTTACTCTACTTCCAACCTTTTTTTGTCTTGCATACTCCCAACATCCCAATTGGAGTTTTTTAAAACAGAAAAATTTCTCAATACTTTTTCAAAACTTTTCACACAGTTATTCTAACCAACTTTCATCTTGGCACAGCAGTTGATTTCACATTCAAAATGCTCTAAAACTACCAAAACTCTTCATTCACGTCTCAAATCAGGCCATTCTTCCATTAGCACAGTAGTAAAGGTTTCACCCAACAAACACACTTTGTCACTCATAAACCAATGACCTAAAAACACTAACAACAGGTAGCATTATACGTTTTCTTTTGTAAATTGTTTTTACAAAACAAGAATGACAATCTCTACTGTTCAGAATTCACTGCAGTGTATATTACATGATCCATGTTTACATTATAGTACAAAATTATTCCTAAGTTTCCCCTTTTGTATAGATGTTAATAAAATTGAAAGTCTAATACCTGTGCAGGTGTTCAGCTACATCTAATTATTAGGGCCCGAGCTCGGTCAATTATTCTTCTTCTCCAAAATGAATCGCATTTTTGAGGGCCTAAACATGCTTGAAAATTCATGAAACTTTGCACACAATATCAGAAGTGGTGAAAATTTACGCCTGATAGGGTTTTCAGAATTAGGTGTGGCAAAATGGCTCGATAGTGCCACCTACAAAATTTCAATTAAACGCCCTTCGTGCTACGTTTCACGTACAGGTATGAAATTCGGTAGACACATGTAACAGCCCAATACCTATAAAAAAAGTCCCTGGGTGCAAAATCTGAAAATTCAACAGGAAGTGAGATATTTTGCGTTTTCTTTGCAAAATTTTTGCAGTTTTTGCCATTTCCAGACGTTGTGTTTTAAGGAACTCCTCATAGAGCTTTAATCAACATCATATTTGGTCAGTCTAATCTAAAGGCCTTGGCGACGTTAAATTGCGAAGATCTAGAGTTTTCGCTGAAGGGCGTGTCTGTGGCGGCCTGACAAAATTCGATGTTTCGCCATGAAACAGGAAGTTGTTGTAATTTGGGCATACAATGTCGGATCTGCCCCAAACTTCACATGTTTGATAAGAGTCCTGGCCTGAACACATCTACATGGGCATATTCAGTGACAGTCATTGCACCACCTGCGGGTAACAGGAAATAGCATGCTTTACACTGTAATTCATTCCCAGGAAGTACCAAACATACTAGAAACACGTTAAATCATGCAACACTTGGCTGTCTTAATGTATGCGATTAACGCCACAAAACAGGAAGTTGTTGTAAGTCAGGCATACAATGTCCGATCTGCTCCAAACCTCACATGTTTGATAATAATCCTGGCCTGAAGACATCAACATGGCAATATTCAGTTACAGTCAAAGCGCCACCTGTTGGCAGAAGGAAGTTTGGCACTTTGAAATGACTTTGCCATAATTCTCCTGTAATTACTCGCTTACATGCATGTCGCCCACCGTTCACTGTTTTCCTAAGGACAACGGGTGGCAGTGAGCCCAGGTGCGAGGGCCCTTTCATCGCTGCTTGCAGCTTTAATTCTGATAGTATTTCATTTTTTAGATTCAGAATATATTTCAATATGGTATTACTGTAGAAATGTTGGTGTCTTATTCATTTTTAAACTTAAGTTTAACTTAAGTCTTGAAAAGTGTATGTAAATGTGCAGATTGGTCTGTTGGTATATAGATATTAACACATAATGTGCAGTGATTACTACGCTGACAACATTTACAGTAGTATTTTATTCTGTGGAGTGATGAAGAGACAACATTAACATGTTTTTCTTGAGTTTAACCCTCAGGTATTCCTTACTTGTGTCACACTCATACTCCTTGGTGGTCAAAAGTGACCAAACATCTTAAGTGTAACTTTTTATCAGTTATATAAATGTATTTTAGTTATTTTTTTAGCTATATTTTAGTTCCATAATGTTTCAGATTAGAAATATAGTTATAGTGTTTTAACAAAACAAGGCAACCAATTGCATTCAACAAAACTCTTTATTATATAATATATCCAGTGAGGCACTAGATTCCTTGAATGGGCAGTCTTCATAGAAACTCATTTGACCTCCTACAGGGAGAGAAAGATTGCAGAAAGACTAAAAACTGTTAAAAATATGACAACTAGCATCTGGTTATGGTTGCTATTGAAGTGTTGCTCATGTTATCTAACTGCAGTTAGAGTCTAACTATCTATTATCTAACAATTAACTATAACGCGCTTCATAAAATAGCACTACTGGCTAGATTTAACTACTGGAGAGGTCAACTAATGTGTTAAAATGTCACAAAAAAAGCATTAATTTCATCTACTTGCCAGAGAGTGTGCTTGAGAAACACTGAAATGAATTGGGTTCGATGCTGGAACTATTGGTTGCTCCACGTCACACGTTACTTCTGCATTCCTCAATTCCTATGGAAGTCTATGGGAGTGTCGCAACTGTTTTTCAAAGGCTCTGACCCTACTTAACCTTATTCTGCTCTACTTGTTGATATTGCATAGTGTTATTTTAGTATTATTTACATACTATTATAGTTTTTATTCATATTTAGAATTATTTCAGTTAACAAAAATGTTTTTAATAGTTTTAGTTTTAGGTAATGATAATAACCCTGCTTGGATACATGTTAAACTTTCAGAACAGTGTTATTTCCCAACTTCCTTTTGACTAAGAATGGCTGATGACGTTTAGTACCGTATTGTCATCCATGCCGTGCCCCCGCAGTCTGCCGAGATGATGTGTTTTGGAGGCCCTATTAAGTACGCGTTTTAGCACAGATGATGTGGTTAATAGGCCTGTCTGAGCAGGAAGCCATGCGATTCACTGTGCTGTTGAGTGGAATTATGCTGAAAGCTTCTGTGCAGCCGCATTCAGTCCCGGAACAATAGGGGAATAAATGGCAGCCATCCTGCCAAATACGAGCTTGGCAGCCGTGTTTTTGGGAGGTTTTCCACACTCCGCCTAACTGACTGTGTACTTCAGTTTCTTTCCTGCCTTCACCTCTGCCTCTCGATTTTTATGTGCACTGCCAGTCAAAGGGTCGTAATGGGATAGCTCAAGATGCTCTTGCAATAATCCCCAGAATGGGACTTGCACAACAGAGCATGTTTGCTGAAACGTTCACGCACTGCTACTGCTACCCTTCAAAAGTTTGGGGTCGGAAAGATTTTTAATGTTTTTGAAAGAAGTCTCTTATGTTCACCAAGGCTGCATTTATTTTATTAAAAAATACAGTAAAACTATGGAAGCTTGTTTCCACCATGAAATAAAAAATAAAAAAGGTAATTGCGAGTTTACTTCTCAAAATTCTGACTTTATAACTCGCAATTACATGGTATAAAGTCAGATATATAAACTCAGATATATAAACAATTCTGAGGAAAAAAGTCAGGATTGCGAGTTTATATCTCACAATTCTGAATTTATAACTCGCAATTACGTTATAAAATCTGAATTGTGAGATATAAACTCGCAATTCTAAGAATTTTTTCTCACAATTCCTACTTTTATCGCAATTGCGAGATTTAAACTCACAATTGTGAGAGATAAAGTCAGAATTGAGTGATTAAAAACTCACAACTGCGAGGAAAAAATTTATATCTCGAAATTCTGACTTTATAACTTGCAATTCTGACTTTATATCTCACAATTGAGTTTAAATCTCGCAATTGCGAGAAAAGTCGGAATTGTGAGATAAAAAGTTTCAATTGCGAGTTATAAAGTCAGAATTACGAGATATAAAGTCGCAATTCAGATTTTTTTCCTTCGCAATTGCGAGTTTTCATCACTTTATTTTATTTATTTTTTTTTTTTTGTGGCGGAAACAAACTTCCATAAAAAACAGCAGTACTGTGAAATATTATTACAATTTAAAACAGTTTTCTAATTTAATAAATGTAATTTATTTTTTGTGATGCAAGGCTGAATTTTCAGCATCATTACTCCAGTCTTCAGTGTCACATGATCCTTCACAAATCATTCTAATATGCCGATTCTGTGCATAAGAAACATTTCTTAATATTCAATGTTAAAAAGTTGTTCTGCTTAATATTTTTGCTAAAATCTTTTTTTTTTTCTTTTCTAAAGATGTTTTGATATAGTTTCAAAAGAACAGTATTTATTTAAAATAGAACTTTTGTAACAATGTAAAAGTCTTTTGACCAATTTAATTCTTGGTTGAATAAAAGTGTTGTTCACTGACCTCAAACTTTTGAACTAGTGGCCTTTTTATGGTTTTTAATTTATATTTTATTCTATATTATTTTACATTAATTTTACTATGTAGTCCACAGTAGTTTAGTACAGCAGGGCATCAAAGCAGGACGCTTATGAGGAACGATCATCCGTGTGATGAAAAAGCAGCTCTGTAAGAGGAAGGAGCTGTAGGAAGCAGATTGCCAGAGGAAAGTTCCAACAGAGTAGGAATGTCTCTGGCACCATTGTTCTCCTCACTGGACATTATCAAGGCTTTTGCCAGTCTCACTGCAGATGTTATCAGTTACCCGGAAATGCTAAGCTAGACTAACAAGCCCCGGCGCTCTGACCATCCTAATGTTTTTACACTCCGTTCGGGAACGGCCCAACCTGATTAACACCCGTACAAATCTTAGACCTTGATCGTGAGCTTTAAATTTCTTCCTGTTTAGCTCCTTTAGTTCCTGTAAGCATAACTGGACCTTTTTATAGCTTTCTGGAACTAGGAAGTTTATCTCAACTTGAGACAGCTCGCGGATTTGTTTCAGAATTTAATTAGCAAAGGTTTCCTGATGGCAAGCATGCACGGAATGACATTTTGACAGCGTCTCACTCTCTGATATTCCAGAAAACTCCAGCCTCTCAGCAGCAGCAGCAGCAGTAGCCAGTTGAAAAGCTTCCAGTCCAGCCATTCATTCCACAAAACCTCAGGGGATTCTCCATCCCAACTCAGCCCTGTCAAGAATCTCTCCATGGTAAATATGCACCTATAAAAAGAAGTGCTACTTTTTCCCCCTGTCGGTCTCATTTTGCATGTTGTATAATCTCTGAAATGAACTACCAGGTTCTTATGTGCACAGGTTTGTCATTGAATATGTGATTGATTTACCTGAAATGAGAGTGAGAAGAGCCTCCTTTCCTTTTCTTTTTTTGTTTTCTTGTGAAGATCATGCTTGGCGCCGTCTGCTCTTTATTTATGGAGATGCTGGAGGCGCTTCAGTCACTGCTGTTTGCAGGAGCCAATTAGGCTGCTGGTCCACACTATTGCTAGTTGTCATGCTGTTTTCCATCTGCAAACTTTGTAAAAATCCCTTTCTTTCTTTACTCCCAGAAACGCCCAGTGCCTTCCGACCATCTAGAAAGTCAGACGCCAAAAAAGCAACGTTTATTAGACCAGAACATGCCCTTGCAATCTCCTTCCAATGGACATCTCAGCTCCTCCATGGGCCGTAGCTCTTCCACTCATGGAAACACAAGTTTGCAAAGAGGTACCAATTCAGCTCAGCAGAGCCCAGATGGTCTTTACCAGCGGCATAAGCTCAGCGAGTCCAACAGTGTGCCCAAACCAGAACAGCCAGAACCAGCACAGCAGCCACCCACCAGCCCCAAACACACCAGAACTGAACCAGAAATCCGCACTGACCAGCAGCTAGCGAATGGCCAGCACAAAAAGAAGAAGTCCAAGAAGCATAAAGAAAAAGAGAGGGAGCGCTTAAAACCTGAGTGGGCCGAGACCAGTCCGGACCTCAAACAGAACCAAGAAAATATTAATGGTGGGTTAAGAGGCTTAAAAGTAAATATATTGGTGGATGATATACTATTTGCAGAGACAGTAATATATATACACTACACTGAAAGATTTTTCTTTTTTAAAAAAAATTAATACTTTTATTCAGTAAGGATGCATTAAAAAGATCAAAAGTGACAGAAGACATTTATTTAAAATGTAAAAAAAAAAAAAGTTTTCTATTTCAAATAAATGCTGTTCTTTTTGAACTTTTTTTTTCATCAAATAATCCTAAAAAAATTCAGTATGGATGATAATAATAAGTGTTTTTTGAGCATAAATCAGCATATTAGAATGATATCTGAAGGATCATGTGACACTGAAGACTGAAGTAATGATGCTTTGCCATCACAGGAATAAATAACATTTTAAAATATATACAAATATAGAAAAGTGTTATTTTAAATCATACTAATATATATCAGATTTTTAATTAAATAAATGCAGTCTTGGTGAGCATAAGAGACTTTTTTCAAAAATATAAAAAAACTTTTACCAACTCCAAACTATGGTATTGGGAATAACTGGGAAAGTTAAATGATTATCAATATCAATAGTGTAATTACAGCATATAATTAAATTTAATTGATAATTTGTTACGGTATATTTGCTTGCGCCATTCACACAGGACGTGTTTTCACATTCATCAGTTTTTCTTTAACTTTTTTTTAAAAGCTTTGTTCATTTATTCTTTAAAATAAATATTTTAATTTAAAAAATTGAATTAATAATTTACAACAAATAAATTTAATATATCTTATTAAAGGTGCAGTGTGTACATTTTAGTGGCATCTAGCGGTGAGGTTGCGAACTGCAACTAACGGCGCACAAAAGGCTGCCTCTAAAAACACGAACGATTTAGTTTAAGAAGAACAACATAGTGACGAAACGCGCTCTGTAGGGTGTTTGTCCGTTTAGGGCTGCTGTAGAAACATGCTGGCACGTAATGGCGACTTGACATGGAGGGTGGACCCGCGGTGTTTGAGATAAAAATGGCTCATTCTAAGGTAATAAAAACATGACGATTCATTATGTAAGGTCTTTATGTACCACTGAAAACATAGTTATGTATATTATATTGCATTTCTGTCAATAGATCCTCCCAAATTTTACACATTGCACCTTTAAAAATATAAAGTGATTTATTTAACAGCTTTTTAAGTTGTACTGTTATCGGCCAAGAGGTTTTGGAAACTGCAAAAAAAAAAAAAAAAATTGTATAACATGATACCTCGATGTTCAATCACTTATTATCCATCTAAGTTTATGATAATGCTTGTTACATGGCACAGTGTCAGGCAGTGATATTAGCAGGGATTGTGGTGATCATGATCAATATTTACTTGCACTGCCATAAGGGCAATGGAGTCATTGTTTCTCAGAGGGCATTTCCCTACTAAATATTTTTGATGCTGCATAACTCCAATTGCATAAAAGAAAAATAAACAGCATGTCTCGGTTCTGCCACTGCAGTTCCTCTCAGAAGTGGCTCACTGCAAGATGCTTTCATTTCAAGTCAAATGGTGGCAGAACAGGTTCAGACATGCCAAGCAATTCAGGAAATGTTCCTGTATGTTTGTGTACGAGCGCACAGATGTGTGCGTGCGAGGTGACTGCTTGTCTGCGCCCTTCCCTAGTACTAGAGTGGATGATTAACTCGCTAACAGCTGGGTGACCCACTGTAAAATGCGCAGAGCCCGCTTTGACAGCCGGCTCAAGCTTGACGTCTCGTCAGGCAGCCTTTGCCAGCGTCGACCGCCCTCCACTTCCCTTATCGCAACATTTGATAAATGACTCCATCAGCCTGGGCAGCATGATATGGCGCTTTGATATGTTTGCGTGGTGAGATTACATTAACCATTTTATCATTCTTGTGTTAATGTGTAGACCACGAACGGCCCAACACACCTGTCACCCGTGCCTCGCCAGATGAGCTGCCTGACTATTTATTGTAAGTAAGACCTGTATTTGGCTGCTTTGTGCTTCTGTATTTACAGGTGGAGATGATCTGTTGATGCATTGTAAATGAATGAAGGAATAGAAAATGAACAGTGCTGCACATTTAAAGCTTATATTTCGTGAAGTTTAAAAACTGAAATTATAGAAAACACAAAATCCTGTAACCCTCTGTTTTTTTTTTTTTTTGTTTGTTTTTTTTTTACTTTTAAATTATCTGAATTTGAACTCAGTCAGAAACAGCACTGATCATTTCAGACAAAAGCCTCAAGAATAAGAATACTAATTTATTTTGACATGTAGTGCCACCTACTGGTTTCTCCCTGGACTGGTTGACTTGAATTATTGTCACTGTTAAAATGGTTTAGTTCACTCAAGAACTTTTCTTTTCAGAAAATACAACACTATTACAGACTCTGAGCAGCGACAGAGGTACAAAGAGGATTTCTGTGCAGAATACGACGAGTACAGAGACCTTCATGAGCGCATAGGGAGAGTCACAGAGATCTTTGTACAGCTGGGCTCCAAGATAAAAACACTGTCTCCTGGGACACAGGAGTATAAGGTATAGAAAAAAACACCATATACACTACTGCTCAAATGCTTGGAGTCAGTAATTTTTTTTTTTTTTGAAAGAAATTAATAATTTATATCAACAAGGATGCATCGAATTGATCAAAAGTAACAGTAAAGACAATATTACAAAAACAAAATCAATTTTCTATTCATCAGACAGTCCTGAAAAAAAGTATCATGTTTCCACAAAAATATTAAGCAGGCGTTTTCAGCATTGATGATCAAACTAGCATATTAGAATGATTTCTGAAGGATCATGTGACACTGAAGACTGGAGTAATGATGCTGAAAATTCAGCTTTGATCACATGAATAAATTACTTTTTAAAATATATTAACATAGAAAACAGTTATTTGATATTTCACTATATTACTGTATTTTAGAACTAATAAATGCAGCTTTGGTGAGTATAATGAGGAGACTTCTTTCAAAAGTATAAAAAGTTTTAACAACCCCAAATTTTTGAACAGTACTGTACATTTTTATTGCAACTTTAATGCCATTTTAAAAGTTACTTGTGGAAGCACGGGTCCGTGTTTTACAAGAAAATTCCTTATCGAACCTTATATAACTGTTACATAATGCATGATGTCAGAGGTTATTTTAGATTAATATGTTTGATTTTGATTATCCTAGGTAATGGAAGATCAAATAATGGAGAAGTATAGGAAGTATAAGAAGGTAAGAGAATTGGATTGTGTGTGTAAAGCACATGTTGAACTCACTGAACTGCATATTTAATATGTTATGGCTGTCCAAACTAGAGCTGGGTTCAAATATAATAACTTAACTATGAGCCTTATTTGAATAATCTAATATAAATTCTTAAAATCCCATTAACTTTTCAGTGTTATTTTAGTATTATTTAAATGCTATTATAGTATTTATTAATATTTTGAATTAGCTATTTTTTTATATTTTCATTTTAATTTAGTTTTAGTAATTTTGTCATTTTTACTTTTTAATACTAAGCAGCCTTGAGCCTTGTTTTTAATACTAAGTATTTTCATACTTTTTTATTAGTTTTTAAAAATAATTCTATTTAGCTTTAATTTATTTTTTATTTCAGTTTCAGTTTTAGTAATTTAAGTACTTAAACTTATTTTATTTCAGTTAGCTTCCAAGGCAACATTTGTAATGTTCATTTAGTTTTTTTTTTAAGTTTTTCATTTAATATTTATGTTTTATTCGATCTTTTTTAAATTAATGAAAACTATTTCAATAGTTTTTAATATTTTCAGTTAATAACATTACTGGGTCTATATGAAAACATTATATGTAGTACACTTTATGTCCTGCAGATGTCGCTATTTTTGACAACTAAGAATATTTGACTTACAGGGGCTTTCGCACCGGAGGAACGCTTTCATAGTTCCTATAACCACTGGTGGAAGTACCAGCTTTTTGGCGTGTTTGCACCACAGGAACTGGGAACGATTTTAGTCATAGGAATAGGGCTGGGTATCGTTCAAAAATTTTCGATATCGATACCGATACCTTGACTTCGATACCAATTCCTGAACAATACCAATTTTATAAAATCGGTTTTAACAAGATTACATTACCTCAAAAAATAAGTTTGACTTTTTTTTTTACAGACTCAAAGACTCATCTCCTGAGCCACTGCACAAAGGAATAAAAAAGTCTGCTTATAAATTAACATTTATTTAAAATTTTTTGGCTAAATTACATTTCCTTAACAGCCTTTAAACAGGTTTTACTCCCTTCAAACTTATATTTTGCCACTGTTTCCTTACATCATTGTTGGATCTCTCTCGCGCACATAGTTTTATATATTAAGATATAAATAACAATGTAGTGCAACGTTATTACATTGCTCAACGAGACAGCGACAGCATTTCTCCGCCCACTCTCCCCTGCTCCGTTTGGAGGTATTGAAATTTGGTACCAAATGACAAGACAATTTTCGATACTCGATAGTATCGAGGCAATTCGGTCGGTACCTAAAAAGTATCGAATTCGATACCCAGCCCTACATAGGAACGCCTTTTGGGGGGACTAAATTAGCTCTTACTTAAGAGTAGGGTCTAACATATTACAATAGCAACTACCAGTGACGCAAGTGTACATTGATTGGCCGAACAAATGCCATACGAAACACAGGTACCTGACATTTTAAAAAGCTGTGTAAACACACAGTTTACATAGGGTACACACCAATCAGCTTCCTATTTCAGTAGTCAGGGAACTGATCAGGGAGTCGGCCATTTTAAGGGCTGTCTCAATTGCAAAATCCTACCAGTGGACTGAAAAGTTTGCTCCCTAAAAAGTCCCACAATGCACTATGAAAACCAGGGAGTATCGATGCTCACTATGTTCCCTTAATGGAAGTTCTGAAGCATGAAAAATAAATCACTTGAGCCAACTCACTACAACATAATGACACGCGATAGATGTTTTTTTTTTTTAAAACACAAACTGTTATTTAATTATATTTCAGCATAAACATACATCGCTAGACAGGTAATGAATGTAATCTAGCTAACATTTATAATTTATGTATTGCTGTTGCAAGTATATGTAACAAGCAAAGTATTTATCATAATGCACTTTAAAATTATGTCAGAAAGATACCAGTTCTGCTGTTGTTCATAAATACCAGTAGTGATGATGTACAATGAGGATGTTTGTCACGTTGCTGGAAATAGTCATCAGTGTCCAGTGTGTAGTGAGCAAGGGTCCTTACTGTCCTCACCAGTGCCTGAACTCATGTACACAATATACTAATTCACCTATTGAGATGCACCCATATACTTACTCCACGAATTACCATACAGAAAGCTAATGTTAACGGCTTTTACCTGTCGCCTTTGTCTCCGGCAGTGTGTTTTTTTTCTCAGCCTCGATGATATGTAACAATGCAAGTTGTAACGCATTACAAGTTACACAAGTTATGTAATCAGATTACTTTTTTCAAGTAACTTGTAAAGTAACGCACTACTTTTAAATTTACAACAAAATAGCTGAGTTATTTTTTCAAATAAGTAACGCAAGTTACTTTTTGTTTTCTCATTTATTGACTGACAGCTCTCCTGTCCACATGTTGAGAGAAATCTGGAGTAAGTGCAGAGGCGTCGTGTGCGCTGTGTGAACATGATGGTTATTGTAGACTAGTTCTACACTAGATGTGAGCATACATTTACTCATTTACTTCTCCTGCGTCCTATCCTTCTGCAATCCAGAACGGCAACACAGCTGAAAGGCTTGTTTGTTTAAACTGCACCCTCTACTGTACAGGCGTGAATTTGCATTTCCTTCAGCCTGAGGCTTATTCATTTCACTTTTGGTGTGAAAGAGCCTTTACATTTGCCAAAAATAGAACTTTTTTTTTGTTATAAAATCAAACAAACAGCCCAGCCCAGATGAGAAAAAGCAAAAGTAACGTAACATTACTTTCCATAAAAATGTAACTAACGCAATTAGTTACTTTTTTAGGCACTAACGAAATATTGTAATGCATTACTTTTAAAAGTAACTTTCCCCAACAATGCTCTCAGCCCTCCTTTTTACTTTCTCAATCACATAACTTATATGGTGACATTCCACCTCCATTATCACAAAACCCACGACACACAACAAAAACACAGCTCCGATCACGGCGTCCTTCATCCTCCAGTTGTTGAATGCCACGCTTAAGTCACTTACGTCACTTCAGAGTTCCTACTGGCGGTGCAAATGCAACCAAGAAAATTGCCCTAGGGGAAAATTTAGTTCCTATAACTACCTTGTGTGAAAGCCCCTAAAGTATCAATATTGATTTACTTGTTTGATTTACAATGTGTTTATGATCTTCTCTGTCCCTGCAGAAGTTTCCAGGCTACCGGGAAGAAAAGAAACGCTGTGAGTATCTCCATCAGAAACTATCGCACATCAAAGGCCTGATTCTGGACTATGACCGCACACAAGCGCCCTCCTAGTGCCAGCCATTCCACTCTCCTCCTCCTCCTCCTCCTTCCAAGTCTGCTCGTACGGACCAAAAGACTCCTCAGTGGAAATAATCCAGGACCAAGTGTCTCTCCTTGAGAACGACAAGGCATTTCCACATCTTTCCTCCGCACAAACTGTGGGTAACTGTGTGGAGGCAGAGGATCTAAGTCCAAACTATCAAACAAAGGCCAAGACCTCTGACTAGTGACTTAAGCCCTTTAAAGTTTTGATTTTTTTTGTTTGTCCATGTAAAAAGTGTTGAGGAATTTGGTTAGACGTGAGACACAACCTAAGCCAAAATAGTTTTCTCCCCCCACCCAAATGCAGCATACGTGTAACTGTTGCCCTTGATCTTCTAACTTCAGCTCTGAGCTCTGACCTTCAAGGCTGCAGGCTGCTTTTATGGTACAATCATAAAGCCTGGACGATGAGAGATGATTATCTTAACCGTGTTCGCTGTCTGTTATCGAAGCACAGTTTCTATTTTGATATTTTACTGAATGTATATTTGTACACTTGTAAGATCTTGACATCTATAATAGAGCGTTTAATCACTGGATAGAATAAGGGAAACCTGGAATTTTCTCAGCTCTGGGGTGATCCTAACAAACTCTGTAGAGTACGAGGGTGCACTCCTTCATATGAACGTCTGCGTGAAGAGCACCTCCATCAGACTCTCGATTAGACCAGACCTTTCTTGTTTGTGTGTAGCCACAATGATGAGCTCTGGGATCCAAATTTAATCTCGAATTCCTGTAGCCAATTGTGTAACGAGAGGAAAGGTGCTTAACCTGGACGTATCAAAATGGAAAAAAAAAGAAAAAAAAGAAAAAAAATCAAATATGACAAACATACAGCAGTGATAATATTCTCATGATTTTTGTGTCCAGTGCTCAAACCACTACAGCACACTGTGTCCTTAAAATAATGATGTTGATAACATTATTATTATTATTTTTATTATTATTTGGACACTAAACAGCAGAAACAATCATGTTTTAAAGCACATTTAATTTCTTTTATCCTTTTTTTAACAAAAAATGTATTGATTAATTCATGACTTTATCTGTTGGATATGTCACAGGAACTTCAATGTATTTTTTTATTGACATGTCGTTATTGGTTTCATTTCTTGAAGTTTGAAATAGCTCTGCGTTCTTTCCCTTTAAAGCATGAAGTTGACTGTGTCAGGCTTTCTCTGAATCCTGATTTGCGTTTGGGTTATGTTTTATGTGAATGAAAGTATACAGTATGTCTGTTTTCCCAGAATGTAGGACTTAATGAACACAGATGGAGGATCTCGCTGGTCTTCTACTTTACTTAACAATCTGACTCAAACACCAAACGTTATAAAAACAGAGTCTTTCCAAAGTCCCTCTACGTCCATGTCATTCCTGTCCATGCCCATAGCCTCATGTACATTATGGAAGTATTTTTTGTGTCACTTTTGCGCTTTGACATTTCTCTTGTGGAGACTGCTGATCTGTTATTTATGTCACTACAGTGTTAGTTCCTCTAATTCTTGATCCTGATTTGTCATCTGGCTGGAAAACTGATAGATAAATAAATGCCAAAATAGCATTGCTCTTTATATTGTTAACAGTTTGTTTCATCCTTTCATGGGGCAACTTCATGTATTGATGTAGATGCCTTAAATAAACTGGACAACATTAACTTAATACTATGGACATGTCTTCTGAATTTCACAGCTTTGTGTGTTTAGTAGTGTTGATAACTAAGGTAACACATGCGTATTATGGTACGTGTTCAGTCTATAGGCGCATACTTTCTTTACAAAGTGACATCCCCAACTAGTGGCCTGGCAGCAGAATACAGCATTTTTATTCATTTTCACAGATCCGTGTGAACGGGGATCATTTTGACAACGTTGTCGTTTGTACACGAAAAACGCAAAGGAAAACCTTTTCCGTTTTTGTACATTTGTTGTCATGTAAACAAACCCTCAAATTTAGCCAATCTTCCTCCATCCAATCAACAACTAATGGAAAGAGCCCCCGACCTACATTTTTTCTTTTCAATAGTTTGTTTCACACAGACGTATGTCAAAATATGGAAGAAAAGGAGCTTTCTGCTACTTCTGTCACACTGTGACTTTAAATCTAGTGAAGATTTCAACAAAGTTTAAAACTAAAGGGCTGTTTACACAACACCATCTTCAACTAAAAACGGAAAACTTTTTAGGCGTTTTGGCTGTTCATTTACATATAATGCCGTTTTGGGGGCCTGAAAATGCAAACTTTTGAAAACGGCTTTCAAAGTGCAAGTTTTTAAAAAATAAAAGAAACCATAATTGTCTCCGTGTAAACTACAAAAACGCTAATTTGTGAAAACGCTGACGGCATGCACATGCATATTACACGTTCAGCCTATAGGCGTGTAATTTCTTTACAAAGTTACATCGCCAACTACTGGCCTGGCAGCATAATACAGCTTTTTTTTTTTTGTCATTTTCACAGATCCATGTGAACGGGGATCGTTTTTGAAGTTGTCGAAGTTGTCGTCTGTACACGTAAAATGCAAAGGAAAACCATTTTTTTTGTACCTTTTTTTTTTTTTTCCAACCTGTTTTTGTACATTTGTTGTCATGTAAACAAACCCTCAAATTTAGCCATTCTTCCTCCATCCAATCAACAACTGATGGATAGAACCAAGTCCCTGCCCTACATTTTTTTTTCTTTTCGATAGTTTGTCTCACGGATGTATGTCAAAATATGGAAGAAAAGATCTGATGCTACTTCTGTTACATTGTGACTTTAAATCTAGGGAGCCGTTTACACAACACCATCTTCAACTAAAAACGGAAAACTTTTTAGGCGTTTTGGTCGTTCATATATAATGCCGTTTTGGGGGCAAATGCAAACTTTTAAAAATGGCTTTCAAAGTTTTTGAAAACGATACCATTATTGTCTCCGTGTAAACTACAAAAAAGCTAATTTGTGAAAATGGTGACGTCATGCACAGGCGTATTATGTGTTCAGTCTATAGGCACGTAGTGTTTATTTACAAAGTGACATTGCTGTATTATGCTGCCAGGCCAGTAGTTGGCGTTTTTAACCATTTTCACGGATCCGTGTGAATGGGGATCATTTTTACAACATTGTTGTCTAAACGGGAAAAACACAAAGGAAAACCTTTTCCATTTTTAGTACATTGTTGTTGTGTAAACAAACCCTCAAATTTAGCCAATCTTCCTCCATCCAATGAACAACTGATGGAAAGAACCAAGTCCAAGACCATGTGGGTGTAACACTACTGAGATATTATTTTGGCAGACATGAGAAAAAATAAACCAAACCTTTTTAACAGTGCATAAAAATTGCTTTATTAAAGTTCACAGTTTGTTTTTAAAGCAGTTTGTGCTGACAACCAATTATCTAGAATCAGAACGTCATCGAAAGTTGTCTTGTCATGATAAACCAAAACTGAAAATAACAACTAACAAAACCCTGTCTGACACCTAAAATGAAATACACATCTGTAAACAACTCTAGGATCTGCCAGGATGAGGTAGAATATATCTAATTTCACAATGATTCTCCACATAGAAGAGACTAAATATTAAGCACATATTTCAAAAAGCTGTGCATCTGCCACCATAGAGAGCATCTTTTGCTAGGAAAATAAATGTCACAAGCTCCAAAACTTGTTAATGTACCCTCATCATCTCAATATCAGTACCAACGTGATATAATCTCTATTAAAAGTACTAAACGGTGCTTATACAGGTGTATTATTTCACTTGGGCTTCCATGGTAATACAACAACAGATATGGCAAGGCACTCTATTTAATGAAAGTGTACACAGCATGTGGTCAAACGCACACTGCGAAATCTCATCTAAATGATGCTATTTTTTAGTATTTTTTGCAGGTGCACTGCTGCATTAGGGTTATGTTCTATTCTCTTACACAACAATTAAGTTGATCCCTTCACAAAAGTAAGCTTAATGGAAGTCTAATTTCACATTAAAAACATTTGTTAGGAAAGCATCCTAATTCAAGATGTTACTCTAAAGCATTTTCCTCATTCACTAAATCATGGCTTGATTCTGAGGTTGGGCCTCAAGACTGACAGTATGCCTAAAAGAGAGGAAATGAGCCCACAGAAGCCCACCACCCCTGCATTTGTCTGGTAAATGCCCAGTTTGTCAAGTGGAATGAAAAGATCGCAAACATTTTTAAGTGTATCGAGAGCCACAGACGGCTGACTTCTGAGGCTCTCAAGGAGAAGGAAGAGGAACGCATCGAGCTGAGGCACTATGACACAAGCCACATCCGGGCTTTCATTAAGGTGCTGGTCGACTTTTTGCTGGTAGTGTCTGTCCCGAGACTTCTGCACCATGAGTTGGACAATCGCATAGACGTCTCGGGTTAGATTCATGACCAATGACAGGAAATAGAAGCGAGTGGAGTTCAAGCTCCAGCGCTCCTTGTCGATATCTTGTATTAGCCCGATACTTCTGGCCCAGAGTATGTTGTCACAAATGAAGTACAAGGCACGGCTGAAGTTGGCAAAAGTAAGGCAAAAGCGCAGCACAGGGTCAGAAATATGAAGAGTGCTCTTGGCTGCATTGACAGAGTTCACCGTGTTCCCAAGCCTGAATACTGAAAAAGAGCAAAACAGATCCATTATGGATGATATTCTTCTCATTTCTGTGAAAATAGAGGCAAGCTAGATGCTGAGTTAATTCCATAAAACTATATTAACGTTTTATGTTACTAGTACTTTTAATAATAAAGTACTATTACAAGTAGGGCTTGGATGATACACCTATCTCCCATTTCGATACTATCACAATACTGATGCCGATACAATATGTATTGTGATTTTTAAGAATTGCGATTCTACAAGTATTGTGATTCGATATTGCTACGATTTTTGTTTCCACTAGTAAGAAATATGACGTCATGTTAATACTGACCAAATCAACACATATCGCCAAAATTAATAATCAAATGTAAAGAAGCACTGCATAGTCTTCACTGTATAAATTAAATATAGATTCTGTCAAGAGCAGTGTGATTTTTTTTTTCTTTGTCCTTTGTTGTTTGATTAACATTAAAATAAAGACAGCAGCAGGTTTATTAGGCTGCTGTCACTTTAAGAGCTGCACGGATCCAATATACTGATACATAGGCATTTTATTTCTCCACTGTTTATAGGTTCACTTAAAATATAACAAACTGGCCTGGTTTCACAGACAGGGCTTATGTAATGGAGGCCAGCTAGTAGGCGCTGTGCGAGTAAACCTCATTCCTCTGATCTCAAGAGATGCTCTAGTTACTGACGTTAGAGGTTGCAGCCCACCTCCTTGTTAGAGTGTCCGACTCCCACGCCGGAGACCCAGGTTCGAGGCCTGCGCAGAGTTGGGCGAGTAGGACCTGGGTGAGGGGTTACAATTAAGCCCCGGGTAAACTTTCCGCGCCCGGACGCGTCGCGCACAGTTGTGTCCGCGCATCTTTCAAAGTATACTCAACCGCGGAAGCGCACGGATGACTGAGTTCGACACATGCGCAGTACAACTTTTTTCTATACTCTACCAGACATCGGAGGGCAGCACTGAGTCATCAACGGAACATTCGCTGGGCATGATCGGAGAAGAAACATAGAAGCATATCCTTCTCCATCGTTTTAGATTCTTGTTCAGTGTATCTTCCAAACTATGTTGCAATGGTGGATGCACTAAGTTTACTCGTCTTGGAGTTTTACTCGTCTTGAAGTTTCTCTGTTTCAAGCGTGTTGTTTTTAAATCGCTCTTTCCACACTCTTCTTCTTCGACTGCACACCGTGCTCAGTACTGTGCATATTGCCACCTAGTGGACTCTTCTTTCTTGCTTGCGCATGCGCTGTTGCATGCGCACCATCCGCGCGGTCTCGAAATTTGGGCTGCACGCGGACGGGGTGCGCGGCCGGGCGCAAGCCCTCCGCATGACGAAAATTACGTCATGTGGATGGTGCACGAACACGGACGGCCGAAGTATACCCGGGACTTTAGTCTAAGCCAGGATTAGGCCTTAGTTTAATTAGGATTTTTAAGTAGCTTTTATAAATGTACACTAGGAGAAAACAATGGTTTGCATCTCGAGACAAAACAATGGTAGTGACATATTTTAAGATCTTTCAGTACAAGTTTCTTTCAGTTAAAACAGCTCAAACATGCATTTTAGTCTAGGACTAGCTTAAGCCTTGTCTGTGAAACCGGAGGTATGTTTAGTAAGATACTCAGCGAGACCGTAATTTTTTGACATAATTTTGTGTGAATATGTCTGTTTAAGCACAAGATGATGTGAAAGAGAGCTCAATTTAGCATTCGCACGCTGTCTGAGAAACGGCTTTCTGAGCGCGCGCTTCAGATGTGTGCGCACAAAACTTATCACACCAATGAATTGAGTTCTCTTTCGTGTCTTCTTGCTCTGGAATATTGCAAGGCTTAAAAACACGTGCTCCTCCTTGTCTATAAGCAAGGACTAAAATAAAGCAATTTAATATGAATTAATATCAATTCGGGGATAAAAAATCGATTTTAAAATCGTAAAAAAATTTTTTAAAAAAAATCGAGTTAGGTGAATCGATTTTTCCCCCAGCCCTAATTACTACTATTTTTATGCTACTTGTACTTATTCCAATATCTATTTAATTAGTCACTAGTACTTATTCATCATTACATACTAGCCATTATCCCAATTGTAGTCGGTACTTATTCTATTTTTAGTTAATAGTATTTATTTCGGTTTCCAAGTGCAAATTGAATAGACACTAGTAAATATGTTATACTCCAGTTTGTATTTCAATTGTTATTAGTAACAGGTTTAATCTTACTAGTAAGAGTTTAACAGTGCTATAAAGTAGCCATTCTGAGAACTTTAGCTCACTAATCAGGGCTGGGTTTCCCAAAAGCATCATCAGCCCAAGTACTACATATATACAACTTTAAATGTAATGCTGGGTTATAATATAGATTAAATTATGCAACAACATAAACAATCAAGCAGTTGAGATTTGCTACATACTATATAACATTTTATGTGAGTGTACTGAATGTATGCAGGTAAAGTCAGATATATTTCCTGTTTATAGTAGTTGTAGGTTGAAGTCATTAATTTGTTACATGGTGAAACTGAGGATTATGAAAACTGCAAGGTTTGGTTCAATTTATAACCATCTGATATAGTGACAAGCCTATCTGGTGATGTGTATCACTGCCATGGGTGTATGATGCATATAATTGACGGTTAAAATTTTATCCTATCGCTCATCACTAGCAGTTCAACTGAAACTCAACTCAAATCTGTGGCAAAACAGCTGTGAAAAACTTCTTCCTTATTGTGGCATATATCTGAGTGAAACGGTTTCTCAAACAAGAAAATATGTAGGGTGGGACATGATTTTGTCCATGGGGAATTGATTGGATGGTTGTGGTTTGCTATTGGTGGATCTCATGTGAGTGACAGGTTGTCCCGCCCTCAAGACAGTAAACAAGTCATCAGAGAAGAGATGTTGTTTCAATGGGGAGGGGGGATGTATTTCTGATTACAAGATTACAATGCCACATAAATTCGTACACTGCCCGCCCAAAAAAATAAGTCGCTGTTTGGATTTAAATAGGCAAATGCTTAAAGAGTTTGATCTTGACTCAAAAAACAAAATTTAATGCACCTCTTGATGGTAATAAATGTTGTGATGTTATTTCCATCAAGAGGTGCATCAAGTTTTGGTCAAGATCTTGTATTGACAATGCAAGAGGTGAGCACTCTGTAAAGTCTACTCCAGCACATCCCAAAGACTTTCAATGAAATGAAGTCTGGTGCCAATTCATATGCTCACAATTTGAGCCTGATTTTGACATTATCATCCTAGAATATTGCCATGATGTGTCTTTCTACGTGGTTGTTTAAGAAATGAAAAGCTACACACTCCATCAATTAAGGGTAAAAGAACTGTTGCCAAACATATAACTTGCTAGAAACATAATAATCACTGCAATAATGATCCAGTCATAGACTCTTAAGCATCTGCCTATTTAAATCCAAACAGATTTATTTATTTATTTATTTTTTGGCTGGACAGGCAGTGTATAAATTATTTAATAAATACTGCAATATTCCATAAAAATATAAGAATTGTCCATTTTGATTTCATTGTGACTTATGTTATTGAACTGTAAAGGTAGATTACTAGAGAGATAAGAAATATAACTCATAAATAGTAGGCTACTAGTAAAAAAAAAAAAAAAGTACTAGTAAAGCTGAAATACATACTAGTAACTACTGAGAAAGAAATGAAAGATCTTTTGTTTTGTATGCGATTGTTTTGTGTTATGTAACAGCAAATGTTCATTCTTACGCTTCCGCCCCGAACTCATATTAGACTCCAGAAACTGCAGCTTTTTCACCAGCTCTTTTCTCTTCGCCTCATTTCTCAGAAGATATTTCGCCAAAGCGCATGCATATTGGGTTGCTCTAAAGCAAACAAACAAATAAAATGTTCAGACATAGTCTAGCTCGTCTTTCATTGGAAATAATTTCAACTCAATGTTGTTTTTACGGATGACACGCTTTGATAAGAGGCACTGACCTGAATATGCGATCCCTTCCTTGACTTTGGTTAGTGAAGCTAATGAAAGTTTCCATGTGTGCAACAGCTAGTGTGCAACAAAACTCTTTCAGGAATAAATGACTAAAAAGTCGAAAAGCAGTGCATGCTAAAAAGATCCGTGTTAGTTTAGTCACTGTATGTCCTGTCAAATCCACAAGATCCTGCGTGGCTATGGGAACTCAGGTGAAAGTTCATGCAACATACAAAACACACGCTGGAACCAAAGAACAAACTTCAGATCCATTTAGTAAAGCATTATTGTGTCGCGCTGGTAAAAATTAATAAAGTTTCGGCCTAACTAATTATAGGCGATTTAAAATGTATGATTTATGACGGACAAAGTTGTTGTTTAGCGATAGGAAGTCTGATTCATTTTCCGGAATCGGTTCTTTCAAACAGTTCGTTTGAAACCTTTCCAGTTTTACGTCATGACGTAATTGCGTCATCACACGGTTCCTGGCATCCCAGATTTTAATCAAAATTGTCTAATAAGCCATATGTAGACAGTGTGTGTTATTAATAAGCGTATTTATTGTAATTTAATGCATCACAGTTTTGTTTGTTGCAATTATGATTCAGTCGTAAACACATTTCCTTTACTTTTTTTATTTGTAACATTTCTATTCGGCCAATAACTTACTTTTTGCCACAAAAGTAAATTCTTCATCCGTGATCTGTCGTGAATGAATCTTTTAGACTGCCTTTGCGAACCAGTTCACCCGTTTCATTTAAAGATCCGACTCAAAAGAGCGATTCATTTACGTTCACTGTAGTATTTAGTCTATATTCGCTAACACGCTACATTTTAAGATGAATGTTTGAAGTTGTGTTATAATTGTAACTACATCATTAATGCTATGTTGTTTTTGTCATTTTAGAAAGTGTTTATGTGTTAATTGTTGTAAAGCTCGAGTTTTAAATCGGATGTTTTTGGATGAAGGACAAGTGCGTACTTCCTGATTTAACTGACCAATGACTGGCTCAGGATTGGAGGACGGAAATACCTGTTCATTATGACGCTGATGTTACATTTAAGTCTTTCTGGACGTGTTTGTAATTATTTTGTTGCTTAAAAACTAGCAAGATGTGATAATAGGCCTATGCATATGTCTTATAATAATACGACAGTAATTTATGTATTTTGCATATGATCTATTTGTATTTTCATATGATGATGATTATTGATGTTGCTGTTATAGGCAAGTCAATTGAATTCTTATTAATTTCAAAGTAGGACTCGGGCATATCGATCAAGTTGTGTGTGCATTTTAGAGGAGTTGTCTGAATTCTGAAAGTGTGTTTACATTGGATTCAGATTGGATTTATAGTGGTAACAGATATTGGCCTTAAGTTTTAAGCATACAATTCAAAATCATCAGGGGCTCAACAGGGCAGGACTGTAAAATCTTTTTAGCAACTGTTTATTAAATGGTTGTCATAAAATACAATAGGAAATTCTTTACATAAAACACATTGTAAAAGCAGGGCCTTGACAGTCCAACTGAGTGACTTGAATGAGATTGACATAACCTATTTCTATTTTTATACATGATTCTGCTTGACGATTTGAACTGCTCCCATGTGATTACCAAAGTAGTTTCAATGCCTTTTGGAAGAATATATCCAAACAATTATTTGTGCTTGGCTTAATCTGTCATATTAATACCAGATTCAATAATAGATTTCAAATTTATGATTATGAAAACAGCATGTTTTGCTATCAGTAGTAGGCTATATAGAAAATCAAAAGTCAAGAGATGAGATGCCCTTGAAATCAGACAGTGAAAGCTAATTTTAGCATGACGAACACTTCTCATTTTTTACATATAGATGATATAGACTGTGAAATTTAAAATGAATCATCTGCGATATGTTTTCCCAGTCTTGATTATTCCTTCTGATGTGAACTATTACATGTATTACATCTACAATGAGGTTTTTTTTTATTATTTCTGATACGCAGCCTGAAAGAGAATATTTGAAATTGGGCACGTTACCTCTTTTATTAAGGCAGCCATGTTTGATTGATGACCTTAAGTCCAAAATGATAAGATTAAAGCCAGAGTTCATTAATGCTGTCAATCATTGCTTCATGAAGCTTGCATAACATTTAAAATCACTATCTCTACATAGAATTAATTAGCCTATATTAGGCCTATATGTGTTTATACTGTCAGCTGGTGTGTGTATATATATATATATATATATACTTTTTAAAAACATCACCGTGTGCAATTATGTGTGAACGTCAGATCAGATCACACCTGCAGGGGGCAGTGTTTAATTAAGAAAGAAACTGTGTCAGTCTCACACAATTTGGTGAATCCTCAAAAAATGTCTTTGCACGCACCAGCCAACTTAATCATAAATTCAACCACCTCAGGGCTGCAATATGACATTTCGAAAGGGAAGTTCAGGTAAAAGGCCGCCCAAATTAAATATGCAGCGACATTTTTATCACTTTTATGATATCACTACTACCTTATTATGGATCTGCTGTATTGCCATTCTCAGTTGTTTCAGGCTATATTGATGTTAAGAAATGCTTTTGGAAGTATGATTTGGCAACACATTTGCATGCATGAGATTGCTTTAGGTATTAGGTATTCCTGGAACAGCTGAAGCTTATTTGGAAAAGCACAGATTGATTCACCCAAGAATACAGTGTTCCTGAAGAAGCATATTAATATGGTTTATGGACAAACAATACATTTCAGCTGTCTTTGTGTAGATATAATAACACTAATTCTTGGTTATATTAGGAGACTGTCATGTTGTGAGGAGTGTTGATGTGTTTTAAACTGTCACAAATGTTTAATGCCACATATTTTGAAATGAGTTATCATAAAGAACAAGATGTTTACACCGAGTTAAGTATTTACTGAGCCACACATAGCACGTTTAAAAGCTATTTAATATGAATAAGATACACTAAGATTTTTTTTTAATGTACAAGATATTTATAACAGAGAAAAATGAAGATTTGAACTCCAGGAAAACATATAACAAAACAAAGAACAACTTTGCAATTGGATTTATTGATTGAAGCATGGGCTATTTTAAACATGCATGGAGGCGAGTAAAACATACGTATTTTTCTGCTTCCTCCATGGTTATTTTGAGATATCTAATATTCAAAACGTTTACCATCTATCGTGCCTGTGTGGAGTAAATCTTTTCTGAGACTATAGATAATGCAACATGCGTTGTGATTGTGAATGTCTTCAAATCCTATAAGGTTTTAGCACAAGAGGCTGTTTTTTAAAGCTGTGTTGTGCTATACAGAATTATTAAGGTCAACAATTTACGTAAATGCCTCAAATGATAGAGACCTCTGGCTTTTTTGTTGGATTGTACTTTCTTTTAGCACTGGCATAATGGTAACTGTTACAGGTTATGGTATTTTGCCAGTAGCTGCATTTAAACCAAATTTTAACTCTTAGTTCTGCTTTTGTGAATGAAAAAAGTGTATTTGTTTGTTCCTCTGCTTCTTACTGGTTATAAAAATTTACTTAAAAATCAGCTATGTTATAAAGCCTGAAGAAAATGTTTAAAGTAGTATGAAATAAAAATCCATGCATTCATAGCATAACTGACAAATTATGCTCAAGTACATTTTTATTTTCACCGTTGTTACGGATATTTTATCGTTTTTTTATTGCTGTTTTGTTGATATTTGCTTGGTTTGTTCTTTATTTAGTATATGGACTCATGGGACACAATTATAATATGCATTTCACACTTTCATCCTACAAATTGCACATTTTCATCCTACATAATCTCTTATAGGCATTTTATTTTACTTTATTTTTGGTGTATGTGTTTTTTTCAGCACTCTCAGATTCATATCACATGTACAGTCATTATTCCAACCTCAAAAGATATATCATTTAGAAAGCGAGCCTTTCATGTTTGTATTTTGAGGCTGCCCAAAGCCGTCTAAAGAAACAACTGTTGAACAAGTTGTATCAAACAGAGATGCATTCAAACTGTGTGTTCAAATGAAAGAGGCAAAGCCATTTCGTGCAGCTTTGTTTTGGTCAAAAGATAATAATTTTACAAAATTTCTTGTTTTCTTTTCCTTCAGCTAAAATGGCTTTCAGAGTTTGAATGTATTACCATTGTTGTTTTATGCGACTACAAATGACACCATCAAACAAACTTTTGTATTTCTTTGTTTCATGAAATCTGTTTACTAAATAATGGATTTAAAGATCTTAGTGCACGGATGTGATATCGAGGCTAATTTATTAACATAATTTGGGGCTGAGAGTGACTTGTCTAAAGGTGAAATGCATCATTCAGAAAATGAAATCCAGTTCTTTTTTTGAAGTTCACAATGATGAATAATGTATTTTGCCCCTCTGTCCAAGGAGACTACATTAGAATGAATTGCAAGACTGCTGAGATGCTAGCAAAGACTGGCAAAAACTGTCTATCACTGTGCTGTGTAAATATCAATCACACCAACAACCTTTGACCCTGTTTCTCGCTAGTTTTACATTGTTCAGATATACAGTAAGAATTTAAGACACACTTATAATATAGGCTTATCATAATATGAAGATATCAGGTGATATTTACCCTATACTTTTCCAGGATTGGCAGCACTGTATTATGCAAGTAAAGGTCTGGGATATGCAATTCTCATAAATCAAAGCTTTGAAAGTTCTTTGATCAGTATGCCTTATATCCTAGCTCAACCAGAGCCAGAGAATGTTTATTGTAAAGAGATCATGAACTGTGAGTGAGGGGTGAAAACACCTATGCTGGATGCATAGAATATAAACAGACTTTTATTTTGTAATGTCTACTTGCCAGTTTGAAGAGCCAGACACATGATTCCCTTCTAATATCAGAGATTAGTAGCCAATAAGGGCCTTTAGCCCCTGGCAAACTGCAGCATCAATACAAAAACACTTAATTAAAACATGCTCGTGGATACAGAATTATCTCAATCATATTGTAGGAAATATATGCTTGTCAGATCAATCTTTTTTCATTTATTTATTTTTTTTAATTGACAGTCTCTCGGACTGTTTAACCATTGTTGGATCTCATTACAATAAAACAAACTCAAACTCTCTCTCTCTCTCTCTCTCTCTCTATATATATATATACACACACACACACACACACACACAGTGTTAGGGAAAGTTACTTTTAAAAGTAATGCGTTATAATATTGCTTTACTCCATAAAAATGTGACTAATTGCGTTACTTAGCTACTTTTTATGGAAAGTAATGCGTTACGTTACTTTTACCTTACTTTTTCTCATCTGGGCTGGCCTGTTTGTTTGTTTGTTTGTTTGTTTGTTTATAACAACCAACTAACAACTGAACAGAAAATATTAGACCATCCGGGGACTTTTGGCATACTCTTTTCAACATACTAAGCTTTGGGACACACTTATTTTAATCTCACATACTATTTAGGATGGATAGTATGGACATTGGGACGCAGGGTAAATGTATGCTGGCATTTAATCTAGAACTACAATATCCATCATGTTCTCACAGCGCACACAACACCTCTGTACTTACTCTTGATTTCTCTCAACATGGGGACAGGAGAGCTGGAAACAATGTAACTTGCGTTACTTATTTGAAAAAGTAACTCAAATATTTTGTTGTAAATTTAAACGTAATGTGCTACTTTACTAGTTACTTGAAAAAAGTAATCTGTTTACATAACTTGTGTTACTTGTAGTGTGTTACCCCCAACACTATTATATAGCCTACATATATTACATGAATAATTACAAAATTAATGACAAATAATTTTGCTATACATTATGCAGTAGTTAAAACCAGTGTTGGGGGTATCACAGGTTATATAATCAGATTACTTTTTTCAAGTAACTAGTAGAGTAGCACATTACTTTTAAATTTACAACAAAATATCTGAGTTACTTTTTCAAATAAGTAACACAAGTTACTTTCATTTGCCATATATATTTATTAACCAATGTTTTTGCTTTTGACCTTTGTTGATCCAATTCCACCACACTAATAAGCAAAAATTACATTTATTTTTTTTCTAAAATAAAAGTGTTGAACTTTTTTCTCCTGTATCCTATTCTTCTGCAATCCAGAATGGCAGCACAGCTGAAAGGTTTGTTTGAGCTGCGCCCTCTACTGTACAGGCCTGAATTTGCATTTCCTTCAGCCTGAGGCTTATTCATTTCACTTTTTTTGTTTTTCACATTTTTTTTTTTTTGTTATTAATAAACATAAAACAAGCAAGAAAGCCCATGTGAGAAAAAGTAACGCAAAAGTAATGTAACCCATTACTTTCCATAAAAAGTAACTAATTAATGCATTTAGTTACTTTTTTTTAGAAAATAACGCAATATTGTAGTGCATTACTTTTAAAAGTAACTTTCCCCTTAACACTGGTTAAACACAGACACATGAATAGAAAGGTATTCTTTTAAAGCTATTGAGTTTTAACAGCCTCATTCTTTGGTGCCAGTCAAGATTACCCATGCATGAAATTGGTGTTTTACATCCTGTTGCTTCAAAAAAAGACCCCCATAAATAACTATCAGTTATTTGTTTTTTACTTTGCATTTCATTCCCTCGGTTTTGACAGGTGGAAAGTATTGACCTATTCTGAAAGCTTATTACTGCATTTGACTGTTCACTTCAACCACAGTGTCAAATGATGGCCACTGATTTCCGGTCATCTCATAACATGTGTTGTTTGAGCTGTCAGACACAAAGCTCTGAATTCATAAGGAGCACAACGAAGAGTGGCATGAGGAACATGTAATATTTCATTGGAAGACATTAATATCGGATTTTGTTTAATAATTGATAAAATATCTCATTTCATTGATGTTGAGGAGGTTATTAAAACAGTACATTCATCTAAATAATACTCAATACTCAAATGCATTGAATGATGAATAATACAGCCATACAAAAACCCCTCAATATGATTCAACTTGGAAATTATGACTCACTGCATTGCATTTAAGGAAAACACCCCGAACTATAGTCATTTTAATAGGGATCACTGATTGACCTTTAAGGAAAGCTCATGCGCAGCACACTTTTATTAGTTTAGACTTGGCTAGATTGCCTGTAATATTTTGTCAATTCTATCTAAAGGGGGATAGATCCAGGCAAAATGACTTTGTCCATTATGCCAACTAAATAATTGTGATTTGCATTTCAGGAACACATTGTTACAGAGGTGAACAGGAGTGCTTGCGCTGATAATAGACTTTGTGCGTCTTTCTCAATGATGTGGATCCAGTTGTCCATGTTTGTAATAGCATCTGAAATGTGTTTACAGTCCCTAGGAAGGATCAGCCACATTGGGAGATGATGATGAGAAAATCAAATACTGTTTTTTTGCCAATAAAGACGGATATGGAAGACTGTATATGATGAGTCTGATGTCATTCAAGGCCGATATCATTAATAGTGATAACAATGCTGATACAGTTGGAGAAAACACCAAAGAAAAAGGCAAGAAAACAATTCAAAAGGAAATGAACTTGAAAGTTGTTGTGGAGACAACACTCACTAAGGAGCTCAACATAGAGGCTCAAACCATAAAGATACACAAAACAACAAAAACCAAAGAAGAGGAGATCAAAGGAAGAAAAAAATTAGTATCATACCGCAGAGATGAAAAACAGATAGCAAGACAAGAATTAAGAGCAGGATGATCATTTCAAAGTACTGCATCTTATTCAGCTCTTATGCTCTTCTGTTGTACCACAAGTGATTTTAAAAGTGGCATGAAATTAAAAATAAAAAGTGACTATATATTGTACTGTTTTCCTTTAAAGAAATGAATACTTTTATTCAGCAAGGAAGCATTAAATTGTTTAAAAGTGATAGTAAAGACTTTTTCATTGTTACAAAAAAATTAAATCAATTAAATGCTGTTTTCTTAAACTTTCTATTCATCAAAGAATCCTGAAAAATGTATCACTGTTTCCAAAAAAATATTAAAGTGCCCCTGAAATCAAAATTTAAGTTTTTTAGCTTTTAGTATGAATATGTTAGCCTTAAGGTTATGAATAAGCTGTTGTGTTCCAAAACAATGACAAAATTCGCATTTAGGAGATATGAGCATTTAAAACTTACAGTCTCTCACTTCCGCTAAAATGGATCACAGATTTTCTTGACATCACTGCGAACTTCAGCTTCTCATCAAATCTTCTGTCCAATCAAAGGCTCTCTAGAATCCGCAGTCCCGCCCCCTCCTACACGATAAACAGACACTGAAGCTGAAATCGGTCATTTGTTCACACATATAGTAGTTTTTATATGGTGAATGGCACATAGTGCACTATATAGAGAATAGGGAATGACTCAGTGTAAATATGCTTTCCATTGATACGAATGAAGTCCGCTTTCGTCTGGTCCAGAGACACGAGAGCACAGAGCGGATCATATCCGCGGACTGCGAGTCGGCGCAGACCACAAAAGGTATCGGACCCATTTGAATTCTACACAGAAGACTGTATTTTAAAGGGATATGGAGGAGATCAGGAGGAGAAACAGTTAATAGAGATTAGAAGGAAACTGAGGATTTACCGAGTTTAACGGCTCTGGTCGAGCTGTGGTGTAAACGAAACGCTATTGGCTATTTAAAAAAAGGGGTGGAGCTGTTCAATATGTAGCACCAAATCGGCATATACAATGATTTCTGAAGAATTATGTGAAACTGAAGATGCTGAAAATTAAGCGTTGACATCACAGGAATAAATTATATTTTAAAACAGATTAAAATAGAAAACAGTTATTTGAAAATAATAATAACTATTTAATCAAATAAATCTCTGGTGAGCAAAAGACACTTCTTTCAAAACATTAAAAAATCTCAACATTTTGAACAGTAGTGTGTATGTGTATGTGTAAATACATTCGAATCGAATGTAGCTATATAAAGATCGATCTGCACATCCCTAACAACAGCCCATAAGAAAAAAGATGCATATTGCTGAAATGATTTGTCATTTGTACGTTGAGAACAATATAATAAACAGCAGGTTTTTGTTTGGTCTTCATCAACTGAATGAGCGTGTCCTATACTTTATTGTAACCTTTATTGTAAAATGCACATATAGAGAAATCTTCACTCACTCTCAAACTCCTCCGTCATTATCCCTCTTCTAAAAGGTGCTCATCATCGACTATTATTAACACTACTGCAAGCAGAAAGCTTTTCTCTAGTAATCTAAGTGGTGTTCCAAATCCATTAGTGCAAATGTGCCCACATCTATTTGCCACTTCCAATTAAGTCACTCAACGCTATTCATGTTTTCTCAAGCATGAGTTGTGTTTGAACTGTGTGTTCCAACAGCAAAATATGTAAGAATATTTACCTTACCTTGTGCACTGAGGCGCAGCGGATGGGGGTCATGATAACCGCCCCTCCCCCCAGAGAACACGATTTCAAACTGGGGGACAAAAGCAATTTCTACCAAGGGGGACACAGAACACACAATTTCTACCGAGTGAGATCCCCACCCCATAATGCGATTTCTTAAAGGGTTAGTTCACCCAAAAATGAAAATTCTGTCATTAATTACTCACCCTCATGTAGTTTCACACCCGTAAGACCTTCGTTCATCTTCAGAACACTAATTATACTATTTTTTATAAAATCCAGTGACTCAGTGAGGCCTGCATTGATAGCAAGATAATTAACACTTTCAATGCCCAGAAAGTTACTAAAGTCATATTTAAAACAGTTCATGTGATTGCAGTGGTTCAACCTTAATGTTATGAAGCGATGAGAATACTTTTTGTGCAACAAAATAACGACTTTATTCAACAATATCTAATGATGGGTGATTTCAAAACACTGCTTCATGAAGCTTCGAAGCTTTACGAATCTTTTGTTTCGAATCAGTGGTTCGGAGCGTGTATCAAACTGCCAAAGTCACCTGATTTGAGTAAACGAGGCTTCGTTAGGTCATAAGTGTTTTGAAATTTCAATGGTTCACCACTAGGGGGCGCGCCGAACCACTGATTCAAAACTATCCTGCTGTCACTGGAGGCCTCACTGAGCCATCGGATTTTATAAAAAATATCTTAATTTGTGTTCTGAAGATGAACGAAGGTCTTACGGGTGTGGAACGACATGAGATAATTAATAACAGAATTTTCATTTTTGGGTGAACTAATCCTTTAAAGGGTCCCATGTTGTGTAAAAATTTATGGTTGGTCCCCTTAGAAAATATTTATTTTTTTCAGTTTTTAGAAACATCATTAGATCACTAAGCCACAGTGACAATTTAGGTGGATTGGATGATTTCCACTAGGAGAATTCTCCTTTTAGCTATTAAGGATGCAAAAGCCAAGGCAATTTCTTTATCTTTAGCTATTTGAACCTCTGACTTTAGCTATCGTCACCTCCAACACCAAACACAGAATGCGATTTCTACCAAGGAGAATTTCTACCCCCTTAGAATGTGATTTCTAACTGCTGAAAGCGTTAGGGCTGCTGCAGTTACCAGAAAATCACTTAAAAACAATTTTTTAGGCATTACAAAATGGTATTTTGGGGCCTGTATACTCAATATTACATAATATGTAACATGAAACACCCAAATGTGCATAACTGATAACTTTAATAGAATAAAATGTAATCCACCTGGGGTCTGTTTGATGATTGATGTCATCGCAGTGAGAATATTTGTGTTTAGTGATTGCCTGTCAGTGCAATTATCAATTCCACAGACATATGAATATATAAAATAAATCTTTTACTGGAATATATAAGCCACAGCTGCAGTCAAAGAGAGTTAATCTGATTATCAAGTCTGCAAGCCTATTAATAGAGCAGTACTTTGTCATTGAATAATAATGAAGCTAATACATTGGTGTCTCCCTGCAGCAAACTCCCCTCTGAGTTTGCTTCCCGGGCTGGTGTGACTCACTAAATTCCTGTATACCATCCTGTGAAGCTCTTGTGAAGTGAACACAGCAGGGGTTAAGAGGTGCCATCTTGCTTCTATCTCACATCTAAATCCACCAACAGCCAGAGGAGAAAGTCGCATGGTATGATTGATGTGCACACTTCAATTGACATAATGAATTCTTGACTTTTTTTATGGATCTTCTGCACTGATCATTTAGTGTGACTAGGGATGAGAATCATAAAGAATTGAACTGAATTTTTAAGCTTTTAATGGCAGTTTTTTAGAAGTGGCATAAATGTGATCCAGAGATTATATATATATATATATATATATATTTATTTATTTATTTTTTTCATAAAATAGGCTAGTAGTACTGACAAAATGTGTACCATGACTTGCCTGTCATCATATGAACAACCAGTCAGTAACTACACAGATTTAAATCTCACAAGCCTTAAAGGGATAGTTTACCCAAAAATAAAAATTATCCCATGATTTACTTTTTTGGGCTTTAAAATCTTAAGCACCATTCATTACCATTATAAAGCTTGGAAAAGCCAGGATATTTTGTAATATTATCCACCTTTACCCAGCAGGCATAGGATGTAAACTCCAACATCGATCAGGCATTGGATTTTGGTTGAAAATGAAAATCGGGTTGACGTCTTAACCTAATGTTTGTTTTATGTCAAGGTCCAATGTTAGGCAGATGTTGAATTTTGATTGGAATAAATACCAAAAAAAAGGAAAAAACTGTGAAATCCATGGCAGTACAGGGTGCCAAACGTTTACCATTAATGGAACTAACGATTGAAGACGTTACAACTGACTTTAGCCACAGCCTTAGATGAAATCAACTGAAGATAAAAGAAGACATTAATTACTAACCAGATTGACTTTATTTCTGTTAGATATCTACAGAAGTTCTTATTGAGAATTAACAGAGGTTTAGATGATGATGGTCTGTTGAAAATGTTTAGTTTGATGTCACCATCATTGCGATCAGTGTTTGTGATCAGTTTGACTCTTGATTAAGGGGCTGTTTGCATGACAACTCATAACAAAACAAAACTGATAATCATTGAGATCTCGTAAAAAAAAAAAGCAGCCATCATTGAGATCTCGTAACAGAATAAGACTTGTAATGGAACAAAACTGACCATTTGATTTGTTTCAAATTCAACCGTGATTGATTTTTCATAACGGAACAAAACCAACCATCATTGAGATCTCGTAATCAAACAAAACCTACTGAGATCCCGTAACCATACAAATCAGGTTCAAAATCGGGCTTAAAGTCTTTGACACTAAAAACCGACCGTCATTGAGATCTTGTAACCGAACAAACCCGACCATCATTGAAATCTCGTAAAAGAATCCAACTGTCATTACATTTTCATAGAAACAAAGCCGACCGTCATTAAAATCGTTAAGAAACAAAACCAAGTGGCATTGAAATCTTGTAATGAGAAAAAAAACAGCCATTATTTAAATCTCATGAAGCATGTCACCATTGTTGAGGTTTGTATTTCTACATAAGAGGGTCTATGATTGGAAAGCTGCTTGAGATGCCTTGCAGCAATCAACTTGAAGCTTTCACCTGCACACCCACGGAAGCTAAACAGAGTTGAGCCCGATCTCTATTTGAATGGGAAACCTCCTGGAAGATTGGGTAGCTGCAGGAAGAGGTGTTAGAGAGGCCAGCGGTCTGATCAACCTGTGGCCTGAGTGGGTCCTAACGCCCCAGTGCAGTTGCAATAAGCTGTACTGTATAAAGGGTATAACCCTGGTGTAAAATAGTCCATACATCACATACCGCCCAACGCCCCAGTACAGTCACCATAAACTGTACTGAATAAAGGGTGTAACCCTGGGGCAAGAATAATGCCTACAGGTAGTTAGTTTCACATCATAAATGATATAGTGCAGGGGTGGCTAACCCTGGTCCTGGAGAGCCAGAGTTCAGCTCCAACCCTAATCAAACACACCTGAACAAGCTAATCAAGGTTTGAAAGATTGCTAGAACGCTATAGGCAGGTCAGTTTTTATCAGGGTTGGAGCTAAACTCTGCAGGACTGAGGCTCTCCAGGACCAGAGTTAGCCACCCCTGATATAGTGTCTTATATGCTCATCGAGCTTGCATTTATTTGATCAAAAATACAGAAAAACAGTAATATTGTGAAATATTATTACAATTAATAATGATTAAAAAAAATGGTTTTCTATTTTAATATACTTTAAAATATTATTTATTTCTGTGATGCAAAGCTGAATTTTAGCCATTTCAGCCATTACTCCAGTCTTCAGTGTCACATGATCCTTCAGAAATCATTCTAATATGCTGATTTATTATCAGTGATATTTTTTGGAACCTGTGATACTTTTTTTCAGGATTCATTGTTGAATAAAAGGTTAAAAAGAATTTATTCAAAATATAAATCTTTTCTAACAATATAAGCCTTTACTATCTTTGAACAGTGTAAATGCAACAAAAACTCTGGCCAAACATGCATGAAAACACCTTTTTCAAAAAAATAATAAAATAAAATAAATAAATAATATAATAATAATAATAAAACACTAATCCTTGCATCACCAGAAATGAAAACCGACTGTCGTTGAAAACTCATAACAAAACAAAACCGGTAATCATTGAGATCTCGTAAAGAAAAAAAAATGTATCGTTGAGATCTCGTAACAGAATAAAACCGACTGTCTTTGAAATCTTTTAACGAAAACAAAACTGACCATCTTTGAAATTTCGTAACGGGAAAAAAACAACCATCATCAAAATCTCGTAATGGAACAAAACTGACCGTTTGAACCGTTTCAAAATCGACTGTCACTGAAATCTGATAAAGGAAAAAAACCGACAGTCATTTAAGTATCGTAATGGGACAAAACTTACCATCATTGAAATCTAGAAGCATTACAGAACCAATCGTCATTGAAATCTCGTAACGGAAATAAATGAACCAGAAAATCTTATAACCAAATAAAACTGACACTGAAAACCAACCGTCATTAAAATCTTGTAAAGAAACAAAACCGACCATCATTGAAATGTTGTAATGAAACAAAACAGGCCGTCGCTGAAATCTCGTAAAACTGACTGTCATTGAGATCTTGTAACGAATGAATTTTTTGGACAAAAAATCATTTGCGATAAACCTTGAATCCCACATCCCACAATCGTTCAGGGATGCAAATCGGACTTAAAGAACAAAACCGACCATCACTGAAATCTCGTAAAAGAACAAATCTAACTGTCATTAAAATCTCGTAAAAGAACAAAACCGACCATCACGGAAATCTCGTAAAAGAACAAATCCAACTGTCATTGAAATCTCATAAAGGATCAAAACCGACCGTCATTTAAATCTCGTAATGGAACAAAACCGACCGTTGTTGAAATCTCGTAACTAAACAAAACTGACCATCATTGAAATCTTGTAATTAAACAAAACCGACAGTTTGATTTGTTTCAAATTCAACCGTCATTGAAATCTCATAACGGAACCAAACCAACTGACAGTGAGATCTCGTAACCGAACAAAACCGTCCGAGATCCTGTGACCGAACAAAACCGACCATCATTGAACCTGATGATGAAGAGGTTGTAATCTAGTGGTCTAATCTTAAGTTTATTTTATTTTTTTTGGTCATGTAGATGTAATGCAGTTAATTTCAACTTAATAATAGTCTGTTATAGAATGCATTGCGGCATGAAACATGTCACCATTGTTGAGGTTTATAAGAGGGTCTCTGGTTGGAAAGCTGCTTGAGCAGCATTGCAACAATCAGTCTGAAGCTTTCATCTGCACGCCCTCTAAAGCTAAGCAGATTTGAGCTCGGTCTCTATCTGGATGGGAGACTAGGTAGCTGCAGAAAGAAGTACTAGAGAAACCAGTGGGGTCTAACGCCCCAGTATAGTCACAATAAGCTGTACTGTATAAAGGGTGTAACTTTGAGGTAAAAATAATCCATACAGCACATCACAAATGATGTAATACTTTATTTCTAACTTGCATGGAAATGCTCAATTTTTTTTTTTGGAACCTGTGATACTTTTTTTCAGGATTCATTGTTGAATAAAAGGTTAAAAAGAATTTATTCAAAATATAAATCTTTTCTAACAATATAAGCCTTTACTATCTTTGAACAGTGTAAATGCAACAAAAACTCTGGCCAAATGATATAATACTTTATTTCTAACTTGCATGGAAACGCTCAATTTTTTTTTTTTGGAACCTGTGATACTTTTTTCAGGATTCATTGTTGAATAAAAGGTTAAAAAGAATTTATTCAAAATATAAATCTTTTCTAACAATATAAGATTCTAACTATTTGCTTTTATTTTTTTGCTGTGGTTTTTTATTTGTCTTTTTGTAGCTTTTTGTGATGTACAGAGTTGATCTGATTGTCTGAATATTTTGTTGTCACCATTGTTGAGATTCATACGCCGATTGCTCATATCTGTGTTTGTCACTGTATTCTACGGTTTTCTGTTCATGTTTTTTTTTTTTAATCTTCAATCTTCTAACTGATTTCTGCAATACAGTGTGGTTTCATGTAGCAGAAAAACAGGGCTTGCAATTCAAATGTATTAAAAGTACAACATAACTATTAAGTTCACATGACATCAGTGATGCATGCTATTTCACGATGACAATAAAACCTTTAACAGCTAAAAATCATCTGATCTCATTTCAGCTTTCTTTGCTACTGCGAACGTGTTTGACAAACACACTATCATAGCAGTTAGAGAAGACAAACATATTATAAGAGCCCAACTAATGGAAACACCAATCACCAATATGGTGACTTCAAATGAAACAAACATGAGCTTTAAACTTCTGTAGTTGAATAACAGAAATAAAGTCAATCTGGTTAGTAATATGTGAAGCTGTAATGCTGTTTGTGGTGTTGTTCCTCCTCTGCTGAGATCTGGAGAGATTTAATGTCTTCTTTTATCTTCAGTTGATTTCATCTAAGGCTGTGGCTGAAGTCAGCTGTAGCTCTTGTGTTTCTGTTTGTCTCTTTTTTCTGTTTTCTTCTTTCCTTCAGTGATTCTGCTTGTTAACAGGTTTGTTAATGCTAAGATGATTCTATAAATAATAATTAAAGATTTTGTGGCTCAGATAAGGTCCAGTTCTGGTTTATTTTTTTGCTCTTGGCTGACATGTGGCATTACTATGGCCTGATTGTGGCTCAGATCTGGCAAACAGGAGCGGTCCGCCCAAGTGCCATCATTCCACGTCGCATGTGGCCCAGATCATCATACCACGCGTGGCAGATGTGGGGCAGATCTGAGCCAGCACAAAGTTGCTATCTGGTCATATACACTTAGGATGGCTTGAGGGTGAGTAAATCATGGGATAATTTTCATTTTTGGTTATAGTAAGAGTATGTTAAAACATAGTGGTGGCTCGTCAGGGAAGGCAAGGGAAAATTTTGAGGTTAAAACGGGACAATTTAATACCAATAAAATCTCCAGTTATTCATTTTATATATCAGAATGTGTATTTTCTTGTTTGTAATTTCCCCACTGTGACACCATAAAATTTCACTGAAGTCAGAACCACCGTGTTACATGTATGTTCAGTTTTGTTTTGTTTTCACTGTGTTCTATCCCTGTTTTGCCTCCCTGTGTTTCCTAATTTGCTTCTCTTCCCTGAATGTGCCGATTCTGCCAATGTAATAACAATCGTTCAAAAAACTGTGCTAAGGTGAGTCTGAGTGGATAGAGAAGGGGAGGCAAAATCCATAGCAGAAGACTTTTGCCTCTGTTGGTAAAAAAAAAAAAAAAATATTGTCAATCACCATCAAGTATTTCACTTTCAGCAGTTTCACCAACTACCCTTGTTATGGAGAGTAGAGATATTGAATATTTGATTCCCAACAAATTTACCAGCTACCATTTGAACAGCAGCTACAAATTAAAAATGAAGGAAGTTGCCTAAGTTGGATATAGGCTAAAGCAATCAGCTTCACTAAACGGCCAAATGTGCTCTTTTAACACAGGCGTTTATAAAGACAGAAGGATGGATTTTTGCTTCAAGTGATAGGCTAGGTGAGTAAAAAAATATTTATATTGTATTGCTGTATGTGTCATTTTCTTTACATTTTCTGTCTAAAAGTGACCAAAAAAGCCATTTTAATGCATTTAAGAAAAAAATTAACTTGGGAGGGGATCTCCAGACCACTACAACCCCGCTAGAAATTTTACGTTCCCAGAACATTCTCAGAACATCCCCACTGGTTTTAAGGACGCTGCCTAGTAACGTTCCCAGTACGTTCAGAGACAGTCACGATGTGGAGTTCTTTTAAGGTTTGGGGGACGTTATTTGGCGGACCTTCACAGAACATTCAGGACGTTCTCTGAACGTTTAGGGAACCATATTTTATTTGGAAATGTTCTCAGAACATCCCTGCTGCCCTTGTCAAAAAATTGAATTGAAAATTAGAGCTAAATTGACTAACAAAAGTGGCTGTTCAAACAAAAACAAATTTTTCTTAAATGTCTTACAAAAAAAAAAAAAAAACACTCTTTGCAGGTATTTCTTGGATTATTATGAAACCTTTTCTTTAAAATGCAAATCTCTTACAATAAGTCATTAGCTGACAACAACACATGCATGAGCTAATGCAACTACACAGTTACTGCAACCTTTAAATAAAGCAACATGCAGCAGAACATTAATGTTTCTGGCTCATCACTGACTGAAGCACAAGCTCTACTCTCCAGCACAGTGGTAACCTCACAAAACTCAGATAACAGAAAGAAAACAAACACTAACAGATCTCTCTAGATCTCAGCATCTTCACTTATTACAAACCACTCTGACTTTATTTCTTTCATTCAGAACTTCTTAATGAAGTGTTATTAAAATTTATAATTGTCACCGTTACAGAGGTAAGCACTTGCTTTAGTTGGGCTCCTGACACTTGATGTTTTAACTTTAATTTTTCTCCAATTGTTCTCTGTGTTTCTAAAGCACATTTGTTCTGATCAAATGGATTTGGTTGATAATTTCATCATACAGCGGCCTTATTCACTGATATCTGAATATCGTTTTTCTTTCATGTTGCAGTCTTATAATAAAGCAGGAAAAACTGTATTGCTTTTGTTATATTTTTTTCATTGTGCAGAAGTTATTCAGACAGGATCACGGAGACTCGCACAGACATCAAGATTCAGCGTATAAACCTCAACAATGGTGACAAAATTTTCAGATAAACAGATTAACTCTGAGCATCACAAAACAAGCTACTAAAGTCACAAAAAAGATTTTTGTTTATTGTCACCATTGTTGAGGTTCATACGCTGATTCATGATGTCTGTGTGAGTCTAAAAGACACTGCTCAAAGCTCTGTATAATGAATTTAAAAAAATAAATAAATAAAAACTCAAAAAAAAAATTAGCCACTAATTAATACAAAACTAACAGTTATCACAGTCAGAGTTTAGACTCTGGAGAGGATCTGTCATGACTGAAACACCATCATTAAATAACCAAATACATCTGATCAGAATATCTCTTGCTGGTGTTTTGGAAACACAGTTAAAGCAGCCAGGTAAAATCTAACGTTAAAACATCAAGAATTAAGAGCACATCTAAAGCAAACGCTCACCTCCATAACGGTGACTTCAAACTTTATTATTTTCTATAAAACACCCACGTATAAGGCGATGTTCTCGGGACCTTGCGCAACGTTCCCTAAAAGTTCTCTAAAGGTGACGAAAATTCTGAACCTTTACAGAACATTAGGGACATTCCTAAAACGTCCTCTTTTGGTAGTGAAAGTGCTGCAGTTCAAGGTTCGTTATATGACTTTAGGGGGACATTCCAATTTGGTTAATTTTATGGTCACATAAGAACGTTACAAAGAGGATATTTGGGACATTAACAGAAAGTTCCCACATGGTCCTCTGTTGGTCATTTAATGACGTTCCCGATATGAGTTTAGGGGGACGTTCTATTTTGGTTATTTTATGGTGGCGCGAGAGAATGTTACAAAGAGGACATTTGGGAAGTTAACAGAACGTCCTATAGTAATAGTCCCCTAAACATTCCCAGAATGTCCTGAATGTTCCCTGAAGATCCACCAAATAACATCCCCCAACCTTTAAAAGAACTCCACATCGTGACCGTCTCTGAACGTTCTGGGAACGTTACTAGGCAGCGTCCTTAACACCAGTGGGGACGTTCTGAGAATGTTCTGGGAACGTAAAATTTCTAGCGGGGGTAACCTGTCACCTGGTAACGTTCCCAGAACGTTCAGAGACAGTCACGATGGAGTTCTTTTAAGGGTTGGGTTATAAAATAACCAAAATAGAACGTCCCCCTAAACTCATATCGGGAACGTTATTAAATGACCAACAGAGAACGTTCTGTTAATGTCCCAAATGTCCTCTTTGTAATGTTCTTTTTTGACCATAAAATAACCAAAATAGAATGTCCCCCTAAAGTCATATAAGGAACCTTAAACTGCAGCACTTTCATTACCAAAAGAGGACGTTTTAGGAACATCCCGAATGTCTTGTAAAGGTTCAGAATTTTCTTCACCTTTAAAGAACTTTTAGGGAACGTTGCGCAAGGTCCTGAGAACTTCGCCTTCTACGTGGGAATTTAGTTTGCCTCTATTTTAAAACCCACCAGCCACCTACATAGTCAGTTCACATCAGAAGAATGCGCACACGAGAATGGTTAACAGAACCAAATAACGAAAAATGTTTTTTTAATGCAACCAGTTCTGAAGCCTATGTTTCTCTGTTCTCAACCCTTATTACGAGAGATCACACCATATGACTGCAAAGTACCACAGAAGCCACATATAGACCTCCGAAAGGTGCATCTACACAGATTTTTCAATGTGCAAAATCTGTCCTCCATCCAGATATTCCATCTATAGTATACGGGTCACTGTATTAAAAAAAAACAAAAAACATTTTCTACAGATTTCAGAGCATCATTAAGAATAAACCACACAATAAAAAGGCAAATAATGACGTCTTCCCAGAAATAACATGTATAACAAGCAGAACAGCACATGTATCAGTCAGCAGGGGATCCGTCATCGCCATATCACAAGAAGCCCATATGACACTTCTCTCCTTCTGAAATTCTTCAGTACATTGCATGACCTTTATTCCTACCACTAGAGACACAACACAGGACTCCAGACCACACTCCCTATGGGATAATATCTGCCCTCACCATGTAGTTATCATCTATGTGAGGTTCACCTCACACGAATTACCTTCCTGCCATGATTTTCCCTCTCCCTCAATCTAGCTGTAGAATATTTTTTTTACTTGATGCTTGAGAGCTTAAGATCTGTGCTCTTATCAGCAAGTCTTGAAGTGTGCAGGCTGTTGGCATGCAGGGAATATCCCTCCGGAGCATCAAAAATAAGTCTGTCATACGAATGAAAAAATTTGGCCCAAATCCAACATGATTGACAAGATTTTCATAAAACTACTACATTTTTTTTCATTCTTTAATTCAGAATACTTGGGATATTTATTTTCCAGTCACCTTAATGGCAACAAGTGTCCCTATACACACACACACACACACACACAAACACTACAGTGCTGGATAGATTACTTACAAATTGTAGTCCGTTACTGATTCCAAATTACAAGACAAAAATTGTAGTTAATAAAGTAATCCATTACATTACACATTTTAGGTAATATAATTGGACTACTTTTTGATTACTTTTAGATTACTTTTGACCTAACTTGTTTATCACATTGATTTGAACAGGATAATCTTGAATCATATTGATATATACAAATACAAAGAGACAGAAAATATATTCCATTGTTTATCATCAACAACATGAAGCGCCTTAAATTTTACATTATGTCAGGGTCTCCCAGACTGGGGTTTGTGATGGAACTGCAGTGGGTTTGTGAGTTTAATGAAAAGCAATTAATTAAAATAAATAATATATTTTTGACATAAAACATAGCAATACATGGTTAAATGACTCACTGAGTGATATTTCAAATAATAATGAGTTATTGATTTGCAATAAAGAGTTGATTCGATTTGCAATGTTGAGAAAACACTCCTTAAAGGTGCAATGTGTACATTTTAGGAGAATCTATTGACTGAAATGCAATATAATATACATAACTATGTTTTCAGTGGTGTGTAAAGACGTTACATAATGAACCGTTATGTTTTTATTACCTTAGAATGAGCCATTTCTATCTACATACACCGCGGGTCCCCTTACATGGAAGTCGCCATTTTGCGCCAACATGTTTCTACAGTAGCCCTAAACGGACAAACTGCTCTACAGAGCGCGTTTGCTTGACTGGCTTCTCTCTCAGACGACACATTTTTGTCCTGTGTTGGCCACCGTAGCTTTTCTATATTGCAATTCACAACCTTATCGCTAGATGCCGCTAAAATGTACACACTGCACCTTTAAAAGTGAAATGATTTCTGTAAATCCAGTGATCAAATGCTTTACGGCCTCTCAATTTTCCATGTAATTATAGCCTCCTGACAAGTGGCTGGTCTGTGTGTGCAATTTCACAAAACTAGAAGACTTCCTGAATGTTTATAAGCGATATGCTTTTTTAGAAAGGAAAATGTAAATCATGAAAAAGAAGAATTAGGGAGAATCAATTATGAATGATTTACTGCCTTTGTGTGAATAATGTGTGATCATGTAATCAATAAAAAAGTAACTGTAATCTGATTACAAGTATTTTAAAATGTAATATAATTGAAGTACTTACTTTTTGGAAACTGATTATGTAATCCAGATTGCATGTAATCAGTTACTACCCAGCATTTCTAATTTCTTTCTTTCCGTGTGGCTGACTTATCTCTGAAAATTACATTATTCCAGGCTAATTTGTTTTAAATATTTAGAATTGCTATGTGCATAGTTTTCTTTATTCACAGTGTGCTGCTGTTTTTAAATACAAAAAGAATATATGTAAAGTTCTATAACATTGTTTACATTATTCTGCTTCTATAGCGCACATTTCTACCCACTGTTTGTGTATATTCACTCACATATGCAAATTAGACTGATATGACAAATAACATATGCATTATTTTGAGTCATCTTCATTTTCATACAATTTGTATACCTAAACATTACAGTCTTTAATTTTACACTGCATTTTTTTCTTGTCCTTTTTGGTTCTGACTAGTAATTAAAGAATTATAAATATATAAAAATCTTACACTGTTTTAAAAACATACAGTACATAAGAGTTTTGTTAGATGCTGAACAGGATGAAATATGTTTTAACTAAGGCCATTGTTGGTGCTTGGTGTTACATAAAAAGAAATTAGATAATGAATCAGATTTAATAATAGCTACATGGTTCATGATTTTAGGTGTTAACCAAGGCCATCAGTGGAACATTTCCAACAATACATTTTCTTTTAATAATTTTAACAATTTAAATGTGATTGTTTCACTATGTGAATGTAATTAGTTTTTCAGTGCTGCTAATTTAATGTGAAAATAAACCCTTACCGGCTTGTTTCTCTGTGCTCATAATTTGATTCTCATTTATTATTTATTTGGCTTCCTAACACTAAGTGATGCATTGTATATATACACCGATCAGGCATAACATTATGACCACCTTCCTAATATTATGTTGGTCCTCCTTTTGCTGCCAAAACAGCCCTGACCCATTGAGGCATGGACTCCACTAGACCCCTGAAGGTGTGCTGTGGTATCTGGCACCAAGATGTTAGCAGCAGATCCTTTAAGTCCTGTAAGTTGCGAGGTGGAGCTTCCATGGATCGGACTTGTTTGTTCAGCACATCCCACAGATGCTCGATTGGATTCAGATCTGGGGAATTTGGAGGCCAAGTCAGCACCTCAAACTTGTTGTGCTCCTTAAACCATTCCTGAACCATTTTTGCTTTGTGTCAGGGCGCATTATCCTGCTGAAAGAGGCCACAGCCACCAGGGAATAACGTTCCCATAAAAGGGTGTACATGGTCTGCAACAATGCTTAGGTAGGTGGTACGTGTCAAAGTAACATCCACATGGATGGCAGGACCCAAGGTTTCCCAGCAGAACATTGCCCAAAGCATCACACTGCCTCCGCCGGCTTGCCTTCTTCCCATAGTGCTTCCTGGTGCCATGTGTTCCCCAGGTAAGTGACGCACACGCACCCGGCCATCCACGTGATGTAAAAGAAAGCGTGATTCATCAGATCAGGCCACCTTCTTCCATTGCTCCGTGGTCCAGTGTCCACGTGTCCACTGTTGGTGCTTTCGGCGGTGGACAGGGGTCAGCATGGGCACCCTGACTGGTCTGCGGCTATGCAGCCCCATACGCAACAAACTGCGATGCACTGTGTATTCTGACACCTTTCTATCAGAACCAGAATTAACTTCTTGAGCAATTTGAGCTACAGTAGCTCGTCTGTTGGATCGGACCACATCAATGAGTCTAGGCCGCCCATGACCCTGTCGCCGGTTCACCACTGTTCCTTCCTTGGAGCACTTTTGATAGATACTGACCACTGCAGACCGGGAACACCCCACAAGAGCTGCAGTTTTGGAGATGCTCTCACCCAGCCGTCTAGCCATCACAATTTGGCCCTTGTCAAACTCGCTCAAATCCTTATGCTTGCCCATTTTTCCTGCTTCTAACACAACTTTGAGGACAAAATGTTCACTTGCTGCCTAATATATCCCACCCACTAACAGGTGCTGTGATGAAGAGATAATCAGTGTTATTCACTTCACCACTTGTTAGTGGTTATAATGTTATGCCTGATCGGTATTTATATCATATTAATATATATATTAAAATGATTTCTGAAGGATCATGTGACACTGAAGACTGGAGTAATGATGCTGAAAATTCAGCTTGTCATCACAAGAATAAACTTTAATATATACTGAAATATAATTTTTTTTTTAAATTGTAATAATATATCACAATATTACTGCTATATATGTTTACAAAAAAATGAGTGGGGAAAAGTGCAGCTTTCAAAGCTGGAAATCCACAAGTAATAGATTTTGAAAATGGTACTTTCACTGCTTATAATGACTATTCAGCAGTTTTATGCATAAATGGCAGGCAGGTGCTGTAAATGGGAGGATGGATTTCGACACAAAGGAGCCACTTTGGCTCTTGCAAATTAACAACCTTGAGTTTTGAGTAGCAGCTGTCAGATGACATACAATTATTATTCCTTTGAACCAAAAAAAAAAAAATCCTCTGAAAAAGAAAGTGAGTCACCTATAGCTTATATTTCAAGATATGCTGCAAAAGAAACTCTTGCTGCAGGAACAATAAGGCTTTAATGGCAATAAAATGTGTAAACGCTTAAGATGAAAAACAAAGAATAATTGCACTGCTGAATGAATTGCATGCATGATTCCTCATATTGCATCATTGCTTTATGTTACCATTCCTATTTGCAGCACAACACTGACATAATGAACACTCTTCATTATGTCACAACTCATATTTGCCACAGGTTGCAGCTCTCCTTGGTAATATTGACAAAAAAAATGGTACAGGAATTTTTTCGTTTGTAGTTCACCTCATAGTCAGAGGAACTAATCAGAAATGCTAGGCATTTTTCCTCATCGTTAAAGCTATTTCTGCACAAACCTCTATGCGTCACACATGACTAAATGCAGTTGAACTGAGGTGAATATGAATACATCGCCCTCCTCCACACACTAAACCTAATAAATGCTTATGTGTCATTCATATGTTTCCTAGAAATTGAGGAAAGTCCACCAGAGAATACTGAACACCTTCTTAGTGGGTGTATTGTAGTGAAGCTCTGAGTGCTTCAAATTAAGAAAGACAACCTACACTGAGAAAGAGAGAGAGAAGGACAATGTGAGTGGGTGAGAAAGGTCTGATGATGGAAATTATAGATGGACATAAAGAGGGCATTGTATTCCCTGGTAATATCTTCTTATAAAAACCCATTTCCCCAGAGATTACAATACCCAGGTAAGAGGTTCTACTCAATCTCTATTCCAAACATCTCATGACCTCTGCCTCCATGCTTGTTTTGTACAAATTGACATCTGTCTGTCTGTCTGTCTATCTATATACATACACACACACACACACACACGCAAAGCCCTATTTTGCTGTTACTGTCACAGCTGGTTGAAGCAGAGATGAAAATAACGGCTGGGTCTAGTCGTAACAGTTAAGATGAAGACAAACTCAAAAATACAAAAACTTGGCAAACAGATCAACCACTTAACTTTGATGAGATCAGACTAAGAACACTACAAACACAGGGATATATAAACTATATAAACATAGACCAATGAAAAGAAAGGAGAAACAGGTGAAGTGCATTAATCAAACAATGTATAACCATGGAAACAAATACTAACACAGGAAACAAAGCAGGAAATAGTGCAAAACCAACCAAGAATACAACTCAAGCTTAGGGGTTGTTTATGACACTTACATTTACATTGCAGAAAATGCCAACTTTCAAAATTTGCTAACATGTTAACAATAGCATGGTATAGCACTTACTGAATGAGTACAGCAACTTAAAACATGTAACTTACACGCTGCATGCACCACTTGTATGGTGACCAGACGTCCCGTTTTTCAGCTCTATTTTTAGTGTCCCGACTTATTAAGAAAAAATAATGTTTTGTCCCGTATTTTATCTTTTCTAAAATTTTGTCACAACTGGGTGATCATAGAACAAGTAGGGTAGTAGACCTCTGTGAAGTTGGCACCCCATAAAATGAAATAATCCCCAAAACTATGCCATTCGTTTGTGCTGATTTGTGCCACAAAAACGAACGTTTGTGCTGGTTTGGTGTTCAGCACAAACGTAGCACAAACGAATGGCATAGTTTTGGGGATTATTTCGTTTTATGGGGTGCCAACTTCACGGAGGTGGCTAGTAGTAGTCGTGTTCTGTCACGCAAGAACAGCCCAATCAATTCATCGTAGTACAAAATTACCATCCAATCACAATGCGTTATCGATTAGTGAAGGCGGGATAGGCGGAATTTCACTGAATGACACAGACCAGAAGCGCTCTCTCTCTTGCACGCGCTCTATCTCTTTCCTTGCGCGCGATCAGTTCTCCTTGCGCCTGAATGGTCAAATGCACACATAGTTGCCAAAATGTCCATCGTGTGGAGTATCTCATGTAAATACAGTCGGTTATGGCTTAAGTGGACGTAAACAGGTGGGTGAAAACAGGTTATGTGTCAGTATATATTACATCCATGGAATCGGTCTTAAAGGGACAGTAGCCTACTTAAATATTTGTCATTAATGTTAATAAAACAACAAAAGATGTTAAATAAATGTATACATGGTAAATAAATGTACTGTATCTGAAAAACAAGTCTATTTAATTTGTATTTCTATCATATTTTTGTATTGTTTGTAAATTTATTTTATATATATATATATATATATATGGTGAAATAAAAAATATTGTGGCCACCCCTTGCTCACCTGTCGTGTATTGCACCATGAGAAATCTGGTCACCCTAACCACTTGTCACCATGATGGTAACTCTTCAAAAACCCACTATAACAGAAACTCTTCTAAATTAGCAAAACAAAACATTAATCACTGCTAAATCTCCCTTACCATTAATCTTGCACAAAAAACATTTAATTTTAACACACTTAATTTTAGCATATTCTCCCTTTCGAGTGCCATGGGCATGCTGGGAAATAAAAAATCTCAGCCCAGTTTCAGTTAAACTTAAGTTAGTCTAAATTAAAAGAAATGAGTTCATACAACTCAAAACAATGAAACAGTTCTGGCTGTTCATTTACACGACAACGGTGGTTTGAAGGCCTGAAAACGCAAACTTTTGAAAACGGGGTTTCAAAGTGCAAGTTTTTGAAAACGACACCGTTATCGCCTCCATATAAACTACAAAAACGCACATTTGTGAAAACAGTGACGTCATGCGTGTTATGTTTTCAGTCTATAGGTGCGTAATGTTTCTTTACAAAGTGACATCGCCAACTACTGCCCTGGAAGCAGAATACAGCGTTTTTAGTCATTTTTGCAGATCCGTGTGAACAGGGATCATTTTGACAGCGGTGACGTCTGTATGTGTAAAACACAAAGGAAAAACTTTTTCGTTCGTAGTACATCGTTGTCGTGTAAAATGTGCCCTCAAACGTGACAGTTACTCCAGTCCACCATGAAAAGACTCCGTCATCACATCTTTTAGAAATCACTGTAATGTGTAGAAACACCATATTGCCTTAGTGGTTCACTTCTACTTAATTAAGTGTGGAAATTACAAATGTATTCTTTTATTATTTGAATTACGTTTATTATTGAGTACGCTTGCATTTCTATTCTAGGCATGGGTATGCGCTTCTGTCTTGAAAGAAGACAGCAAACTGGATCAGACATAAGGACAGAGAGAGACGTGGATGGCCCAGATGTGCAACAAGAAGAGACAAGTACATCAGAGTCTCTAGTTTGAAAAACGCTTCAGGTCCTCAGCAGGCAGAATCAGTACACACTAAACAACATAACCATTCACATAACCTGCAATAAGGAGCAAAAGCTTTAAGGAAAATGTAATTTCCCTTGTGAAAAAATGTGCACTTGTAGTCTTCAAATCTTAAAGGTATATTTTTTAAAAACTGTACTTGCAGTTAAAATAATATGAATGAAATAATGTGTACTTGAAAAGAATACACTTTCATGAATATGTTTCTTAACACATTTAAGTACACTTTTTAAAAAGTATGCTTTGTTATAATATAAAAAAAACATTTTACTTTAAAAGTACATTTTAAATATTAATAATCTGGATGTATGCCATATTAATAATTATTAACCAATTATTAATGATCATATGACATTCATATACTACGTGACAACTACTTTGCTTGATGTAATAAATGTTGTCATGGAAACAATGCTAACTGTCATTCCATGCACCGTAATTATTTCTTATCTTTTAATACCAGAGAATTGTCAAACGTGAAAAAAGAAAATAGAAAAAAAAAAAATCACACTTTCAGTGTGGATTCAATGTAAAATTGGCGATAGCAGGGGAACTGGTGACATGCCATTGGGAAGTGATAGTGAGAATACTGTACATGCATGAAACTTCATCTTAAAATAATAATAAACTGACTGTTATAATATCTAAAGTCTGCAAAGCTGTCATTTCTGCAAGTAGAGGATTCTTTAATGAAATTCATTCTTAAACAAAATACAAAATAACTCGATAACTCAATTCAACTCAAGGTTATTGTAACTTGCATCGCATGTATTTTTTTTTTTTTCTGAAGCCAGCACATAGTTTTTCTCCCCACAATCTGAGTCAAGATCTGTGTCCTGTTTCTTTTTCTCTTCATGTCTGTCCCTATGTTTTTATCTAACCTCTACCTTGCTTGACTTCCACACTGACTCTTTGTGATGCATCTCTGATGCCTACTAGAGTCCAAACTCACAGTGTCTGCACTTTTTTTGCTCTTTTGTCCTAAAACCAGCAACATCAGCAGTCCAGGCGAGTCCCTTACACTGAATCTAAACAGCAATATGATGTGTAGGGTAGAAAACCAGGTCTTTTAACAACTGTTGTTATGTTACTCCTTGTTATCCAAATTTAAATATTGTATATTTTTAAATGCATGTGCGTTTCTGATACCAAATGTTCTCCTAAATCCCCTCTACACTTCTCTACTCTAACATTTATTCATGATCTATTCTGGCATACATCCAGAATACAGTTGCATCAGTTCTCAGCTGAAGAAAAACCCCTCTTTTTGGTTTTCCAGCTTTTAACATACTTACTTATGACTGTAACTTGGGTCTGCATTCAGTCTAATGGAACAACCTGTACCTCACAGCAATTTAGTGCATCAAAACCACTCATGGTCCAACGGAAGATGCTCTTAATATGTTTTACTGCTTTCTGAAAAGTGCTTTAACCCCCTCCATTATCCAGAAATACTTATACTGTATTGCAACTCTGCAATCTTCAATTGAAAGTCTTGCTAGTCTCCACAGTGTTTTGTCATGACTCTAGCTCTGTAATGACATTTTAGCTTAGGTTCACACTTTTTTACTAAACCCTGGGCTGTTTGTTTGTCATATATTTTTTACGTTTTCACCGTGTCTACGCTGAACATAACCGCCGCAACAACTTGAGGCTGTCTAAACTGGACCCGACAGCGAAAGTTGCAAATCCATTTGTTGGTGTCAGAAGTAACGCGAGTGTAGACAGCATCACTGATTATAATGAGTTCTATTTGCATTTGTCGCACTGTTCACATCTGGTGTAGACACAGTGTTACAATTCTCAGTTGGCTGTAATACAATGTTAACAGTTCTTTCTTTTCATTTAATTCTTTGCAGTAATGATATAAACAATCATGTAGGAAAAATGTATTTTTTTTAATTTAAGAAAATACATGGGTCATTGACGAATAACGTTTTTAAAAGTGTAAAAAAACATAATGGAGATATAATTAATTTTGAAGTTTTATTAAGTGTTAACAATGTGATTATGTGGTTTTTATAATCAATTAACACTGCTTTTGTCATTTTTTACAAAATTTGGACAATACAAGATGGACAAAATTTGTCACCAAAAAAGTCATTCGGTTTAACCAAAATTTCGGTTTTACCGAATTACACTTTTGGTTATACCGAATGACGATATTTTCAAACAATGCTTGTTAGCTGATATCTAGCTAGGACAATTAAACATTTTATATTTAGTACAAGTTTTTAAAATATTACAACATTTTCCATGTTTTATAGCGGTTGTACCGAATGACCGGATGTTTTGGGACATGCACATGATGAGCAAGTGAAAATATGAATTTTTCAAATAGTTAAAAGAGAGTTAGTTACTTTGCTTCATGACCATGTGTTCCTTTGCAGGTGTCTGAATGATGTCACATCCTGTCACCTGATACTGACCGCATGACATGATCCAAAATGGTCCCTTTATATTGGTTACTCCGAATGACATCAATGAAATTCATTTTTCTGGACATTCTTATTCATAACAAAGTAACGACTTCTACACATAATTTTAATACCATTTTGCACTATGTTAATATATGATGTTATAAAATCATTTCAGAATAAAAAATATATACATTTATTACATTTTAAGATATTTTAATCACAAATGAAATGGCTGTATTGGCCTTTGGACGGTTAAACTGAATGACCTTTTGACACTTCAAAACCTTTAAAATACTTTATATGTAGCAAAATATAATTAAAACCTTTTGGATTCAATAAAAGAGATCTTGTTGTACTACCTTACATACTTTGGATGTCATCTCTTTGTTTTTTATTATTATTAAGGCCTTTGGACAAAAAAAAAATTACCCATCACATCACTGACCCACATACATGCACCTTTAAAGGCCCACTGAAGTGCTTTGAAACACGCAGCATTATTCAGTGTGTTCACGTAATTTTCACTGAAACAGGAAGACAGGGCATGAAGTATTGAACAGCTCCTCCCCTTTTTAAAATAGCCAATAGCGTTTAGTTTATATCACAGCTCGGCCAGAGCCATTGAGCTCGGTAAAGCCTCAGTTTCCTCCTAATCTCTAATCACACCAATCTGATTCCATCCAATCAGAAACGAGTACTTAGATTATAATATAATATAATATAATATAATATAATAAAACACATTTTTTGAAGGGAATGTGCTGCTTGGCATAAAAGACCATAAAAGCAAAAATAAATAAATAAAAACACATATGTCTGAAAATGAACATAAAGAACCTCATATCCTGTTGTGATGAATCATTTACTGACCAGGAGGTATGTGCAAGCTTATATAATTACACTTTCTATTGTATACGAAGCAATTTTCTGTTTTTCAACAACATAATTTCAGATCTCTCAAGGAAAAATAACCACAGTAAATCGTAGGTGATGAAAAAAAACCAAAACATTTTGTTGATGTTGCTGTATAAAATCTGACGGAACCGACCTAGATACATTTACTCAGGGATTGCAATCAACAGTCCAAATAAAACTGAGACAGCTTTGTGACAGTCTTGATATAACATCTCATAACTGCCAGAAGCATCTTTGGAGGACACAGAGAGCCCTTGTGTCATGAAGCGTCCCTGATTTCAATACCCTTCATTTACTCATTTTGATCATTTCATTACAAACGACTTTACAACTAGATTAAAGAAAAAAATTTCAAATGCCCCATTTGGCTTTTTCATTTCTTTTTTTGATATTTGTTTCTAATCATCCTCTCCATCTGGCAGCAATATTTCTGGATTTTTTAAAACAGTGTCACTTCTTATTGTCACATTGGATACATTACAGTGCATTACACTTACAGTAAGCAGTTCTGCTTCAGGACTTTTACATTGGTCTTCAAGTGTCCAACATTGTAGCTGAATAATTAATTCATCAAACTAAATTTCAAAAAATGAACAGCATTGTTTAGTCATTATTAAAATAATGACATCAAAGAAAGTCTTTGATTCAAAACAAGTGTGCGTGTGTCTGGTCAAGCATGTGCACAAGTACAGGTGCTGGTCATATAATTAGAATATCATCAAAAAGTTGATTTATTTCACTAATTCCATTCAAAAAGTGAAACTTGTATATTATATTCATTCATTACACACAGACTGATATATTTCAAATGTTTATTTCTTTTAATTTTGATGATTATAACTGACAACTAAGGAAAATCCCAAATTCAGTATCTCAGAAAATTAGAATATTACTTAAGACCAATACAAAGAAAGGATTTTTAGAAATCTTGGCCAACTGAAAAGTATGAACATGAAAAGTATGAGCATGTACAGCACTCAATACTTAGTTGGGGCTCCTTTTGCCTGAATTACTGCAGCAATGCGGCGTGGCATGGAGTCGATCCGTCTGTGGCACTGCTCAGGTGTTATAAGAGCCCAGGTTGCTCTGATAGTGGCCTTCAGCTCTTCTGCATTGTTGGGTCTGGCATATCGCATCTTCCTCTTCACAATACCCCATAGATTTTCTATGGCGTTAAGGTCAGGCGAGTTTGCTGGCCAATTAAGAACAGGGATACCATGGTCCTTAAACCAGGTACTGGTAGCTTTGGCACTGTGTGCAGGTGCCAAGTCCTGTTGGAAAATGAAATCTGCATCTCCATAAAGTTGGTCAGCAGCAGGAAGCATGAAGTGCTCTAAAACTTCCTGGTATACGGCTGCATTGACCTTGGACCTCAGAAAACACAGTGGACCAACACCAGCAGATGACATGGCACCCCAAACCATCACTGACTGTGGAAACTTTACACTGGACCTCAAGCAACGTGGATTGTGTGCCTCTCCTCTCTTCCTCCAGACTCTGGGACCCTGATTTTCAAAGGAAATGCAAAATTTACTTTCATCAGAGAACATAACTTTGGACCACTCAGCAGCAGTCCAGTCCTTTTTGTCTTTAGCCCAGGCGAGACGCTTCTGACGCTGTCTGTTGTTCAAGAGTGGCTTGACACAAGGAATGCGACAGCTGAAACCCATGTCTTGCATACGTCTGTGCGTAGTGGTTCTTGAAGCACTGACTCCAGCTGCAGTCCACTCTTTGTGAATCTCCCCCACATTTTTGAATGGGTTTTGTTTCACAATCCTCTCCAGGGTGCGGTTATCCCTATTGCTTGTACACTTTTTTCTACCACATCTTTTCCTTCCCTTCGCCTCTCTATTAATGTGCTTGGACACAGAGCTCTGTGAACAGCCAGCCTCTTTTGCAATGACCTTTTGTGTCTTGCCCTCCTTGTGCAAGGTGTCAATGGTCGTCTTTTGGACAACTGTCAAGTCAGCAGTCTTCCCCATGATTGTGTAGCCTACAGAACTAGACTGAGAGACCATTTAAAGGCCTTTGCAGGTGTTTTGAGTTAATTAGCTGATTAGAGTGTGGCACCAGGTGTCTTCAATATTGAACCTTTTCACAATATTCTAATTTTCTGAGATACTGAATTTGGGATTTTCCTTAGTTGTCAGTTATAATCATCAAAATTAAAAGAAATAAACATTTGAAATATATCAGTCTGTGTGTAATGAATGAATATAATATAGAAGTTTCACTTTTTGAATGGAATTAGTGAAATAAATCAACTTTTTGATGATATTCTAATTATATGACCAGCACCTGTATACTACGCTCACACTGCAGTATTTTTGAATGTTGAATGAGACACACGGAGACATCAGATAGCCTGGACAACATTGAAAAAAGAGTCCTGCTTTTGATGAATGGTCCCCCAGGGACAGAAATAAATAAAATCATCAGAAGTGATGTTTTGTCATCACAGTGATTACTAGTAAAGCTCCTGCACATTGTTCTTGTATTTTCCCATAAGAGGACACCACAGGAGTCTTACAGTAGAGGGGAAACATAAAATAAAAGCTCACATGGTGGCACTGGCTCTTGTTTGAGTTAGAAAAGCCACTTCGGCCACAAAGGAGTCGCTCATGAGTACCTTTCTGAAGCCTAAAATTACAAGGGACACTCCACGGTCTTGCGGACTTGTATGCCATATGCCATAGTAAGCATATATACACGCATATACATATATATATGCGTGTGTGTCTATCTATCTATCTATTAGTAGTGTAACGGTACACAAAAATGACAGTTCAGTACATACCTCAGTTTTGAAGTCACGGTTCGGTACGGGTTCGGTACAGCAGGGTGAGAAAACAAAACAATTTTTTCTCTTTTTTTTATTAAACAATGTTTTACTGAACTGTGTCTCTGTCTTTAAATTTATTCAATTAGAATTAAAATATTCTTAAGGATAAAAAAATCTATCTCTGCTAATGCTGTAAACTATAGTAGTCAACATTTGAAGTGGATCAAAACCTTTCATCAAAGTTGTCCTAAAACCTTCTTCTTAGGATAAATTAGTTCTTAGGACAACTTTGATGAACTTTTTTGATCCACTTCAAATGTTGACTACTGTATTAGGGAGCCCTTACTTGCACATTACTATAATAAAGGTTACAATTAACAACAGAGCCCAAATTATTAAATTCAGTTGCTATTTATTTTTAGATATAATCATCAACACTCAAATAATAATAAAAAAATGTATGTATTGTAAACATGTAAATTACACATAAGGCAGTTTTTGCATTAACTTCTGTTTCTCCAATTCGTTGTTGAAATATAATCATTTAGTGGCTGTCATAACTTGTTTTCATGACGGATTTATTTAGGCCTTACATTAACTAACAGGTTAAGTAAAATATAATTAATATACAGGCTAATATAGTGCATATATTTAGCAAAACAGTTCATTTCTCTAGCGAACTAACAAGCTGTTGACACTGAATGGCTTTTCTGAGGTAAATGTAATACTACGTGACATATTGTTTACAAACTGTTTTACTGACATCTTTCCGTGGTTGAAACACTGATTGAGTGATTAAACGAGATATGATACGTTTCAATAAGTTGTACTGTATCTTTCAACTTACCTTCATGTTCATTCTGTAGTAGTGAAGAGAAAGGGATGATCGCGTTCACTCGCGCTCCACGCTGCTGTTTAAACTGAGGCGCCTATACAGCGATCTGTCACGCCACATCAAAAAGCGCCAAAACTGCATTTATAGTTTGAATTTCCTGATAAAATGGACAGAATTTGAAAGATGGCACTTTTGTTTCTTATTGAAAGTAACAAAACACTGAGCTTATTGCGATTACTGGTGGTTAATGCTGGTTAAAATATGTTAGGCTAAAAAGCATTACTGTGCGCGCCCCCTTCTGGATTGTAGTGTGGATCGCCTGTGACTGACTGTATTCGTCGTCTAACTGCATGAACCGAACCGTGACGGTTCAGGACGAATACATATATGGTTACACCCCTACTTACTTACTTACTTACTAACTGACTATCTATCTAAATACACAAACATCTAGTTTGTTAGTTCAACAATTGGTAGGTTGGTAAATAGGGAGCAGTTGTGTCCTAATGGTTAGAGAGTTGGACTTGTAACCCGAAGGTCGTGGGTTTGAGTCTCAGTACCAGCAGGAAATTTAGTTGGGGGGAGTGAATGAACAGTGCTCTCTTTCACTCTCATTACCCACAATTGAGGTGCCCTTGAGCAAGGCACCTAACCCCCAATTGCTCCATTGGCGCCACAGCAAAAAATGGCTGAAAAAATGTTTCTGAGTATGGGACACCATACTTGGCTACACATCACTTCATTCACTTAAAAAATAAAAACTTTATAAAACCCCAGAGAATAAAGTTTTCACAGCTTTTTGTTTACAGAACCAGAATGTGTAGATGTATGCAGATGGTTTAATTTATGTTACATTAGGCCAGTGGTTCCCAAACTGGGGGGCGCAGATTTATTAAAGGGCGGCGCGGCAAGGCTAAGGCATAGTGTACAGTCAGCAGATTGTTATGTAAAAGAAAACTCTTCAGGGTAATATAAGACCCCACTGCATAATTATCCCGCTTATTATGCGGCTGCTTGCCACATAAGTAAATAATTGAACACAAAATATTAATTTGACATTTTATTACCTTAAGATGACTCGCAGTACATGCTTGAGCGGGCTGGTGATGAGGCATATCTCACCCCTGGATTTACCCATACAACGGTGGGCAGGGCTTGACATTAACCTTTTTGCTCACCAGCCACTGTGGCTAGTGGTTTTCCAAAGTTACCAGCCACTCAGCATTTTCACTGGTCACAATTTTGACATTGATACCATAAGGAAAAACTGCCATATAGATATTTTTAATATTATCTCATAATATGGCAGCAGGTATATTAGGCTGCTGTCACTTTAAGACCTGACATACGGATCCATTATACTGTTACATATGTGTTTTCTTTCTCAACTGTTTACGTTCACTTACAACATAACTGACTGTGTTTACTGTACGTGAATACTCGCCAAGACCAGCATTTTGACATTATTTTGTGTGTATTTTTGACTATTTAAGCACAATAAGCAGCAAAAAAGAACTAAATTTAGTACTGAGACGTGGCTTTATGTGCGCACACTTTGGGTTGTGAGAACAAAATCTGCGGGAATGAGTAAAATTTTGCGCAATCCCACACCAAAATTCAAGCCCTGTAACACCAACAATATTCATTCGGAGCAAATGAAATGAGTGAGTGAGGGGAGGCGGGTTTGTGTGTCAACTCGCTGTCAAAGAGATGAGAGAGCGAGAAAGAGTAGCTGGTATCGTGGAAAATGAGTATTGGTAGCCTTTCACTATCGAAAAATCAATATTTTGGCATCACTACATTGCACTTAGTTTATTACTTCACATGCCTTTTTAAAAGACTACAATTGAAAAAAATGTATATATTATATATCAGATTTAACCCACTAAAGTGGCTAGTAGGAGTGACTGTGTTACACGCCACTGCTGAAATCCCCCCGCATTTGGCGGATTGGTGGGTGTTAATGTCAAGCCCTGATTGTGGGTAATGAAGAGAGACCACAGCGTGTTGTGTGCCTCAAAATATTAACTTCAGACAATATGAAATCGAACAAATTAAGACATCACTTCACAAAATGAAAAAATAAAAATTGAAAATATTTCTCTCTACAAAAGGGGGGCCAAGCAGAAAATGTTTGGGAACCACTGCATTAGGCAAACTGTGAGCCTGGTGTGGTTTGCCAAATAAAGATGCTATGAAAGGCTCTGAAGTAGTTATTTTTAACCACTTCTGTTTGGAACGACACAGCATGTAACAACATGATTGTTCTCCCTCTGGAATGCACTGTTAATGAATGAAATTACGAAAAAGCTGAAAGATTTTCAACATGCACCTTCCCCACACATTTCTGGCCTCCTAGAGCTGTGCTGGTCAATTGTAAGTGCTGTTATTGAGAAGTGGATATGAGACACAAAGTAATAGGTCACACAAACTTACTGAGTGGCAGTCCTTGTTGAAAGGTATAAACATCCTCTATCCAAACCACTCCGGAAAGCAATTCTGTGCCAAAAACTCTTCATTAGTTTGGCACTGGGTAAAGGCACCGATATACTCACAGCAAAGTTTTTTTTCTTTGTTCTTTGTTTAGGGGTAAAATGAAGTTTGAAATACCTTTGCAGTGATATACTGTTAGCAAACATCCCGACGCTGTCCACGCTGCCGAGAGAGACGTTTAGATGAATATGTAAATATGTGCAGCGCACTTTCCTCTCAATAACAAAGTAAACACAACTAAAATGACAGGTAAGAAAGCAGCAGTTAAGATGCAGTGGATGTTTGAACCAGCTCTGCAATTCAGCACTCCAGTCAAGTAAAGTCACGTCACATTTATTTATATAGCACTTTATACAATAGATTTCTTTAAACCAAACAGCTTTACAATATTAATAATGAAAAACATGACAGTGTTGCTTTTAAATGAGAAGTACACTTCAGTTTCTACTATTAAGCAGCTCTCCGGTGTTTTCACTCCATATTTTCACTTGTGGACATCTGAGTTTGACAAACTCAATAGAGGACATCACAAGAAGTTTGAAGGACTAAAATATATATATATATATTTTTTTTTTTCCATGGATGTACATGTTTTTGTGGAACTGACTTTTGTGGCAGCCCTCATCTGAGAGATGTCTTTTCTTGTTTTAGCATTTCAATGAGAAGTGAGCCCAATTAAATGAACTGGAATGCAGACTGTGAGCTTGTCTCAGCCAAATCAGACAATATTTTAATTAACCCACAGTTTTAATTGTATGATTATTTGATTCTAGTTTGATGTCTTTTGCTACTGCTTTCCTAGCTAAATTTAGTGTGCAAAAGCTGATGATTAAAACACACACACACACTTGTATATGTGGTTTACGGGGACTCTCCATAGGCATAATGGTTTTTATACTGTACACACTATATATACACCTACCCATCACAGAAAACCTTGGAATTTAAAAAAACAAAGTTAAGTATGTTTTTAAGCCGTTAGGTTAACCAGGATACAGGAAGTGTCCTCATAAACCATGTTTATGTTGTAATATAATAATTTTGATTCCAAAAAGGTAAAAAATAAACTTAGATATCATTCACATTTATTCTAAGTCTTATTGCAAAACATTTCATAGTAGCTGAATACTATGAATAAAAATCAACAAGCTACAGAACACTTACACAAGGAACTTTTGCCTATATGGTTTAAAAATACCATAGCAAGAACAACTAGGCTAACTAATATAAATATCAAGCATTATTAAAGACAAGTAAACACTCAGTAATTAATAAAGAACAAATAAATTAGCTGAACAAAAGATACGATTGAAATAAAGTGTTTTAAGATTTTCAGGTATTCAGGTACAGAAACTGTAATCAAATGTGAAATAACACTGCACTTTATAAATAAAATATAGGCTACATTACAAATATAGTTACAAAAGTTATTCAGTCAAGAACAGTGAGTGAATTTTCTTTGTCTTTTGTTGTTTGATTAACATTATTATAGAGACAGCAGCAGGAATATTAGGCTGCTGTCACTTTAAGAGCTGCACAGGTCCAATATACTGTTACACATGCGTTTTCTTTGTCATCTGTTTATGTTCACTACATAAACATAACCGACTGTGTTTACGAGAATATTTTGACATATTTTTGTGTGTATTTGTTCTTTCAAGCACAAAAAGACGTGGAAGAGAATTCAGTTCAGTATCGCGTACTACACAGTATGAGAGGCGGCTTTCTGTGCCCTCGTTTTGGATGTGTGTGCAGCACAGAAAACAGTGCGCGAGTCTTTGCGCTTGACTGGTTTAAAATCACATTAAAATCACTTTTTCTGTGCGCGTGCTTTGGATGTGTGCAGAGCACAGAAAACAGTGTGTGAGTCTTCTTGCGCTTGAATGGTTTAAAATCACATTAAAATGCGCACACATGAACCAATAGGCAGAATCGAAAGAAATACGTTTCTTATCGAATCACCAGTTCTTGGAAATTTGTAACCAATGGAACCAGTTCTCGATACCCATCCCTACTCATAAACCATATATACAAGACATATGTATATAAAAATGTTAATGTTTTTAAAGGTGCAATGTGTAAAATTTGGGAGGATCTAAGTAAGAAGAAACCTCATTGCTTCACATAAGCTACTCTCTGCTCTCTCAGACTACGACATGTCGGCCAGACGGCCACCGTAGCTTCTCTGAAAGAGAGGGGTGCAAGGAGTGTGCGCCTTTAGTTGCAGTTCGCAACCTCACCACTAGATTCCACTAAAATTTACACACTGCACTAGGGGTGTCGCAATATACCGGTATTGACGATAATCGTGATATTCAAAGCATGAAATATCGGCATCGTGTTAATTTAGGGTGTGACAATATACCGGTATTGGCGATAACCACTATATTTAAAATGAATAGGAGTCTTATGATATCATGACATGTAAATACTCCAGCGCCAGTACCTGGTTGACCTCTCAGGTGGCAGTATTGCACCTTAACGCTGACACCTGTCAAACAAGAAGAAGACGCAGCGCGTGCAGCTATTCCAAGAAGAACCATGTCGTCCGAGCAGGAGAGCGAGAGGCTCTGTCCACACCCGAATAAAGTAAGCTCGACAGTATTGGAGTTTTTCGGCTTCAAAGAAAACACTCTGCAGAATTTGCCTGGCTACATCAGTGCAAAGGGTGGTAACACCACCAACCTTTTTACCCACTTCCGTGTCTATCACCCTGCGGAATTACGCCATTTTACAGAGAGTAAGTTGCGATTATTTTACTAGTCATGAAATGGGAAATGTTAGGCTATATTAACCTGTCAACAGCGATTTTCTGTGTTTATGTATTTAAATAAAGGGTGATTCTTTTAATAAGTACCACGTTTTCTTTACTCGTCTTACTCAGCGTGATGTAGCTATGCATGCAGTTATATGCCCTCAAAATTCAAGATACACGGGCATTTTTGCCCCGACAAGTTTTTGTCATTAACTTATATCATATGATATGATGTACAATATCACATGAGCAAGAGTGCCGTGCAACAGACAGAAATGTTTTTGTTATACTGACCTCTATCCGCGTTTTGAACGAATCAGTTTAATTAATGATTAAATGACCCATTCAATAAAGACAGTCATCACTTGCTTCCTTCCTTCCTGAATGAGTCATTTGAACAAATTGGTTGAATGAATGAATGAATGCATGAATGAACTCATTAAGACAGTGAATTGCTGCCACCTACTGGCAGTTTAGTTTCATATTTAAAGTACATTTGAATTAAAAAGTTAAAATTAGAAATAATTCTATATTTAAATATTAAATTTATGTAGACAAATTGTAAATGCTGTGTAAATATATTAATGCCAATTCTCATTCTGTGTCACCTATGTATTGCAAAGATAGATTTTGTTGATAATGATTTCATTTGATTGGTAACAGCCCTAATGTATTGGCTACTAGGCTAGTATTAATTTTTATTTCTTCAGGTCTTAAAAAGGTCTTAAAAAGCCTTAAATTTGACTTTAAAAAAATGTGCAGCAACCCTGAAAAAGAAAAACTAAATAAACAAAGTAAAAATTAATTTGACTGATACATTCCCCCCCCCCCACCCCAAGGATTCTATAGATATCGCGATATATCGATATCGTGAATTCTTTTGGCCACAATAACCGTGGTGTGAAAAATCTAAGGCTGCATTTATTTGATAAAAACATATTTTAAAATGCAATTTATTCTTGTGATGGCAAATCTGCTTTGTGAGCTCTATGGTATAATGGCAGTAGTAAATAATTTACTTTAGAGCTGCCATTCATGCCATTCACAGTCCCTGCTTCTTATTGTGTTTGTTATGCTGCTTGTTATAGCAGCTCGCAGTACATTTCACATTTTAGTCTTCTTACTGTTTGTTTTTCCTGCTTGTTAGCCCGGTGAGCAGTGCACTTCAACAATTCAGAATGCGTTCCTCTTTGACCCCACCATTATAAGACAAGATGAAAAATACATCTCTCTATGCACAAACTCATTACAAGTTCTCTGTGTAGGTGGACCGTATACCTTCTATATCATCAGCACCTTCTGACATGGCTTGGTACTCATTAATATCCTCTTGTGTCTGTGTACCTGTCACTTGTAATATTATGCAAGTAAAATGTCCATGTGTTAATTTCTGTGATGCATTCACCCCTCATTTATTATTTCCCATTCTGCTGTGGTGCGAGATCAAATTAAAGATTATTTAAATGGGATTTTTTTCCCCCTTACGCATCTTGATGCACCACACTGAAATCTATAAACCTGAAATGTTCATAACAGATATGTACAGTATGAAAAGTCAGTTTCTAAATCACTGTAAAAATAAAAACTGTAATTGTGCGATTTAACTGTGAGCTTAAAATACGAAATAATTACTATAATTAATTTGCAATTATAAGAAATACAGTTGCAACCACTAGATAAAAAAGTGCCACTGCGACATATAAAGTCACAGTGTGAGATATAACGTTTTTTTGTGAGATATTGTGACTATATTTTTCGTAAATCACAATTACAAGAAATATAGTCGCAGACTTACAAATATCTTTAAAATTGAAAAAAAGCAATGTAATAAAGCCCATTCTAAACTGGAGTAAAAATAACATCGTAACACAATTTAACCAAAACAACAAACACGCAGGAGATATACAACTAACTATAGAGTGACGAGAATGAGCCAAAAAACAACTGAAAATGAGGGCTATAAATACAGACTCAGTGAAGGGAGAAAACAAGGAACAGGTAGGGTTAATCAGTTAACAAATGAGTAACCATGGAAACAAATGGAGACACACAAACCATGACAACTAATGAACAGGGACAAAGGAAACAAGAACTAACACAGGTAAAACAGAAACCTCATGTAACACACTTAAAGTCACATTGTGAGATATAAAGCTGCATTTGTGAATGTAATGTCAGGTGGTTCAGAAACAACAGAGAGCAGGATTCAAATGCAGTCAGATAACATTAACAAAACATAACAAAAGTAAATCCAATATAAGATGAAGGCAAAAACGGAAAATCCAGAAACCAAGGGAAAACAGTGTAAATCCAGACAAAGGCAAGATAAGCAACACAACACAACAGACAAGGAGCATGAGAAACACTGAGATCATAACAGTGAGATATGAAGTCACAATTACGAGAAATGAAGTATCAATTGACCGTTCGCAAAGACCCGCCTCCTTTAGTTACTGTTGCTATGTCCAACAAGCCATGCCGCTCTCATGCCACACATCGTGTTCTCACAGTGAAAAATACAATTCAAGATCAAGCGGCTCATGAACCGATCATCTCTTCCTACTAGTTAATTTATCGCATCAAATAAACATGAATGAACCACATTTCAACCACAGAAAGACGTCAGTACACAACATTTTTCAAGTTCAAGTCCACCAACGTTAATCTACTAACTCCCCTGACTGCTTTGTCGGACAAAATGGCGGATTCGGCGTTATGATTGGTTAGATCGCCTGTCAATCAAACTCCCGGCGAAGGGTCAATTGAAAGATACCTTGTGAGATATAAAGTTGCAGGCTTCCATAGAAAAATCTTTAAAATTGAAAAAACAAAAAAGAATGTTTAAAGCATATTTAAAATCACAGCAGAAAAAAAGATAACTGTGAGATTTAATAGAAAAGAAATAATTTACAATTATGAAAAATATGTGCTAGATAAAAACTAAATGCTAGATAAAAAGTCACATTGAAATTTAAAGTTGCATTTGTGAGATATGGAGTCATAATTACCAAAAATAAAGAATCATTTGAAAGATACTCATGTACACATAAAAAGTGAAGTATACTTTGGGCTTTAGAAATATCTTTAAAATCTAAAAAAAAATAAAAATTAAAAAAAAAATGTACATTTACTTTAATTCTTTATTTATTTATTTATTTATTTTCAAAGAGTCTTCTTCAGTTGTACTTGTTTCAAGCAAGCGGATTGTTTTCTTCACTCAGGCTGCCGTCTTAGCTCTGACAAAGGTTTTGCTTTGTTTTGTGCTTATTTTGAGTCACACTTTAGCCAGTTGTCTCAGGCATTACATCCAGCACCTCGCCATGGTGCCAAACCTCTCTCAGTGCATCACAAATGGACTGAATCAACACTTGATTAATGCACTTGGATGCCACATTCACAGTATCCTGCTGGTGTTGACCTACTCCACACCTGCCTGCACACTTCTCTGTATATGTACCTCAAAACATATGGAGGTGCATCTAACTAAAGCCTCTTGACAAACATGTTTCAACCTACTTGACTGCTCTCCACTTCCTCCTGGTCTTCATTTCCATACCACCAACAAGATAGAGTCAGGCTTCATATACACTACTGTGCAAAAGTCTTAGGCATGTCAGTATCAGTAACATTTAACAGTTAGTACTTTGATATTTTGGTTTTCATAACAACAAGAGGCAATTAATTAATAAGTACACATAGAGCAGAATGAGACAGAATTTCATATGCATTGGTCTCATAAATAGCAAATATATTGTGTTGAGCAGTCTCACAATCATTCTTTGATTCTCACTGAAACGGAAAGAAAAAAAAACACACTTGAGGATAATTGCTAAAAGCCATGAAAGTACAGCTTTAAAAAAATTGCCTCAGAATTTAACCATCACCTTTGTATCCCAGGCTCTAAAAAAACACTCTGCACACTGTGAGCTTCACAAACAGCAATTTAAGCAAGGGGATGCCATTCAGGAAGCTATTTGTTTCTACAATCAAATTTTGTCAAATGCGAATTCACGGTCAAAAATCTTAGGCTGTGAATGAGTGCTTCTTGTCCTTTATTAAAGGATTAGCTCACTTTCAAATGAAAATTAGCCCAAGCTTTACTCACCCTCAAGCCACCCTAGGTGTATATGACTTTCTTCTTTCTGATAAACACTCTCGGAGATATATTAATAAATATCCTGACGCATCCGAGCTTTATAATGGCAGTGAAAGGGACCAATGAGTATGAGCTGAAGAAAGTGCTTCCATCCACATCCATCCATCATAAACGTACTCCACACGGCTCCGGGGGGTTAATAAAGGCCTTCTGAAGCGAAGCGTTTGTGTAAAAAAAAAAAAAAAAATCCATATTTAACAAGTTATGAAGTAAACTATCTAGATTGTGCCAGACCGCCTTCCGTATTCAATGTACGAAGAAAGAAAGTGTAAAACTCTCACACTTCAAAAAGCTTACGCTACGTCCTACGCCTTCCCTATTCAACTTATGGAAAAAGTGTAACTGATGCGACGCCAGTTTAAAGCTTGGGCTAATTTTCATTTGAACTTTCATTTGACTTTAAAGTCCCCCTGAAATCAAAATTTAAGTTTTTTAGCTTTTTGCATGAATATGTTAGCCATAAGGTTTTGAATAAGCTGGTGTGTTTCAAAACAATGACTTAGGAGATATAAGCATTCAAAACCTATAGTCTGTCACTTCTGCTAAAATGGATCATGGACTTTCATGACATCACCGCGCACTTCAGCTTCTCATCAAATCTTCTGTCCAATCAAATGCTCTCTAGAATCTAAAGCGTCCCGCCCCCTACATTATAAATAAAAGCTGAAGCTGCGGCTGAAATCGGTCATTTATACACACATTTACTATTTTCTACATGGTGAATGGCACATAGTGCACTATATAGGGAATAAGGAACGATTAAGACAGTGTAAATATGCTTTCCACTGGGCAAATGAAGTCTGGTTTCACGCTAGTGTCACGCCAACCTCCGCAACGTGTACACACGTCTGCTCCGGTTCACAGACACGATAGCACAGAGCGGATTATATGCGCGAGTGGCGCAGACCACAAAACGTATCGGACCTATTTGAATTCTGCACAGAATGCTATATTTTAAAGCAATACGGAGGAGATTAGGAGGAGAAATGGTTAGACATTAGAAGGAAACTGAGGTTTTACCAAGCTCAACAGCTCTGGCCGAGCTGCGATATAAACAAAACACTATTGGCTATTTTAAAAAAGGAGGAGCTGTTCGATATGTCCCTCCCTGTCTTCCTGTTTCAGTTAAAATTACGTCAACACATTGAATAATGCTGCATATTCCAAGGCACTTCAGTGGGCCTTTAAATGCAGTCCTGCCTGGAGGGGTTCTCTTATTTATGCTGTACCATGTGCTTATCAGCCTAATGTTCTGCCTACCCAGTGTACATGAACGCCTGTATAACTCCTTTGTGAATGTGTGTATATATGTGCTTATATTTGTGAACATTGAATATTTCTGGTTCCTTGGACACAAGAGCTTATGAGAATGTGCATCAGCCATGTATTCACCCAGGAGGTGAGAAAGGCAGTGCATACTGAAAACCAGTATTATGAAATATGACTTTAAATAGTGTGTATAACGTTGTCCAGCAGTGGCATACACATAATTTCAGAACCAGCGACTCTTTGGCTTTTCTTTGAGCTCTTCATGTTGAATGAGGTCTTAAAGTGTGGCATGAGGGGGTAACTGCAAAAAGAGGCAGTGCAGATAATATATATTAATTCACTTTCAGGCATAGAAAATTAGTGTAGTCTTGGTTAAATTATATGCAACGACCATACGCTTTCATCCTTTTTGAGGATTTGTTAGCCAAACGTTTTTTATTTAATGTATTTATTATACAGTATGTTAAAAAAATTAAACATTTACAAAGGCATAAACAGTAAGACTTTGAAGTGACTTTTTAAATAAATAGTATGTTAAAATTAATGTAGTTAATGAACATACTGAAATATTAGAGCTTTCGTTGGTGTTGGTCTAAGGTAAGTGTTGTTCCATATGCATTAATCCATGTAAACATAAAAAAGGAACTGTAACATTGGATTAAAAAAGACACGAACACATAAAAGTCCAACGTAGTACTGTTATATTCTGGAACATATAGGCTATGTGAGGTTATGAAAGACTTGTGCTTTCTTTTTTCATGCATGCTGATTATGCAGACAGGTAACAAGTATTATTTCAGTTCAAAGGACATGCCAGAATATTGGACAGTGAAAATACCTTTACTACAGTAATGGAGCTGGATGAACGTTCAACCTCATTTCAGACAATTCTGTTGTTGAAACATATCATAACAGACTCAGTTGGTCTAACTGTAATGAGGAAATGAGAATGAAATTTGTATGTGCGCAACTAGCGTGTCTGTCTTCTGTGTAAAACACTCCCGGATTGTTTGCTTTTACAGGTTAATTGTGTGAATTTGTGAATTTATAAGGAGGTATAAATAATAAATTCATATATGAAGCAATAATAGATGAGTAAGAACGACGTGAGTTGTTTCTGAGAAGTTATTAGTGTGATAAGTACACAGTAGGATTGCGTGACACTGCTTATATCATTCAGTTTAATACAAATTAAGTTTATTTGGAGTAACTTATATTTTAGACACAATGTTGCCAGTTACTTTGTCTGTTTTTGCTCGTAGATAGTTCCAAACAAAGCCACAGCGGATCTGTTCCAGTACTGGGAGTTTTGTTCCTGAATGAACCGAACAAATTGGTCAAATGAATGATTCAGTGATTCACTCATTAAGACTTGTCCCTTGTCTTCACCTATTGGTGCAACGATGTAGCCGGCTGACTGGTTTCACAGAAAAGCTTAACTATTTTACTAGGTGGTGATTTTGTTTGAATTTGTATGATGTGAATCATACAAAAATGTATGATTTTTAAGAAAAAAGCATTAAGGTCCACCCAACCGATCTACTGGCAAGCTAACAGTGAACATTCTAAGAACTTTGGCTAACGTTCTGGCAAGGTTCTATCAAAGATATGAACAAACGTTCGTCCAGTAATGTTAATAGAATGTTCAAAGTTATTTGGTCTTTACAGGGACAGTTGACCTAAAAATGAAAATTCTGTCATTAATTACTCACCCTCATGTTGTTCCAAACCCGTAAGACTTTCGTTCATCTTCGGAACACAAATGAAGATATTTTTGATCAAATCTGAGAGATTTCTGTCCCTCCATTGACAGCTACGCAACTGACACTTTGACGCTTCAAAAAGTTCATAAAGAGATCGTAAAACAAATCCAAATTAATTGAGTGGTTTAGTCCAAATTTTCTGAAAAGACACGATCACTTTATATGATGAACAGATTTAATTTAGGCTTTTATCCACATATAAACATTGATCAGCAAACATAAACAGAAGCTCAACCGAACTTGCTTGATGCGCGAGAACAAACTGCGGAAGCTCAAACGTGATGCGTAACACGAGAATGAACCTCATTGGTTCTCGCATGTCAAGCAAACATATTTGAGCTTCTGTTTACCACAACTGATGTGTGAGTTGATGAATGTTTGTATGTGAATAAGAGCCTAAATTCAATCTGTTCATCATATAAAGCAATCGTGTCTCTTTAGAAAATTTGGACTAAACCGCTCAATTCATATGGATTAGTTTTACAATCTCTTTATGAACTTTTTGAAGCGTCAAAGTGGTACTTGTGTAGCTGTCTAAGGAGGGACAGAAAGCTCTCAGATTTCATCAAAAAGATCTTAATTTGTGTTCCGAAGATGAACAAAAGTTTTACGGGTTTGGAACGACCTAAGGGTGAGTAATTAATGACAGAATTTACATTTTTTTTGGGTGAACCATCCCTTTAATAACACTATCAAAACATGAGCACAAAAATGTTACTTATACACCATTCATGTTTTTTTTTTTTTTTTTCTGAAACATTTAGTTGAACATTAGTCTGTTTTTTTAAACATTAATACTTGCTACTTTTTTCAAATGGTTCAGAGAACATTCAAAAGTAATGTTCCCATGATTCTTGCAAAATGATAGCACAGTTTTTTTTTTGTTTTTTTTTTAGCTGGATGCAAAAGGAGTCACTGAAACTCGCCACAACTAACTGTCCCAGTGCTGTTGGACTTGTATATCAGCACTCTTGGAACGTATCTTGTCCAATCAAATTCGAGGTCTGAACTAACCGCTGTATAAAAATCAAAGGTGACAGAAAACATTCCAGAGACTGTGAAAACTATAGGCTACTTGTAAGTTCCTGCTGTGTGCAAAAATGGATCTATGTAACATGCATGGCTCTTCATTCTGTACTTTATTAACAAAGTAAGGATTGATTAAGTTTTCTCTTTGAACAGACCAAAATAGTGCACATATCTCTTGGGGCAATCTCTTACCCAATAGAAGTGTGAGGGGAAGTAATGTTCATTTCAATTTATGCTCCTCTATTGCTGTAAGGGTAACTTTCCTTTTATGAGATTTCTGGAAATTAACTTTCTCTGCCCTCTCTGAATGAGAGCAAGAGGAACCTTATATTGTATAGGAAATAAGAATAAGAAAGAAAAAGTAGCTATACAATATTTACAAAAGCACCCATTCTTATAGCAGGTAATCTTCCAATATAAAAGTCTGTCATTCAAATTCTCAGCTGGTTGCAATTGCTCTCTAAGCAAGTTTGCAATGCATATTATACCTGTGGAGAGGGTTTAATAAGTTCTTCCATTCTCCCCGGTGACAGGATGTCTATACCTGAGTGCGTTTGGGAAGGAGGGGTTGTGTGTTTGTTTATACATGGCAAGATTTAATGAGAGGAGACAGGTGAGGGCCGTATTTGTTGCAGTGTTGATGTGCCAGACAGCTCTGTTCCCTGTAGCTGGGAAATGGGGCCAACTCGGTCTGGAGCTCAGATCTGTCTCCAACACCCTCTGAAGCTGAATCGAGCTTGACTTCTGCCACAGCACCTTCTCCTGTCTCCAGGTCTGGGTGGGTGGGAGGGACCTTGAGGTCACTATGAAATTAATTTCCCTTGCAGCAGCAGTGCTGACACCTTCTGTTTAATACAAAGCCTCACTGAAATCAATTACTGTCATGCTAATGCTTAGGAGATATATTTTAATCAGGAGAGCACACCATACTCATTACATAATCAAATGCGGTGATTATTCTGGGTGCCAATGTTGAGACCTGTTTGGAGCTTCATCATAATAGTGGAGTGCAATGCAAAAACTACATCACGCCTCAGTGAGTAAATTATAATTAAAATATGGTTATACAATTAATTAAACGGTTATAATTGTGAAAAAGAGCTGCAAGTCTTTCCATATGGTCAAAGAAAAAAAAAAATCACTTTCAGACTATGAGAACATTAGCCTAATCTCATAATGATTGTCTGAATAAATTAAATAAATATATTAAATTGCACAATAATGTCATTAATTCAATTAAAATAAAATAGATTATAAAATGAATATAAATACAGTTTATTACTTGCTTAATTTCTGATTCACCCATTTGGCTTTATTGATTTCAATCAAAGTATGTTCTCAAAGGCCAGCTGGAGGTCTCAGATTGTTTAACGTACAAGGTTACAGGCTCTTTTTCTCCGTGGTCAGTGGAACTGGCCTCTCTATTATAGATATCTATTTGAAGTGTGTCTGCGGAATGCTAATGAACTGGTTATAAATAACTTATGTTTTCTAACCTGAACCACAAATCACCTTCCAAGCAAATTTTTGTAGATGCCAACAAATCTGAACATTTGACTGCTCACAGAAATTGGGTGAGTTCAGCAAAAGTAAGACGTGAGGTAAAGTGGAATAAATAGATTTACATTTGAATTTAGGAGGGTCGTTATGGAAGCTTGTTTCCACAATACGGAATAAAAAATGTAAAAGATAATTGCGACTTTTTATCTCGCAACTCTGGCTTTTTTTTCTCAGAATTGTCACACAATTAAGCCATTGGCAATTGCGAGATGTCAACTCGCAATTTGCGAGAAAAAGAATTGTGAGATAAGAAAGTTGCAATTCTTTTTTACTTTTTATTCAGTGGCGAAAACTAGTTTCCATAGGTCGTGGCATCACAAAAATGGCTGAGAGTATGGTTTTATTCAAATAGTCACAAAGCAGTGGCTTAGTTCATTCTTTCAGGAGAGTCAACTTTTTAAAGGATTTTCTATAGGTAATTTCCTGAGGTCTATTTTGCATAAACCAGCTTTAAAAAATGGCTGTAAAAAATGAAACAAATTTACACAGTAAAATACTGTTTTCCATTGAAACAGTAATATAGCGTAAATACAATCATTTGCGAGAAAGTAACCTATAAGCTAACGACAAATATAACCAAGAATGCATTGTTTTTATGGTATATTACTTCTGTATATTACAAGGCATTCTGGGTAATATTATTTGTCGTTTTCGAGAAAGTATAGGCTACTTTCTCGAAAACGACAAATAATATTACCCAGAACACTTTGTTTTTACGGTTTATTACTGTTTCAATGGAAAACGGTATTTTACTGTGTAAATTTGTTTCGTGTTTTTACAGCTATTTTTTAGAGTGCCGTAGGTTTGACAAACGTCAACTATTTTATAGCCTTTAAAAATATGCATTTAAAACAATGACATTAACTAAACATTAAGGCTACATACACATGAACTATACATTAAGACCTGTTCAGACCAAGAACAAGATAACTATAATGATAAGTAGCTATATTAGCGTCCACACCAGTTTTGTCGTCTCTTAATGCAGGATGGATTCTGATTGGCTGTCAATGTTTTTATAGTTTATCACCTGGAAAAAAAATGGTTCTGAAAGTGATTCCAACGATATCATTTCTCTGTGCAACTGTGGTGTGTACTCTGCTATTCTTTTATTTTAGGAATAAAATACTGCATCCCAATTCGCATACTATCATCTTAAATAGTATTCGAATAAAGCAATAAGCCCCAAGAAGCCGTGGTTTACAGTGAATTTATAACAGCTAAGAGGCGTTGTTTGGCACGACGCGGAGTGGAGCTCCTAAAACCCCCTTAGCTGTTATAAATTCACTGTAAACCACGGTTTCATGGGGCTTATTGCTTTTATAAATCGGTTACCACACAATACAAATATTAAAGCCAAAAAATATGTATCAATGCAACTTTCATGAAGTAAAATCATTAAAAGGCTTCCTTCCGCTGGAAAAAATAGTCCCTGACCGTGAACAGCAACAGAAGTTACATTTATTACGCCATTCGTGGCTCAACCAATCAGAATCAAGGGCTGGAACTATCTGTTTTATAAATTAGAATTTGTCTCACAATTCGCATAACTACTTACTATTCTATTACAAAATAACCTTATCCACCTTATTCCTGACTAGCGTACTGCGTTTCGAATTATGGGTTGCACTTCCGGTTTGGGGAACTTCCATTTAAAAAGAATGAAACGAATCGTTTTAAATCATAAGGTTGCCCTACAAATAAAGCTTATCCGTAAGTTTGAGTGAATGAGCTGTCAATTTTTTTGTCATGTTTTATTTTCAGACATCATGAGAATAACGTAACGCTTGGTATTTTAACATGTTATAACAAGAATATGGCAAGAGCTCTTTTCAGTTGCTGCTTTCTATCCTCGTGATTATTTTCTTTTGTCCCTTTGCATACCGCTGTAATATTATGAAAAAGGACAACATATACTGCACATTTGTGGTCTGTTCTCCCGATATAATTTACGATATATCCCATTAATAATTCACTGGAATGCACGAAGAATCTCTCGTTTTTCTCCTCAAAGCCTCACGTCTCTTTCCAGGTTTGTTTTCACAGGTAAATACAATTTATTATCTGTAAAAACGATGGAAATCACTTTGAAATAGTATCACGCAATGCTGAAGTTCATGAACATTTTTTATTAAGGCAATTACACAATACAGATATATATCATAGTTATATTTAACCCGTCCGTTATTGTTGTGGAAAGAATCGCGCTTTTTCATGGCCTGTTGAAAGTACCTTGTTGATGCTTAAATGTCCTTTTAATTTTCGTTGGTTGAAGGGTGAGTAGAATAATGTCATCTCATTGTACCCAGTTTAAAAATAAAACATATTATTGCGTTCATAGAGCGAGCCTTTCACTGACTGTTTACAGCTTAACGGAAGTTACACCCATAATTCGCGCAAAGCGTCATGGGGCGTCGGAATAAGGTGGATACCCCTTTTCAGCGCTTCGCTCGTTGTCTTTTGACTTCCGGTTTGTATTTCCACAGCGATCTTATGTATTTAATGAACTGCTCGTTTTAAAATCTTCCTGGTCTACTGACATTTGTTAAGACATCTGCTTTAAACATTTTAATGCTTATGATAACTTTTGTTAACTCTAGAATAAGTAAATCCACTTCACCAGCTAATTATTCTTTGACAGCGATGACAGAGGAATATAAAGGGCTACCGCAAAAACGGAAGTTCAAAGACAAAATTCTAAAGATGGCTGCGCGCACGTTTCTGGGTGTATAAAGTTCATACACTAAATGGTTGAGTGCATAAGTGCAAAGGATATAGTGCGTCATTTGCGACACAACTCTTGCCTACTATTCTGCTTCACACTCCAAAAATATGTACTTTTTCTTCACAAAAACAGTACACTTTTAGTGCATAGAATAAGTAGGCGAATTGGGACGCAACCTAGAGAGGCGTGCTGTTGCTATAGTAACCTCCCCAGGTGATCGCGAGTTCGATTTGTGAACATCTGTTTGGCACAGCGTGAAACCAATTTGTAAATCTAATCTTTTTGTTTACCAAAAATTGTGTTTGAAAAATGCTAATGAAACAGTGTGAATAATTAAAACTCTTCAGTATAAGAACTTTTTGTTTCCTTCGGTGATGAGGGATTCGGTTACCACACAATACAAATATTAAAGCCAAAAAATATGTATCAATGCAACTTTCCCAGATAAACCCAGCCTGTTAACCCCATTAATTCGTCCGCTCTGGTTTAGGTGAAATGTACATTGCTAAACATGGATCACAGCAAGTTCAGCAACACGTAGGTACATGACAGTTCAAACTGACACGCGCAGCGAGAGCGAGCGCGGGTGTTGTCAAGTGACGCGCGAGGGAATTAAGAGGTGGAAAGTCCATGGATGCGCGCGCTGCACCAGAGTCAGCAGACAAACGCGGACATTTCACACATCACCCTCCAACTGGAATGGAAAGCACTAACTGAGGTTGCTATCGGAGATACATACTGGTTAATATTATCTGAAACTTACTTTCCACAGAATTTCCGTTATTTTAAACAGTACTTTCTCCGCTCTCCGGAAAAAGTAGAGGTTGGCGCCTTTTTAGTTACAAATCAGACTGAATAACTCTTCCACCAAGACGAATGTCTCCGAACAGGTGTCTTGTTGGATGACAAACTACCCATCTGCCTAGACAAGTGTTTGAAAAGAGCTACATTTGAACTTGAAGATCGGATTTTAGAAATATATGGATATGATTTTTTAAGAAGGTTTTTTAGACAGTGAAATGAACAAACAACTACTTATTTCAAGGTCACTGGATTTCTTTTAATGCTCTAAGTGATCATTCCGGGAGAGGTGAATCAGGTAAGTCTGAAATATTATTTTAATTATAAAATAAAAACAAAACATTCAAATACGGCGACTGTTAACCGAGTAGATAGGACATGTTTTCGACTTTTAATGCTTATTCTAAAAACATCAAAAAATTGCATGCTTACAAATGCATTTGAACATCGTTAAACCTGCATTATGATGGTACATTTATTTTCAATTATAATGTCAGTTTTTGTAATTGTGAAATGCATCAGGCTGTCCTACAAACACTTAATGACCAGTTTAATATCTGAAAAAAAAAAAAAGCTCAATGTTTTCTTTTTCTTTTCTTTTTTTAAATCCCACTGTAGAACTATCAAATAAAGGAGATTTTCCAGGTACTATCAGCACTGTCTCCTTCCCTGGAATCATCATGGATCATCTGTAAACCTCATTGTGCAGCAGGTAGTGGAACGAATGCAGCAAACACACACTTTCGCTCTTCAGTGATGAATGACAGCTCTCCAACATCTGAGAACATCATGTTTCACCAGCTGACTGCAGATGTTCTGAACGGCAGTTGTGACTACACCTTGCCCACGTGTAACAATAGCACAGGTGAAGCGGCATTGCAGCTGCCCACCTTTTCCATGGCAGCGAAAGTAAGGGTGATAATTACCTTTACTCTTTGCGCAGTGTCAGCTGTGTGCAACCTCGCTGTGTTGTGGGCTGCCAGCACCAACAACAAGCGCAAATCCCATGTACGTATTTTAATCATGAACCTCACCTTTGCCGACCTGCTGGTGACTTTCATTGTGATGCCAGTGGATGCGGCTTGGAACATTACGGTTCAGTGGTTGGCGGGGGATCTGGCTTGCAGATTGTTAATGTTTCTGAAGCTCGTGGCTATGTACTCCTGTGCGTTCGTGACTGTGGTCATAAGCCTGGACAGGCAGTCGGCCATTCTCAATCCTCTGGCCATCAATAAGGCTAAGAAGAAGAACAAAATAATGCTGAGCGTGGCCTGGGCGATGAGCGTTGTGCTCTCTGTCCCTCAGGTGAGGAGCTGCTTGAGTGATTTTTCATGTTTTTCATTGTGTCTTATCTCGGTGTGCGGCATTACTCAAATTCACAAGAACCCCCAGAGTCTGGCGTAACACTTGAAACACTAGCTTAGACTTGAAATATTCATATTTGATCTTATTTAATCTGATTTTAAACCACAAATTCGTTCACTCTAAATGAAAAATGTATTTGACCATTTTTACTCTTTTTGTTAAAGGGTTAGTTCACCCAAAAATGAAATTTCTGTCATTAAGTACTCACCCTCATGTCGTTCCAAACCCGTAAGGACCTTTGTTCATCTTCAGGACACATTTTTGATGAAATCTGAGAGTTTTTTTTTGTTTTTTTTATCTCCCATAGAAAGCGATGAAATTACCACATTCAAGGTCTAGAAAAGTAGTCTAATAAAGACATCGTTAAAATCGTCAATGTGACTACAGTGGTTCAACCAGTTTTCAAAAATGAAAATTCTGTCATTAATTACTCACCCTCATGTCGTTCCACACCTGTTCATCTTCAGAACACAAATTAAGATATTTTTGATGAAATCCGATGGCTCAGTGAGGCCTCCATTGCCAGCAAGTTAATTTCCTTTTTCAATGCCCAGAAAGGTACTAAAAACATATTTAAAACAGTTCATGTGACTACAGTGGTTCAACCTTGATATTATAAAGCGGTGAAAATACTTTTTGTGCACCAAAAAAAAAGCAGAATAACAACTTTATTCAACAATATCTAGTGATGGCCGATTTCAAAACACTGCTTCATGAAGCTTTATGAATCTTTTCAAATCAGTGGTTCGGAGCGCGTATCAAACTGCCAAACTCACGCGAACCATTGAAATTTCGAAACACTCGTTTACTGAAATCACGTGACTTTGGCGCTCCGAACCACTGATTCGAAACAAAAGATTCGTAAAGCTTCGAAGCTTCATGAAGCAGCATTTTGAAATCGGCCATCACTAGATATTGTTGAATAAAGTCGTTATTTTGTTTTTTTGGCGCACAAAAAGTATTCTTGTCACTTTATAATATTAAGGTTGAACCACTGTAGTCACATGAACTGATATGATTTTCATTTTTGGGTGAACTAACCCTTTAATGTTATGAAGTGACGAGAATAATTTTTGTGCACAAAAACAAAACAAAAAAATAACTTTATTCAACAACTTCCTCTCTACCCTGTCATTCTTTTACACAGTTTACGTTGAAGACATGTTGCAGAGCTTCTGTGTTCTACGTCAGAACGCCATCTCTGTATTGGTCGGCTCCTGCGTCAGCATCACGCATGCGTCGTGCTGCTCACGTGAACAGCGTCGGCCAATACTGAGCCGGCACTCGGACATAAACACAGAATCGCTGCACTGCGTCAACTGCGTAGGAGATTGACAGGGTAGAGAAGAAATTATTGAATTATTATTGAATTATCGTTATTTTTGTTTTATTTTTGCGTGCAAAAAGTATTCTCGTCACTTCATAACATTAAGTTGACTATTTTAACGATGTCTTTACTACTTTTCTGGACCTTGAATGTGGTGATTTTGTTGCTTTCTATGGGGGATAAAAGCACCTCTCGGATTTCATGAAAAATATTTTAATTTGTTTTCCGAAGATGAACGACGGTCTTGCAGGTTTGGAACGACATGAGGGTGACTAATTTATGACAGAAATTTATTTTTGGGTAAACTAACCCTTTAAAGTCTGCTATACAGTTTTTAAAACAGATGAAAATGAAAATTCTGTCATCATTTACTCACCCTCATGTTTGATTTTCTTTCTTCAGTGGAACACAAAAGAAGGAACAGAATTTCCAAACTGCTCCAAGGCCGTCAAGTACAATATATAAATGTGTGCTTGTGTGTGTATTTAAATCATTAGTCACAATCTTCATTCTGTCTCAGATCTCATTTACATTAAATGGCACTTCACACCATGCTTGAAGACAGTCACTAATGCCATATTCCACGTCACAATGCACCAAATTTGAATATGCGCATATTAAAATCATCATAAAAGACACGAAAGCCATGGCAGAAGGAAATAGTGAGCCTTAGTGTCCCTCACACAAAGAAACCATATATGCTTGTTTGGATGGTACTGCTTTTAGATCTTGGCCATCTCAGATCACCATTCGTTTTCATAATACTGAAAAAAGCAGCATGAACATTCTGCATACTGTCTTCTTTTGTGTTTCACGAAAGAAAGAAAGAAAGAAAGAAAGGCATACATGTGTGGAATAATATCAGGGTGAGTAAAGAATGACAGAATTTTTATTTTTGGGTGAACTATCCATTTAATGTATCATTGTATTTTGTGAAGGCTACTGTATTTTCCCTCGCCAGATTGTCTTTTAGATCATATTGAACCACATGTTTCAAATCAGTATCTTATTTCATATTCAGTATTCTCCCTAGACCTGCTGTAAAATTAGAATCAGAGCTAGAAAGTGTTGTAAAATTCATAGATGTTAGATTAGTTCAGCAATTACAGTACACGCTCTCATCAGCCCTTTAATTTCACCTCAGATTTAACATAATGACTGACTTGCGCGGAGACACATTACTCAACATTACCAATACACACAGACACACACACACACACACATTTTGGGTTTTCAGGTTTTATGGGGACTTTCCATAGACAAAATGATTTTTATACTGTACAAACTGTATATTCTATCTTCTGACCCTACCCTTAAACCTACACATCACAGAAAACATTCTGCATTTTTACCTTTTCAAAAAACATCACTTAGTATGATTTATAAGCTGTTTTCCTGATGGGGACCAAAAAAGGTTTTGGATATTTTGTTTCCATAACGTAGGGTATACCTGAACCTCACACACACACACAAAAGATAAATTATGTAGTTTGTAGGTCAATCAGATGTTTTTCAATTTGACATTTTCTTAAATCAGCTCACAAATGACATTCAAACCTAATATAGAAGAAAAGACTCTGCGACCTTCAGTTACAATATCTGAAACGATAAAGATGAAAGCAGCAAGAATTACTGTGAAATGAGTGTTAATAAGGGGTGATTCTCAATCAGAGGAGGCGTGCACATTTTAAAACACTGTGCAGTTGGAAGTAATAAGTGCTGAGACCTCTCTATTTGCTCCTCCTGATGAAGTAGAGCGTTTAAAATCAGTGTGCTTTCAAGTTCAGAGAAGGCTGATGACGGGTCAGCCAGGTAAAAGAATGAGGGCATATTACAAGCACCAAAACTCCACAGTAAAACATATTATGACATAGCACATTGTGTTTAAATGAGGTCATTTCAGAAAGATACGGTAGAAGATACAAGGTCACAATGGGCTATAGCGGATATTTTGTTGTCATTTGTTTTTATGAATCAATTCTGTGGCATAAACCGACAGATGGCTTCAGCCTGTAGGCCAGTATGCCGGTCTTCATTTGTCATTTGGGAATCTCCTTGTCATAGATAGAATATGTAGTCAGGCATCATAATATTTATGAAATGTTCTGCAAAAGGCTGATCCTCGGAACACTGACTGAATCCTGAGCCTTTTGCTGAAGGGGATATATGCCACATATAATTTGCACAGCTGACAGTGTTCGCTTGATTAGTTGGCTTTAGATGGGTAGAATATTTAGCACTGAACAGTCAGAGTTCGGGGCTAATTTTCCAAAAGAACAATTTGTCATTTTGACAGCTTCTAAATCAAGCTAGTGTATAATTCTCTCAGGACCACTATTGTCAAAGATGATTGACAATTAGCATACAGTTTGGATTGGAGGTACAGTATGGTTCTGTTCTGGGCAAGAACTCCCTGCCCATCCATGCAGCCCAGCATAGATAAGAGCAGGGAGAGCAGCAATAACCCCCCTTAGGGTAAACGGAACAGAACCAACATAAATGTATTTTGATATCATTAATGTTCTTAATGACAATAATTTAATGTAATGAATTCAAGAAAATTAGACTGATTCAAAGAGGAATATCAGAAGGAGAAGATTCTGACTGGACGAGAGGAGGAGCTGGATATGGAGGAGGGTAATTAGCTTCTGAGCAATGTGATAAAGCTGCTGATAATACTGAATGGACCATAGGGATGCTGTGATAGGTGTCGTATTCCTATAGGTAAAAGTGGATCAGCTGATGCGAGCTTGATTAACGTGACCTGCCAGAACTATACGCTTGATTTGTATTTCTTCGTTTTTTGTTTAAAAAATGTATTAATTATGCATGTTTAATGTATTTGATTTATTTATTAAAGGATTAGTTTACTTCAGAATTCAAATTTCCTGATAATTTACTCACCCCCATGTCATCTAGGATGTTTGTGTCTTTCTTTCTTCAGTCAATAAGAAATTACGTTTTTTGAGGAAAACATTCCAGGATTTTTCTCCATACAGTGGACTTCACCAAATTGCAAATTGCAGTTTCATTGCAGCTTTAAAAGGCTCTACACAATCCCAGATGAGGAATAAGGGTCTTGTCTAGCGAAACGATCAGTCAAAAAAATAACCACAAATGCTTGTCTTGCACTTCTCTGTGATGCGCCACGCATTACGTAATCACGATGGAAAGGTCACGTATGACGTAGACGGAAGTACCGTGGTAGGGCGAAAAACTCCATCTCATTTTCTCCTCCAACTTCAAAATCGTCGAACATCGTTGTTTTACCTTTTTTTTTTTTTTTTTTTGTAAAGGCCGTTTGACTTAGTCTTTGCACATTTGCTTTGTAGACACTGGATTGGTACTTCCACCGACGTCAGGCGTGACCTTTCCAACGTGATTACGTAACACGTAGCGCATCGCAGAGCAGCGCAAGATGAGCATTTGTGGTTAAAAATTATATAATTTTTTTTTTTTTTTAAATGGCCGATCGTTTCGCTAGATAAGACACGTATTCCTCGTCTGGGATCGTGTAGAGCCCTTTGAAGCTGCACTGAAACTGCAATTTGGACCTTCAACCCGTTGGTAACTGTTGAAGTCCACTATATGAAGAAAAATCCTGGAGTGTTTTCCTCAAAAACCTTAAAGAAAGAAAGACATGAACATCTTGGATAACATGGGGGTGACTAAATTATCAGGAAATTTTAATTCTGAAGTGAACTAATCTTTTAAACAAGTACAGTAGGTATGATTGTAATCTGCTGATTTTCTCAATTCCCCAACAGATATTTCTCTTTCACAATGTGACCATCACGGTGCCAGCCAATTTCACTCAGTGCACCACCCGAGGGAGCTTCGTCAAACATTGGCAGGAGACCATTTACAATATGTTCACTTTCATTTGCCTCTTCCTGATACCTCTGGCCATCATGATCTGCTGCTACACGAGGATCTTGGTGGAGATCTCCCGAAGGATGACCAAAGGAAACAGTAAGTGGAGGCTAAATTTGTAAGGAGGCTAATGTTGCATACTGTATTAATTTCGCCATCGCCATATGAATTGGTGTGTTCAAAATATTAAGCTTTAGAAATGTCATGTGTAAATGACTAAAATTAAAATGTAGATATACCCTGATAAAATATTACTCCAGGCAAAGTATATCTTGCTCCAGATGGATCAGATGCTCAGATGAATCGGTTCAGTCAAATTCACTGATGAATCATTCAATGCGATTTGTGACACTTGCTCCAGAGTTAATCATAAATTCTGGTTCAAACCCTGAATTGACAAAGAACATTTATAGCGAGTGTTGTGAACCGGCAGAACCTGATCTAAACTGGACTGAATTTGTTTGCTTTTGTCAACTCTAAACCTACTCTGAAACTCAGAGTTTGTTGAACTAGCTTTGTGTAACAGGCTTGATTTCTTCACTTAAATAACAGTGAATGGTATGTTTTTCTGAAATGTAGTGATGAAGTAAAAAGTAAGATATTATGCATTGGAATAAAGTAAAAATTTCCCAAAATGGAGGGTGTTCACACACATGGCATGTTTGTTTCGATTAAAATGAACTTTGGAGCATTTGCTCTGTTTGTGCGGTTCATTTGAATAAGTGTGAGCGCTGCCATCCGAACCCTGGTGTGCACCAAACAAGCGGACCGAGACCCCTGAAAAGATGGGTTTCGGTCTGCTTCCAAATGAACTGTGGTGCGTTTCAAATGAAATATGAAGGCGACACGGACCAAAGACATTTAAACGAACCAAAAATGGGACACGATGTCACAAGATGCAGCCCTAAAAAGGACAGAATGCTCAAACATGCTCTCCTCGCAGCAGAAATGCATTTGTGTGTGTGACGGAGGGATTCCTGCCGCTGTTTTGACTCCTTAACACATTTTATAAGCTCTTCTCAGCTGGTCAAAATACCATCATATGTTGGCTACGCACATAAAACGAGCGCATTTATCCCGGCACACAACATTGTTTTGGATGTTCAATAAGTTCCATCTCGAAATATACGTCATAAAAGCAGACCAATCAGGTTGTGAACATATCCCTATGCCTTTAGGTTCTGTATCTTTAGGTTCAGTGTTAAAAATGCCAATGTGAACGTTGAGCGGACCAGGACTAGATTTTTTTTTTTTTTTGGTCCGGACCAAACGAACTGAACTACAAGTGTGAACACACCCTAAATTACTCTGATAAAGCACAGATATCTGAAAAATGTACTTAAACTTTAAAGGGTTAGTTCAGTTTTGTTAATATAGTTTTGGAAACACATGAGGGTGGATGAATGATAACAGAATTTTAATACAAAAGTGAACTGTCCCTTTAAGTACAGTTAACTTAAAAAAAATGTGTTTGGACCATCATATATTTTCTGCACATTTACAAAAATCTTCTCACTTTTACAGTATCTTCAAAGGAAGTCCACTTACGGCGTTCCAACAGCAACATCCCAAAGGCCCGTATGAGGACTTTGAAAATGAGCATAGTCATTGTGACGTCTTTCATAGTTTGTTGGACGCCATACTACCTGCTGGGTCTCTGGTACTGGTTCCTTCCTGAGGATTTAGAAGAGACAGTTTCTCACTCACTGACTCACATACTGTTTATTTTTGGACTTTTTAATGCAATTCTGGATCCCATCACTTATGGCCTCTTCACCATCCATTTCCGCAAAGGACTGAAGCGTTACTGTCGCAACGCGGCCGTACTCACAGAGTCAGAAAATAACTCAATCATGACGGGCTCATTGAAATGCTCACCATCTCCGTTTCGCATGAAAAGAGTGACCCAGACGACTCCAGGAGCTAATCCAGAAAAGAATATGGTGAGTGGGGAAGATAAGAAGCCAGTTGACAGTAAAAACAAGAAATAATGGCAACTCTACCAATCCATCCTTGAAAGTGTCATTTGATTAGAGATACAGATGTGACAAGGCAGGCCTTGTACTGGCTGTCTAGCTGCTCACAAGAACAATGAGACAACAGCACATACCTGCCTGTTCTGCTCAACAGCATGAGACAGATTCAAATTGTTGCATCTTTTGATTCATTCACTGATGAGCTGCGTAAATTACTCCGTTATATTTAATACCCATCTATTTTCCTGATTCAGGTGATTAAGTTTTGTAATCATTTGCGCTTTACTAAATATGCCAATCACATTTTTTCTTCTGCAGATTAATTAGACCGTTGCTACTTGTGGCTTTTGTTGAAAATGTCATTTACATCAAGGGTTTTTCTTTCTTTTTTTGCATCTCATACAAATCTAAGTAGTTCAGCATCTCCACCTGCTATCACAAAGGGCATTGCTCTTGAACTGCTCGTTTGTAAGGAAATTGCTTTCATCTACAAACAAATAAGATGTGTGGCGTTTTGAGATATTACAAATGCAAATTAATGTACATTGGTTCTTGAATAATTTTCTGGTGTTAATTGGAAACGTTCAATCGTACCTTTTCAGGAATCCTAACCCAGCCTCTTTAGATGGTATCGTTTAATGTGTAGAGTTTTTATTGAATAGATTCAGAATCACTAACCAGCCTCAAGAGTTCCTGCATTTGAAGTCTATACTATGACAGGGCAGCCTGATCTCATAAGAATCCATATTTATTCATCTGAAGTATTCAGCAGGGCCCTGAATTAGAGGAAGGGGTCCCCTTCATTCTGTCCGCGATTGCCCTTTGAGGAAGGGGGGCTCCCCTTGGTCTGTTCGAAATGGGGCCCCCTAAAGCACAGGGCCAGTTGCACCCCCCTAAGGACGGCTCTTTATGTGGCGTTTACACATACTTTTTTGTATGTTTGCATACAGTATAGACTGTATTGTGCAATATGGATGTACTGACAGCATCTACAATCTAAAAGTATTTACATATGCACAGCATTTTAAATGTAAAAATCCTTCTGAATTCTTTATGTATAGTTTTATAAATATGGAGCCAAATCAGCCTCAAAAATAATATATTTACAAAACAAAATTCATAAATGCACAGCACAATTCACATTTACAAAATCCGATTCGTAAAAATTTGTACACAAGTAAAAGCATAAATATTTCCCCAAATGCTCACACAAATGCTTCTTACCTAAATAAATGTAAAATGTTTACACAAATATGTATATATCAAGTTCTTGAATTAATTTCCATCACACATTTATGAATGATGTTACATGTATTTATGGATCGTTGAATCTGCATTTGCAAATCGTCACACATGCATGGACTGCTTTGAATTTGTGTGCGGTATTTTTGAGACCTTCCTGACAGGTTAAGATTCATAAATATCTTTTTTTGGAGGATGTTCTGTTTAGCCAATCGCGGTGAGCTTTTAATCCACGAATCAAAACGCTCCTTACTGAACAGACTCAAGAAGCTCAACGCTGCACTTGTACTGTGCATTGTTCCATGATCCATGATCCATGTCCTCTTTTTTTAGCACCTGATTACAATTTCTACAAAATCACATTATGATTTATATCGTTCGCACAAAATATAGCTACCCAGTTAGCCTGCTGTCTTATACACCAAAGTTGCACATACCCTGTTTATTCAGATCAATCTGTAATGTTATAAAATAAGTGTTAAATGTCCAGATATTTCAGATGTCCAGTGTGTCAAATGTCCCTTTTAAAGGGTTAGTTCACCCAAAAATGAAATTTCTGTCATTAATTACACACCGTCATGTTGTTCCAAACTTGTAAGACCTTCGTTCAACTTCGAAACACAAATTAATATATTTTTGATGAAATCAGAGGGTTTCTGAATCACACATAAGCAACAACGTCATTGCACCTTTTGAAGTCCAGAAAGGTATTAAAGACTTCGTTAAAATAGTTCATGTGACTGCAGTGGTTCAACCTTAATGTTATGAAGTGACGAGAATAATTTTGTGTGCAAAAACAGAACAAAAATAACCACTTTGTTTAACAATTTGAACTGTTGTCATATGCAGTTGACGTAGTGAACACAGTGAAGGCTTCCGTGTTTATGTCTGAACGCCGGCTCAGTATTGGCCAACACTGTACATGTGAGCAGCACGACACATGCGTGTGATGCTGACGCAGGAGCTGGGCAATAATGAGTCGGCGTTCGGACGTAGAACCTGGAAGTGCGTTCACTACGTCAACTGCAAATTGTTAAATAAAGTCGTTATTTTTGTTTTTGCGCACAAAAAGTATTTTCGTCGCTTCATAACATTAAGGTTGAACCACTGTAGTCACATGGACTATTTTAACGATGTCTTTAATACTTTTCTGGACCTCAAAAGGTGCATTGACGTTGCTGCCTATATGTGGTTCAGAAAATATCTTAATTTGTGTTCTGAAGATGAGCGAAGGTCTTACGGGTTTGGGACGACATGAGGGTGAGTAATTAATGACAGAATTTTCATTTTGGTGTGAACAAGCCCTTTAAACAATAATGTATATTTGAAACATCCTTCAAAGTCCTTTGAAATGAGTCTTCATACATATAATGCTTAAATTTTAGATGCTGTCAATACTTTAATAACGTATGCTTCGGTGTCTAATGTACAAAAATATAGAACCACGCTTTACATACAAATACCGGCGAATGTTTATGAAGAAAAGGTCGCACTGTGGCCAACACATACTGTCACGTCCCTTACAGTTGCAACTATTTAGCTTTAAAATGAGATTTGATTGATGCATGAGTAGGTCATGAATGTGTTTACATCATACTTCTCAGGGAAGGTGCTTCTTTTGTCACAGGGTATTGAAGTCCAACTGGAGACTGACAAACTGTAAAGCTTTCTTTAATTTAAATGTCAGGTAAATACTGTCATCTCTGTTGATGTGACGTTATGTGTTCTGACAGTGCTTAAATCATGCGTAATAATCAATATGTTTGAGAGGATATTTCTGACATCCTCTAGTTGTGCTTCTTGTGTTTGCCGTGTCACTGCAGGGTGCACATAGGCCTTAATGACCCAGATTTTCAACCTCAGTAAATGTAATAGCCCTGCGAGAAAGTGTCCTGGAGAAGGAAAATGAAAGGGGAGTGAGCCTTTTCTGTCAATCTGTCATAAGTGAAGTGAAGATCTATACATTTGCACATATGTACATACTAGTACATTGCCATTAAGTGAACCACAGCTGCACTTTCATATTCCACACAAATGGAAACATTAGGTACACATTGAGTCTTGGAGAAACAGTGCCTGGTGTGTTTAAAATGTATTTAGGCATTGTCTGCCTAATTTACTCATTCTTGTTATATCCATTATATATATTTGCTGAAGAGAGGGATTAAGAGATTACATGGACAAAATGCATTATTGAATGATGTGAGTGTGATATGGTATTTATATGAACTGTTGACATTAATCTAAAGAAGAGGTTACAGTGTTAAATCCTTATTTAAATGCATGACGCCAACAATGTGTTTTTGAGAAAAAGAAGAAAGGATAAGCTGTTATTTTTTTTTGTTGTGCATGATATATGATGATATTGTAATGTGTGTCATTATGTTGTCTGTTTTGGTTTATGTGGAGCAGTAATAAACATATTGCTTTCATTTACAATTCCCTTGTTTCTTTTAATCAGCCCATTTTAATCAGTCTTCATTTATAATTTAGCCACATCTTGTTGTTGTATATTACTGATAACATAGATGCAAACTCCTCACCTTTCAGTGAGAACTCACCTTTTTGAGACCAAATAGGTCACCTATGGGATTTGCATAGATCCAATGAGAAAGTGTAGTACTGTACAGTGTTTCCTTCACTCTTTACTTTAAAAACTATGTCTATAATGGGTAATATTTTATGTATTTGAAGTCTGAGATGTGGCAAACAGTATTGCCATCTAATCAGCCAATATTGTCTTAAATATCCTGCATAGCACTTCGTCATTTATAACACCAAATGTTGATTTTGCTAAAATGTTGCAACAATATAATAATTTTTGTCCTGAAAAATTACAGTTTTGGACATATAGGGTAATAAAAAATAAATGAAAAAATCCCTTAAAGTAACTACAAATGAGCATGTAAAGCAAATAACTTTAAAAAAAATTCTGTGCGAGGATGCCCCTGCCTCGCGCAATGTTCTCACCTTTTTTCCCCCTTACCTGTTTGCATTCCTGTGATAAAGGTTTAAACAACTATATAATGATTTCAAACCATTCTGTTCTAAAGAAATTGTAATGGATTCACATTCAGACATTCATATTCATAACAGATTCTTACCTAAGTGACTTGTAATAAATGTGCAACCCACATTAATGGCAATTATCATGTTCCTGAGAATACATAAAACATGTTATGTTAAACAAAAAGCTGAGAAGAAACCTGTAGCAACTGCAAAAGCATAAACAGCTGCTTTTACTGTTCAAGTACATTCACTCTTTACATTCACTCTTCAAGGTTTTTTAAAATGCTGGTTCTTTGCAGCATTTTAGTTAAGAAAATAATCTTTTTATGGGCTGTATAATAGACTCTAGAGTTGGCTTCATGGTTCTTTTTTTAAATAATTAAAAAAAATTAAGATGTTTCATTAGAGGTTTTTTAGAACAAGTGTATTTGTTTCTGGGTTCTTCAAAGCAGCAGGTGTTTTTTTCTGAATAACTAATAAAAATTATTTGGAATTTATAAAGGTTTACCTATGATATCAAACTGCTTGGTTCAAACTTGAACCTTTAACTCTATAGCTGAAGATTAGTCAAATTGCCCAAACCAGTGGTACAGTTTTCGATATTGATGGATAAATGTGTCTTATATGAGACAATATGAGTAACGACGGACAGCTGACAGATTTAACGCAGTGTAGGTGTAGATCTTTATTGCTGAAGTGGGTGACAATGACAGCTTATGTAGATCAATTTTGAAAAGACTGAAAACACATGAAACGTAAATGGAAATGTGCAACAAATGCACAACGAACTGCAACAGAATGGTTCTGATGGCAACATCTCCTATTAGACCCAAACAGGGCAAAATGATTGAATAGATTGATTAAAGGGTTAGTTCACCCAAAAAAGAAAATTCTGTCATTTATAGCCATCCGATGAGCCATCGGATTTTATCAAAAATATCTTAATTTGTGTTCTGAAGATGAACGAAGGTCTTACGGGTGTGGAACGACATGAGGGTGAGTAAATAATGACAGAATTTTCATTTTGGGGTGAACTAACCCTTTAAAGATCTACTGCAAATCTTTAAATTTAAATCACAGATTCTTTTGGACAGGCTCAAAAATCTTATCTTCGCACATTGATTGGTCAATCGCACCATCCAGCAGTGTGATATTTCCTAAAACGTTCACTGTCGTCCATGTCAACACTAAGGGTACGTTTACATGACAACGAGACGATATCGTTTTCAATAATTTGCACTTTGAAACCCGTTTTCAAAAGTTATTTTTCTAAAAATGGAACACGACAGTGGCGTTTTGGGGGCCTGAAAATGCAAACTTTTGAAAAGGGTTTTAAAGTGCGAGTTTTTGAAAACGATACCATTAGCATTTCCGTGTAAACTACAAAAATGCAAATTTGTGAAAACTCTGACGTCATGTGCATGCGTATCACGTGTTCAGTCTATAGGCACGTAATGTTTCTTTACGAAAGTGACATCGCCAACTACTGGCCTGACAGCATAATACAGCGTTTTTAATCGTTTCCATGGATCTGTTTGAATGGGGGATATTTTTACAATGTTCTGTAGGTGAAAAACGCAAAGGAAAACTCAATTTTTAGTATTTTTAGTAAAACTGGCATAAACATGTATCTCCTATCACACAGCGGACTTGCTCTCTTTTTCAAATGCAACTGGCGCCATCTAGTGTCTCAGTCATTGATAGACATACAAGTGACCTCAAAAGACTTCAGTTTTAATATTACTGTAATATTATTGTAGTGTTCATCTGGTTTCTATGGCTGATTATTTTGTACATTGTAATAGACTATTTTTTCCTTAATTGAACCTTAAGAAAATATGTAGGTAAAATGATAAAATTCCGTTTAATTTACAATAAAAAAATTGTCTAAGTGATAAATAGTATGTGCTTTTGTTCAGTTTTAAGTCAATGTGAATAAATGCATCAGCTAAATAAATTATAAATGTATTAGATAGACAACCGAATACAAAGGATACAATAAGCCTAAGTTTCCTCCTAAGAATTCATCCTTATCTAGCCTTTATATTTTAAATGGATTTTTTTCTGTACCACCTACGCCACTTTGGCTTGAACAATGGGGATTGTAAAGCACTTTTCTTTGAAAAGCTGCTTTGGAGCTATTTGTAAAAGCACCACACACACAAAAAGTTTGAATTGAATTTAATTATTGATCCTTCCCACGACCTCTTTTCCAGGGCAAATATTTGTGCACATTAAACAGCATCAAAGGAGTCCAGTGTTAAGGGGCAAACCTCTAAAACATTACATAACTTGAATCAAATTTCTTATTTTAAAGACTTGTCATGTATACAAAGAAAAAAAGACAAAGCCTTATCAAAAAGACAAAGCCTTATCAAAATGACTAGCGCAGACCTTGAAATCTTAGATAATTCACATGTAAGGTTATATTTGTGTTTGGGAAAAAACTACTGCTTTTCTTCTCACTATCAAATGCCAAATATCCCTAATTATAGAATGACCCAGATACAGATGGTTTTTAGGTTGGTCCTGGGGTGAAGCCTTTGAAGGTTTCCAGTGGGAAGGGTTCACAGAGATTGCAACTTACGTGATTTTTTTAAAGAAACCTTTCAACTAATGTTTAGCAATGTGCATGGACATATGTAACTTTCATCTCTTCTTTTAAAGAGGGCCTATACCAATTTGTTTAGCATGTAATGTTGCTGTTTGAGTATGAAAAAGGTCTGCAAAGTTACAAAGCACAAAGTCACTCCAAAGAAAGTTAATCTCTATCAATGCGCACTGTTTCTGAACTCTCTGAAATGCCTTGATTATAGTCTTGAGTTTTCTTTCAGGAGCTAAAATCTCAAAATAATCCTCATTTAAATGTGTGTGTTGAGATTCGCGGTTATGGTAAGGGGAGAGACGTTTCTCAAACACGCTTAAAGTGGTTGACCAATCACAACACACTGGTCCAGCCGACCAATCAGAGCACAATGCACTTTTCAGAAGGAGGGGCTTCATAGAGACAGAAGCTAAACAGAGCGTTACTGACAGATTGGGAAGAGAGTTGGTGCACCAATTTAAAATATGTGAAAACCTATCCATTAGAGCCAAAAAACAAAATCAAGACTTTGTAAAAGAGCATAATATGGCTCCTTTAAGAAAGACTTTTCTCATTGCTTCTACTCATTTGACCAAAAAAGAGCAACACAAACTGAGAAAGCATGTGGTACATATATCCATTTTTCCTCTTTCCACATAAATACTGGAATAAATAACTGGACACATAGTCTGCTCACAAACAGAAGGTGAACAGCTGGTGCAGACACAACAACATCATCAAGGCTCTGAAAACCATAAGAGGTGATTGTAGATTTCAGGAGGGACTTCTTATATCCAGACCGTCTTGACATCAATAGCTTGATTGCCACATCTATTAAGTCTTTCAATTACCAGGGGATCGTAATTTAGCCGTACACGAACTCTGTCTCTATGTGATAGAAGACTCAATACAAAGATGTAGTTTCTGTGACCTATATTGAAAAAAATTCAATCTGTTTTAGGATTTAGTGGCCTAGTGTGCCTAATCCTATCATCGACAAGACTGTTTTCCTGTTGCCTTCCTGTCAACTAAAATGAACTCTGTGAGTTCAGATCCAGGAAGGAAGCAAGCCATAATTTAAAAAAAAAAAAAAAAAAATTGTACAAATGTACATATTACAGTGTCTCGTGAAAATATTCCTTCTATTTTTCACTTTTTTGCTTTACATTATACTTTGCTCCAACCTGGTCTCATGGGAAGACGTACCTGTGGGAACATTTTCGCGAGTCGCAAAAATACGTACCAATACGTACATATCACTGCAGTTTCCAACAGAAATGAACACTAGAGGCAGTAAAACAGCAAGCGCTTTTAATCGTTTTCGTACACAGTTACGATTACAGGGTCAGATTATGGATTCATAAAGACTTGTTTTTACGTCTCCTTGCACAATATTATGTTATGACTTCAAAATGCTTTTTACCAAAGTGCACGATTTGTAACGAATATATTTTGGACTTTGCATCGCTTAACCAGCTCCATATGTTTCGCTTTTCTGACCTAACAAGCTTGTTCGGTAGCTCAGCTGATACAGATTTAGACTTAGGACAAGGAAGCCTTGGGTACGAATCTGGGGAAAAACAAGTCATAGAAGAGCTTAAAGGGTTAGTTCCCCAAAAATGAAAATAATGTCATTTATTACTCACCCTCATGCCGTTCCACACCTGTAAGACCTTCGTTCATCTTCGGAACACAAATTAAGATATTTTTGTTGAAATCCGATGGCTCAGTGAGGCCTGCATAACCAGCAATGACATTTTCTCCCTCAAGATCCATTAATATACTAAAAACATATTTAAATCAGTTCATGTGAGTACAATGGTTCAATATTAATATTATAAAGTGACGAGAATATTTTTGGTGCGCCAAAAAAACAAAATAACTACTTATATAGTGATGGCCGATTTCAAAACACTGCTTCCTGAAGCTTCGGAGCGTTATGAATCAGCAGTTGGTTTGACTGTTATCAAAAACCAAAAACCATTACATAAACCATGTACCATTAAAACAGAAAACAGTTATTTTAAATTGTAATAATCTGACTTATTTTAAAAACATTAAAAAATCTTAACTACCCCAAACCTTTGAATGATTTTATGTGTGTGTATATTATTTTTTCTTCCCTTCTGAGCACCTTTATTAATAAGTCAGTCCAACATCCTTCACATTCAATACTAGGAGAAAGTGGGCGATTTATCCTGCCCATCACTTTTCTCATCACCTTGGGCTCAAAGGATAAGGAGGCCATCCAATGCAGGGGTGTGATTGTAAAGGCACTTGTAAAGAAAGGAAAGGTCCTGGCAAAATTATAAATATAACAATCTAAAAATGACACAACAGAACTAAAATTGTGAAAACCTACCAACCAAGTTGTTTGAACTCTTGGTTATGGTAGGCCTATACACCATTTAAAGACTCCAAGGGACTTCAAGGCTACCACTTTTCTTTTTAAAATAGATCATTGGGATTTGTATGCCTGGAAGGTCATGTCAATACATACTGGTAGTTCAATTTATTGAGCATGCATGCTTGCCCACTGAATCAATGCTTTTAACACCACACTATTTTTGGAAGGGAGCATTAAGCAATTGGGGTTGCATTGAAATTGCATTTTAGTGCATCTTGACAAGCTTAAACTAATTGTGTAATACAAAAGGATCCCTAACTCCTGTATTTCAGAAACATGCCATTCAAATAGCGAGAGCCGCTGAAGGCTAATGAAATCTGCTTATTCACTCCATCTGCTACAATGCAAACAAAAGGACACTCAGATACAATTAAAGCTGCTACAAGAATGCTTTGGTGAACTATTGCATTTAGGGCTGCATGATGAATTGCTTTAGCATAGATTTCACGGTGTGCGCATCCGCGATGTGATGTAAGTATAGGGATCGTAGTTGATCTGTGATCCGTACGGACCGGGCACTACAGTTTGAAACGCACATGATTCTCGGATTAATTACAAAGTTTAACCATCATAGAGTGAAAGTTTATCATTTGAATGTGTTTTAGGTCCTGTCAGTTCAAACATTAAAAGCCATTTTAAGCCATCCGAGCACAAGAAGTCGGGAAAGAGAACTCATTTCTAAACTCACACGCTGTTTTCTGTGCGCACACTGAATTCTGTTCTTTTCTGCCTCTATTTTGTGTGTATGTGTCCGTTCAAGCACAAATAATGTTAAAATACCTTTCTCAGCTTGTATCCTCATAAGCACAGTCACATATGGCTTACGTAAACGTAAACAATTGAGAAAAAAAAAAATATTTGAAGCTATTTAAAACCGAATAAAAAAATCAGCTGTGGAAAACTTATGCTTGAGTGTCTGCATGTATAATTCAGTAGGCCTATGCCATCTCTCGGCATAGCGGATGATAATGTCAAGCCCTGGCTATAATTGTTTTAGAATTGTGTTACAAAGATTTTAGTCTGATTTTAGGATAGTCTGGCTTGTGGTGTTCTGCTCTTATTGTTCCAAGGCTGCGGCAGCTTCCCGCAAAAGCTAACACTGGCTTACAGATTTTACCATCGTGACTCGTCTCGAATATGATCACAACATTATAGTTCAATAACTTGTATGCACTACGCGCTCCGCACTCACTCATTCACCCTCAGACACTCTCATTTACTTAATGAAGCCCCGCCCACTCATTTACATGGAATTTGCATACATGTTGACTTTGAAAATGAAAACGATAATTGAAAAATAAAAGCGGAAATAAAATGAAAACTAAACTTTACATTTCAATTTGAATTGTCATTATTATTGCATGAGCATTAATAAAAAGTTTTGTAAAAACTGTATTTGCAGTTTCTTTTTTTGTTTGATATTTACGACTCTTGATCGGGCTGCCTCTGACGTGATACCCGCGATAGCCAATGAGAGTGAGCAAGCGTCACCTATCGGATGTTGCGTGCTTCTTTAGCTTAAACTTGGCAGCCACAAACATGCCACGAAAATGGAGTATTGAGAAAGAAGATCACTCATATTATTTTTTTCTACTTTGTTTTTCACTGTAAAACAGAACACGCTCCAGGAAAGCCAGCTGACAACGTCGATTGTCCTCCATTTGTTTTTCTTCTCAAGTCACGTTTGATCTCGCGAGTCTCTATGAGATCTCGTCTTACTGTGAAATCATTCCTACAGTCAACAGGTGTGTGTTCTCGCAGTTCAGAGGATTATAATGCTAAAAATCAGTTGAAACTGTCATTATGTCTGTGGTCTCCCACATGATGGTTAAGATTTGAAAATCGTCTAGTGTGTCCCAGGCTTTAAGGACTTTCCTCCATCTCGTCCATTCTGATTTTCACTTCCTGCCCTCCATCTGAATTTCGCGCGTCATCAGAACTATGTGATTACAAATAAACTATAAGACCCTTCTGTAGATGAATGACAGAAATTAAGTCAGTCTGGTTAGTAATATGTGTAGCTGAAATGCTGTTTGTGGTGTTGTTTAATCCTCCTCTGCTGAGATCTGGAGAGATCTTCTTTTATCTTCAGTTGATTTCATCTAAGGCTGTGGTTGAATTCAGTTGTAGCTCTTGTGTTTCTGTTTGTCTCTTTTTTCTGTTTTCTTCTTTCCTTCAGTGATTCTGCTTGTTAACAGGCTTGTCAATGCTAAGATTATTCTATAAATAAAATATAAAGATTTTGTGGCTCAGATAAGGTCCAGTTCTGGTTTATTTCTTTGCTCTTTGTTGACATGTGGCATTGCTATGGCCTGCTTGTGGCTCAGATCTGGCAAACAGGAGCGGTCCAAGTGCCATCATTCCATGCCGCATGTGGCCCAGATCATCATGTGGGTCGGCACAAAGCTATCTGGGATGAGATCAGGTTGCCAGTTTTTTTCTAATATCGTGCAGCCCTAATTGCAATTATATAGAAGATATTGTAAACAACTGAAGAGGTCAGAAATGAGAGGCCTCGTACAGTCTGCATCATAGCATCTGCGTTGTACCGCCCTGACAGAAAATAAAGAAACAATCATTTGATTAGACAGAAATTCTACAGAGAGGACACTCTATACTGATACTCTATACTGCTGAGGAGCACACAATTGACTTGTCTTTAGTGTTTATCAGTGAGATGCTGACAGAATGCAGAAGCTCAGCAGTGCTCTTTTCTTTACTTGGGGAAAAGAGGCTTACGGTACAGGCTTGGAAAAATAGCCTTTTAAAAAACGCTTTCGGGGTAATGTAAACAACAACAAAATGATTCAGAGCAGGGTTCAGGAACAAAGATGAGCAGAGTATCAGATATGGTGGATGCAATTTTGAAATGCAAATGATAGCCTACAATATTCGCAGTCTGAGCAAAAATATTTAATACCAATCAGAACATCCCCCAGTCTCTCATTCAGCTCATGCTCAGCATTCATGTGTGTTTTATACATGCAATATTTGTGCAACCGGTTTCTTGATTGATCATTTAAAGGAGGATTTCAGTCTTTTCTTGAGGCATGACATGAGGGAAAAACCGACCAACATATCAAACGAGTTGAAAACGCACATAGCTTTTCTGTTTTTAGGAATATGTAATAAGAAAAGAAAAATATCTTCAGCTGTATATTTCTTTTTAACATCTTTAGAATATCTTTTTTTTTTTATAATACAAATATAAGCATTCCATTTCCATTTTTTGAGTCAGGATTATGTATTTTAAGAAAGTTACACATCTATCCAATGCATTGGACTTCATACATTTAGGATATATATTTTTGTTACATGTCTAACGTAAATGCAAGCAAATTTGAAGGTAGGCAAAGTGTGTCTAAACTGTATATACCTATTGCTCCCCACTGTTTTATTTCTACAATGAATCAATAATCTTCATACTAAATATTTTACTTATGCATATCACTGCATTGCTTCATTGCTCTTTTCACATATAAGATGTCTTTGTACCATTAAAACATCCTGCAAGTTTCATAACTTAAAACGTCCTCCTCATTATAAACAAAGCATTTCCTTAAAGGATTAGTTCACTTTCATATAAAATTTTCCTGATAATTTACTCGCCCCCATGTCATCCAAGATGTCCATGTCTTTCTTTCTTCAGTCGAAAAGAAATTAAGGTTTTTGATGAAAACATTCCAGGATTATTCTCCTTATAATGGACTTCAATGGCCTCCAAACGGTTGAAGGTCAAAATTACAGTTTCAGTGCAGCTTCAAAGGGCTTTAAACGATACCAGACGAGGAATAAGGGTCTTATCTAGCGAAACGATCGGTCATTTTTGAAAAAAATGTAAATGTATATGCTTTATATAAACAAATGATCGCCTTCCAAGTGCTTCCGCCAAAACCGTACTTTCGTATTCTTCAAAAAGCTTACGCTGTATGTCCTACGCCTTCCCTATTCTACTTACAGAAAAAACGAAACTGGCGCTGCGTTTGTTCCGTAAGTTGAACAGCAGCTGCATCACAAACCATATAAGAAAACAATTTCATAATGCTTTGTCTGTAAATGATGGTTTTATATGAATAATGTTTTCAAAACATTTACTCACGTACAATAGCGATGCAATGATGTTCGCCAATCAGAACAGCGGCAGTTTACTGACAAGCCTTAAAAACTGATAATTTCAGACAGAGGGTCAGAATGAAGGTTGAAAATAATTGTTTTCACCACATATATTTGTTCTTTGGTGCAAAAATTTTTTATTAACATCATAAATGAACCTCAAAGAACATATTAACATAATAAAATAATCCATGTCATGACCCCTTTAATATCCTTGTGAAAGTTGAATAATTTAATGCTCTTGGAATAAGCTGAATGGAAATTTCCAATGAATAAATATAATATGGAAAGTAAAGTACAACAAATGCATTAATACTGCCTTAATGAAAGTGGTCCTTCCATCTTATTCCAATAAAAAACGATTTGTCTGGATGTCATGGAATAAAAGACAGAGGCATGATATTACAGAGAGGTTTTCGTGCACCATGTTCAATTCATAAAAATGGACATGTAATTTGGTAATCACCTATGGTGGATGATTTGCATGTCACACCAATGATTAAAAAAGTCTGTCATAGTCAGAGGGATCAGTAGTCAGATTTTAAACATCTGTCCACTGCATCTGAGAAATAACTGTTTTTTTTCTCCACTTCAAGGCAAGGCCGATAGAGTCAGACTGAATAATTACAACCAACATGAAAGACTTTGATCATAATAAACAAGGTCCAATGTATATTCCATGGTATTCACAAGTAGTGAGCTGGTCAAAGCACAACACATGAATTCTTACAAAGAACTAATAAACAGATCTAATTACAAACACAGCCAAATGTCAAACTGTTTATTACAGTGTGTGTTTTGCATTTTTTAAATCAAGGTTATTGCTAGTGCTTAGGTTATCAGAAATGTTCTCAGCAAAGACACTTCATGAAGCTTTGATTCAATTATCTTTAAATTACTAACTCAATGGTGGAGGTGTCACTTTATTGCTTTACAATGTCAAGTATTGTCTTTGGGTTGAATATTGACTGCATCCTCCCAATCCAATCGCTGCAGTGCTTTTATTTAGTGAATTATCATATAAATAACAAGAATAAATAATACCAACAATGAAACAGAGAACAGAAGATAAAACGTCACAATGATGGGTGTAATCTTTAGTTAATTTGCATGTGTTTGAACAAATAAAGGTCAGTAATATCATGGATGTATGACCAAATATAACCAGGTATGAGTAAATGAGGCCACAGCTAATTCACTGAAACAGTAGAACAAGAAATGTGTGAGATTTCTAAAGCACAGACGCAGTCAAGTTTCTGTCTGACGCTCATGTCAGACCACTTGGTGTTTGAAATGACCTTTACAAGTCTTTTTAATCACATGAAATTATGATGATAAAAAAATCCTGCAAATTCATGCAATGCTTATGTGCTTGTGTGAGTGATGCAGATTTGAGAGACAAAAAGATTTTTAAGATTTTTTAACATTTAAAGAGGTTATATCATAGCATATTATTTTATATTTTAGGTAAAAACAAAATTAAAGAGTCACATAATAGTTCATTTACTTTACATTAATATTTTCTAACCCATAAAATTAAACTTCCATTTTATATATTCATATTCATCCCTGTCATTTCAGACAGTCACAGATTTTGGAACAAAATTGTAGTTTTTGCAGTTTAGTTTAACTCGCATTTTGAGTTCTGAAAGTTACAGTATGTTACAGCATGGGTTGAGGAATCAAAACACCAGATCACTTGGGGAGGGTGAAACAAGGGCATCTGAGACCAAGCTATATAAAGAGAAATGTGTTGGTCAAAGTGACAGATCCCATGATATACATAACACAGCTGAGAATATATCTATAAAGAGGGGAGAGTTAGAGGAAAAGAAATGAAAGATGACTCACCAATGACACAAACATGGACTTCTCTATCCTGCATTTGATTAAATGTAGACTATAGTGCATTCAGAAAACAAAACGGCGTGTTTTCAAATGTAGCTGTTTTAATCAAATGTAATCTGTTTAGATTGTGCTGTACATCAGACAAACATAGCTTTTAGACAAGATATTGTTAGTTACTTTGTCTGTTTTTGCTCCATCAACAAAAATAGTTCCAAATGAAGCTACACAAAGTTATTGTTTCATTCCTAAATGAATCAGCATTTTTGAACAAATCAGTTCTATGAATGATTCAATGACTCACTCATAGACAATGACACTCATAGTTATCGCTAAAAAAAACCTCTTTATTTTAAAGTGCCCCTATTATGGACTTTTGAAAATTACCTTTCATGTAGTGTGTAACAGCTCTAAGTGAATGAAAACATCCTGCAAAGTTTTAAATCTGAAAGTGCACCGTATATAAAGTTGTTGTCTCTCAAAAGTAAGTCAATTAAACGAGTCATTTGTAAAACGAATCCCAAGCCGTTTCATTGTGACGTCACAACGAAACATTAGCATATTGCCCGCCCACTTATTGCGCATGCAGACGCCAGGGAAAATTCATTTTTTCAACAATACCACAGCAATACAATCTTTTGTTGTGTTCCCGTCATTTTACTGACGACTGCTTCTCAAACCTCGGGGAGTTTAACGCAGGATTCACAAAACGCTTGGTCTTAAAATATGGATCAATGCCCAGTTTATTTGGACCAGCTTGCTCCTCTGAATCTCAACCTGTAAGTATGATTAATAATTGATGTTTATATTTTCTAGCGATCGTTCAAAATTCCTAGTTTTTTATGTTGTTGTGTAACGTACACCCTGGTCTGTATGTCTCCTGCTAACCGGCTAACTCATGTTTCTGTAGTTCTGCTATTCAGATATGGGTCCAATATTGTCTAAAAATGTGTCAATTAATGCAGCTTGTCTGTCTTATTACTTGGAGTAATGATCAAGGATGGAGCACAACTTTTTTTTTTTACAAAGTGTAATGCATTATCAGCTATTCACGTTTGTGCTCGGCTAACGTGGGAGTTTACAACATACAAAACAAACTGTTTTTTTCCTCTGGGTTTTTATTATTACAATAGAGTGGAGCTCTATCTGTATTGTAATAGGAATCAGTTTCTGGTTGATCGACTACTTCAGACGTTTCATCGTCGGACTCGGGCTCGAATTGTTAAGGTAAAATCGAAGCTAAAATGTCTTGCGAATTGATAGCTGTCATTCAGTTATAGCAATGGGTGCGCGCAGCAGACCAATCACGAAGGATTAGGCCATCTGACCAATCAGAGCAATGTAGGCTCGCGGAAAGGAGGGGTTTAGAGAGACTGATTCTCTGAACTGCTTCAAACGAGTCATTTACAAAAGATTGAAAACTCAGGTGAAATGAAATGTATATTATGAGAAAACAAAAGTGTTTTTTGACCTTGCATGCATTTAAACCTGTTGTAGGAGACTCCCAAAATAATATTAGGAACCTTAAAAAAGGCATAATAGGGGCACTTTAAGAGTATACTGGAGCATCCATATATGTATAGACATTATATAGTTATAAGGCTTACATTGCTAGTTTTGTTAGTTAATTTGAATTTTAGTTTGGTTTTGGTCTGTTCCTTTTTTCCTTTGTTTCCTGTCATTGTTAGTTGACCTGAAAACACTTTAGAACACTTAGGAAAGTGACATCAAAAGATTACAGAGACTTTAGTCAAAAGACTAAAGACATCAAAAGACTACAATGGGCAGTCAGGACTACTGAGAGTATTATCGGTGCACGCAAAAAGTAATTTCAGTGTATAAATAGCACGCCAAATACAAACGTAAACTCGTGCTATAGATACGCAGTACTAGGGCTGCGTTCCAGTTCTTTTTTTATGCCCTTCCCTCGCTAACTTCCCGGATGTACGTCATTGCTTACGTTGCATGAGTGCCGACTACTGGAGGAACCTTTGCAATGGGCTGAATTGGAGCGTCCTAAGCCCTTGACGGTTGTTTTTCTGCCATACATCACAACATGGAGTTCTGTCTTAATACTAATCTGTATTCAAACTGGAATGCATCAGCTTAATAATGTAATACTAGATACTAGTGTGTAGAGTTTCCCTCTAGAGCACAACACATACATCCATCTGTTCATGTAAGGTCACCCTCTAATTCAAAATCAAGATAAACAAGATTCAGCCTAAAAATGATAGACCATGTCTCATTCAAAATTATATCAAACTGCCGTTCTATATTTTACATTAGTCATATTACTTTATTATTTGTACTTTTAAGATTAAATGTCAGAAAGGTCATGGGTTTGTAAAGGGAGTGATTCAGATTCTATCCCTCCAGAGGCAGCTGCAAATTAAAACAAGGCTATGAGAAAAATAAAGCGATTAACAGTGACAAAATAAAGGTTATTTCTTATACTTAGCAGCAAAAGATGTCTAACTGCTTATTGTTTGCACTTTAGACTTTCCATTTCCTAACCTTTGCTTTACACATCTGATGTCATAAAGGTCATTATATTAGTTTGTATTAGTTTTGAGTCCAATTAAATTGATCAAGAAGTAGCTGAATTAAATGATGGCAGTGAATAAAAAAGAAGCAATTAAAGGTCTATTTAAGACCTTCTAAGGGCTTAACTCTCTACATTCTCTTTAAAGTCTTTGGGAAAAACTATACACAGTTTAGAGCTGGGATAGGCGATGTTTTTCATAAACACTTTTTGTTATACTGGTTGAAACTCACATCTTAATAGCAATCAATAATAGAAGTGGTCTAAATATTGTACTGTACATATATCTTCTGTGGAAGTTTTAGAAGTTTAAGTTTCAGTCCGAATGCAATGATAGGATGTCATACTTGTCTGAAGGGAGGGTGGGGTCTTATGATTTCAAAGCTAGTTTGCTATTGCTAGCCTCTCCAAATTGCTTACCCTAGCTTTACCTGAATTAAATTGAACATATTTTTCTAAAGTATATTAGTGTCAATAATGTTTGTCAAAATGTTGTTAAAATTGTTCTGAAAAGTCTTCAGATAATATATACATGAAAATATGATGAGTGGGAAAGAATCTGCCTGCTTACTTGAGGGAAACTATTACTCTCAATCAAAATCTCATGTGTAATTCTGGAGCTCTATTTCATTTCTCTACCTCTGGTGTCTGTAAACAATCCATCAAGATGGAAATGCTGTCACATATCAATGTCTCATTAAACAAAGATCTGCAAACACCATTGCTGTCTAGACGTAGGTTGGCGTTTATGCATGAATTATTTAGATAACAAGACATTTTAATTAAACAGTCATGTAGTTCATTGTTAATTATGTAATTTTATAAATAGGAGAGACTCAATGACTAAAACATTTAGAGTCTAGATGCGCAAAGCTGTGTTTTTCAGTGTTATTTAGTATTTAATATATCTTGAGACTTTAACTTAAACAACAACAAAGAAGGTAATCTAACAATGAGCATGTTTACATGCACACCAATACACTGATAAGCAGTTTATTGAAATAACCCGATTTACTGGTTTACATGCAAATCAATAACCTGGCAATGCAAGTAAACTGCGTTTACAAGGCAAACAACAGGTTATTCCCTGGTGGTGATGTCATAATGCAAGCATCCATGTATTTTCACTCAGAGTGTTATATTTATAATGTGAGTTATGATGTTAAATAAAGCATTAAAAACCCCAAAGTATTTCAAAATGTCAGCAGGAAACTTGTAGATTTATTCTCCTCTCATATTTGAAGTTTCTACAACTGTACCACTGTCCTTTGGCTGCATAAGATAAGAACACATTTTTTAATCTTTCTTCCATTTTTCTCCTCCCCTTCCACTCACTCTAGCTGGATGCTCTTGAATCTGCCGTATAAGGATGCTTTCCTGTTACATATCACACATGTGCACTTCAATTAGATGACAGAATGCGGGTTAAGGTGTTTACATGCCTGGTGAAATCGGGGTAATGGGCAAAAATCTAGCTGTGTCGATCGGTTTATTATGGAAATAATAAAGGAAATGGTTTAGCATGTTTACATGACCACACACGTTGTCAGCTTATTAAGTATAATCGGTTTAAAGGAACACTCCACTTTTTTTGAAAATAGGCTCATTTTCCAACTCCCCTAGAGTTAAACAGTTGAGTTTTACCGTTTTCGAATCCATTCAGCCGATCTCCGGGTCTGGCGGTACCACTTTTAGCATAGCTTAGCATAGTTCATTGAATCTGATTAGACCGTTAGCATCTCGCTCAAAAATGACCAAAGAGTTTCGATATTTTTCCGATTTAAAACTTCTGTAGTTACATCGTGTACTAAGACCGACGGAAAATGAAAAGTTGCGATTTTCTAGGCCGATATGGCTAGGAACTATACTCTCATTCCGGCGTAATAATCAAGGAACTTTGCTGCCGTACCATGGGTGCAGCAGGCGCAATGATATTACGCAGCGTCTCTCACAAATGTTTCCATGGTTGCAAGGCACGCTCCCTGTGCAAGCAGGGGGTCACATGCGCTGCGTAATATCATTGCGCCTGCTGCACCCATGGTACGGCGGCAAACTTTTCATTTTCCGTCGGCTTTAGTACACGGTGTAACTACAGAAGAGTCAAGTTTTAAATCGGAAAAATATTGAAACTCTTTGGTCATTTTTGAGCGAGATGCTAACGGTCTAATCAGATTCAATGAACTATGCTAAGCTATGCTAAAAGTGGTACCGCCAGACCCGGAGATCGGCTGAATGGATTCGAAAACAGTAAAACTCAACTGTTTAACTCTAGGGGAGTTGGAAAATGAGCCTATTTTCAAAAAAAGTGGAGTGTTCCTTTAAGAATGTGCATGTAAATCACTCAATAATTCAAACTAAGGTGCAGGAGAGAATGTAACAGCTTTACAAATGTGAACCAAACTGAACCAAACAGAGGGCTTAAAGGCACACAGGATAGACAGAAAACTATACAAGACACAGGTGAACACAACTGGTAACCAAGGGAACAAACTAGATCAAAGCCACTTGAAGGCAATCCTGCAACCTCAGCCAAAAAAAGCATAATATAGCTAATGCTGCGGTACACCGGGAAGGAGGCCGGGGTCCGTTTTCTTGAATGGATGTCAGGAAATAGCTGAATTAATCTTCAACATGTTTGCTCTTAAACATTCACAGAGTTTACACTAAAAAATGCTGTCTTATAGCAGAAGTCACAGCCAATTGAGTGACAGGTATGATTCAGTGTCCACACTTCTCATTAATTTCATAGTATCCACAAATAGTGACTGACTGTCGCACAACTATGAATGAAATTCAGTGACGTCACGGCTGTAATGTGGCACACTTGATCCACGTTAGCTGTTACACTTTCTCCAATGGTAAGTGCTACAGACCCTCTCATCTCAAAAAAATAAGACAATGGCTGTATCCAAAAACTGTAGCTGACTTGTTGCAATGACTTTCCTGGCAGCGTTTGCACAAGAAAGGCACCTCATGAAACTGATTTCGGACAGACTTCTAAGGCAGCGTAACGTTTAATGATCTACAGCAAAATAGAGAGAGCTTTGGTGTTAACTAAGTGAATATTAAATTAGATTTCCCATTAGAAATGACATCAAAAGTGGAAAACGTTGGTCAAAAACACACAAACTGAGCACCAACTGCAGCTTTCAGACATCATCTTTATTTTTTAGCTCAGCTGTCAAAGAATGAAAAGCACAGGATTGTGGGATATCAAAGGCAGCAAAGGATACATCTATGCTGCCTTCAAAAATCGATCAGATGAAGGTATCTCAGGAGAGAAGTGAAGTGAAGTGAAGATAACTTTAGATTCGGACATGCCTTGATACGCCTTTCTACCTTGGAATTCAGCCTCCGAAGGCAGCATTTTTCAGTTTTCGGACGCAGCCAATCTCTGACTAGACATCGGAAAAACAGTAAGTAAAAGTCCTTAGAAAAATTAACTGAAACTTAACTTAGACGTGACAATTTCAAGTAACAGAAATGATTTTTGATAGTTTTATTTAACAATAACAACACTGTGGTTATCAGTCTAATAGTTTAAAATGATCTCTTAAATTGTAGCTACATTGTAATATCCGTCTTCCAAACTAAAAACCAAAATCATCATGTTTTTGTATTACAATTTCCATTGACCAAAACAATGGTTTGATAAATTATGGCCATAGTCTCTCACAGCTCCTATTTCTCAGATAAAATGCATTTAAATATGCATTTATGCAATTATGCATGAACATTTTATTGTTGCTGATGAGGAAAAAAAGTTTAAAGACATTAAAGTGAACATTTTTGACTGGACTTTATTTGATTTTTTTATTCATGCATGCAAAATCTCACACAAAAGATCCAGAACGACTAATCACCAAAGATTAAGTTATTAAATTCTTTGCAAAACACTGGTGACATTCATCCCAATTCCATTATTTTGACATCTTTGATCTCTATCAGATTAAAATTCCACAATATTCTTCATAAATCACAAAAGCTTTGTAAGAGGGCTAATGAATGTCACAGAGTTAATATGTGAGTCTCTGATGAAGTAGTTCTTGGCATGAATATAAAGGAAAATATTCCTTTAATTTAAGACAAACTGACGACCTCTGAACTGACGAGTCACAAAACACTTTGATACTTTAATTCTAGTTCGAATAAAAGAACAAAGTCAACCTCAGTCAGTAATTTTTGACCTGGAAATGTGGAAATGAACGCTTCAGCAGAAAACAGCCGACCTCTCCCCCTTAAAAACTCCTCATGAACAGGTGCACCAATAAAAGATCACCTAACTGAACATGACCTTACCTTTTTTTGGAAGTTAGTGTCAAGTTTTCTCTTTGGATAATTTCAAGAGGAAACTGTGGGAACTCTTTGTGCTCTAAGCACTTTGGGTACATGATGGGATATGACAACTAGTGCTGCTCTTTACATGAAAGTGAGATCTGGAACATACAGTGTCTACCTGTGCTCTGCATGAAATGCTAAAGGTGACAGCAGCGGCTCTGACACTTCTGCTGAACTGTGGTGACATCCATACTCTCAGCGCTCGACTTTGATCTATTTCTGAAAAGCAAGCCACCACATCTTTATTCTTTCTTTCAATTCAGCAGTGAAGGTCCAGTGATTTGATGTCAGAGACTTCTTCATAATTATCTGTAGCGTCTGGACCAAATCAGACACACAATTATTCATTATATTTAATGAATAATCCAGCAAACCCCCCTCTCCCAACAAGCATAATATGTGTTAGCTCTTTTCAATAGCTTCATTCCCCTGTTTCTATTTCGGATTCATTCACTTTTACTTTCCATTTCAACCATGTATGTGTGACTGTGTGTATGTGTTTGTTTAGATTAGTTATGTGTTCGTGATTTAGTTACTTAAAACTTTTGTGCACATTCATGTGAATTTTGGATCTGGTCACTGCTTGTAAATCAATGTCACTTTAATGATGCGATCACAGCTACATGCTAAGAAAGGGTTATTTTTCTGTGGCCATGGAAAATATCCTTTCTGAGAGTTGATAGACCATCAATACTGAGTGTTCGCTGGATGAACAGATTAAATGAATGTAACATTAATTCAGATACATCAAATTCTATTAACTGATACAAATATTTATAATTATAAAAAATTATGATTAATTATTCATATTTCCCTTTTGAGCTAATTTGCTACATAGGGGTCAATGACATGACAGGTCATTTTTTTGTCCGAAGGCCTTAATAATAATAAAAATCAAAGATATGACATCCAAAGTATGTAAGGTAGTACAACTAGATCTCTTTTATTGAATCCAAAAGATTTTAATTATATTTTGCTACAGATAAAGGTATTTTAAAGTTTCTGAAGTGTCAAAAGGTCTTTCGGTTTAACCATCCAAAGGCCAATACAGCCATTTCATTTCTGATTAAAATATCCTAAAATGTAATAAATGTACATATTTTTTATTCTGGCATGATTTTATAACATCATATATCAACAGTGCAAAACGGTAGTAAAATTATTTGTAGAAGTCGTTGCTTTGTTATGAGAAAGAATGCCCGGAAAAATTCATTTTATTGATGTAATTCGGAGTAACCAATATAAAGGGACCATTTTGGATCAAGTCATGCGGTCAATATCATGTGACAGGATGTGACATCATTCAGACACTTGCAAAGGACCACATGGTCGTGAAGCAAAGTAACTAACTCTCTTTTAACTATTTGAAAAAATAATTCATATTTTCACTTGCTCATACGCATGTCCTGAAACATCAGGTCATTCGGTACAACCGTTATAAAACATGGAAAATTTTGTAATATTTTAAAAACTTGTACTAAATATAAAATGTTTGATTGTCCTTTTGCTAGCTAGCTAGCTAGATATCAGCCTGTTAGCATTGTTTGAAAATATTGTCGGTATAACCAAAAGTGTCATTCGGTAAAACCGAAATTTTGGTTAAACCAAATGACTTTTTTGGTGACAAATTTTGTCCATCTTGTAAAAAATGAAGAAAGCAGTGCTAATTGATTATAAAAAACACATAATCTCATTGTTAACACTTAATAAAACTTCAAAATTAATTATATCTCCATTATGTTTTTTTACATTTTTAAAAACCTTATTCGTCAATGACCCATATCTGAATTTCTTAAAGTGGCCTTATTATGCTTTTTCAGATATTAGCTTTCATGTAGTGTGTAATACAGCTGTTTGTGAATGTAAAAGGTCTGCAAAGTTTCAAAATCCAAAGTGCACGACAAATAAAGTTATTGTTTCCTAAAAGACAGGATCGCATTTATGGTAATATGGTAATGGGCGTTTTGTTTCTGACACGCGCTGTAAGCGGTAGACCATTCACAACAGACTGGGCCATCTGACCAATCAGAGTAGAGAAGGCTCTCGGAAGGAGGGGTTTAGAGAGACTGAATCCTTTATTGAACCGTTTCAAACACTGTGAGAAAAGAGGTGATGCCGCAATGAATATTGACCTATATTTTGACCTTGAATGCATGTAAACCCATTATAGGAGACCTCCAAAACACAATGGTGAACCTTTAAAAATAGTATAAAAGGGACACTTAAAGATAATTTTTCTTTTTTTTTTTTTTTTTAAAAAAACAATGCCCGGAACAAGATGATCCATTTAAGTGCTTGACAGTTGTAATCTTTTCATGTCATGTCTTGCATACTCATTAATCACCCGCCAGGACACTATGAGACTATTATTTCAGCTGAGGACTACTGAATTGCTGTCTACAAAGTGATTTTATCAGGTCTGGGGGGCGGGGGGGGGGGATTTTCTCTAGAAAATGTTCATATAAATCCATGTGTGTTGTTTTAGCTTATTTCAACACATTATGTGAGTTTTGGTGCCTATGATTTTGAATGTTTCAAGCTGTTCAGTGAACTTGATTCTGTGGAAGCTGTTTCTGCCTCAAGAGTAAATTGTGAGTTTAAAATAAGAAATAAAATGAGATATAATCATCACAATTACAAGAAACAAAGTTGTAACTGCGAGATTCGTGATTCGTCATTTACTCGTGTTAAAAAAAATCACTAAACGATCATTAAACGATCTTTTGGCTGCACTTACTGGTTTGGTTTCTTTTGTAATTTTGGGTGGAGTTAGTGTAAATAGCCTTTGCCAACAAGATGGGCTGTTTGCACTTATGGTGTTAAAGTCATGTCGGAAAGATCGCATTTACATGTTGAACGCACATGAACGCACATGTAAATACCAGTGGAAAGCTCAGGATTTTCTTTGAGCCCCAATCTGGGGGCGTGTCAGTGAGAAACATGGCGGAATACAAAAATACTTGTAATAATGTTTGAGTACACTCATACATTTAACTTAAAATTATCATATAACCCCACTGTAAACATTTTTATTAGTGTAAAATTAGCTAGCTATAACAAGCTAATTCAAAAAATGCTTACTTGCTAATTTGATAACATGTTAACAATAATATGGTATAGCACTTGCTGAATGAATACAGCAATATAAAGCATTTAACATGCTTGCTTTCAAACCAAGCCGCATGCACCACTTGTCACCATGATGGTAACTCTCCAAAACCCACATTAACAGAAACTCTTCTGAATTAGCATAACAAAACATTACTCACTGCTAAATCTCCCACTTAACATTAATCTTGAATAAAAAACATTATATAACACTTAATTTTAGCATTTACGCTCCCTTTCGAGTGCCATGGGCAAAGCATGCTGTGAAATAGAAATCCCAGCCCAGTTTCAGTTAAACTTAAGTTTGTCTAAATTAAAAGAAATAAGTTAATAAAACTCAAACAATGAAACAGTTCAGTTTACTTAAAATATATCAGTTCTATGAACTTGAAAGAAAAAGTAAGTTCTAAATACTCCTAAAAGTTAATTTGACTGAACTAATTTGTTTAATTTAAGTTTGTCCTACTCAAACCAATTAATTATTTTGAGCATTGGGTTTACAGTGTGGATAACCTAACCTGTGGGTGGATGATGTGAGTGTAGCAGATACCAATTAGACCAGTCTGCAACATTATTATAAACAGCTGAATACTTGCATATTTTTGTAGCTATCGAAATAAAAATGCATGTATTTGGACTTGAATTGACCTGCTGTCAAATCTAACTGCCCTGCAAACGTCTGGGTATCTGTGTGGAGGGAAAGTGTCTGATTGCACGTTCAGTGATGACGTCACATTTTGGTAATAAACCGCCACTAGAGGGCATATGTTTCACATTAAAATATTTCATTATGGTTGAATCTATTTTTTCAAGTTCCCTGAACTCTAAACTTTAGCGGAGTTGTAAAAACTCGAACATTTTTTAGTGTTAACTTAAATCTCTGATAGATGTTTAATGAACTCAAAAATAATAGATAGTTAAACTTTTTGGCACATTTTGAGTAAAAGGTACTTTCCATTATAAGTTAAACTGTTTGGGTTTACAGTGTGATAGCATTGTAATATAATATAACGATAAAGTTTACAGTGGCTTCCTAAATAAATTCAAAACATAAAAAGCAAAACATAACAATGCACATTCTTTGTTCTTCATTTTCTAGAAGTGGAGTTTAAAAATCATGCTGTATTTTTGTGTAATTAAATAAGAGAAGGTACACTGCCATCTTCCTCCAAAAAAGTGACTTGAATGCACCTGACGACGTAAACACGACTTCCCAAATCGTAAATATAAACTTCCCAGGAGGACTTGAATGCACCATGAGTGTAAATAGACAATCCATGATCTTTTTTTCTTTATTTTGACACAGTAACAGACGTTCCACGTGCTTCTTAATTTCCTTAAAAGCAACATTTAATAATAACCCAGACCTTACAAATTCGTAGAAGATGAACATGGGACAGTATTAAAGACATACAGACTTTGTAGATTTCCACAGCAACCACAGAATACTACAACTCCCAATGGATAAAATCAAATTTTATCCATCAGGATAAAAAATTAAAATGACATTTTCTTCATATTCAACATGTCACACTACTGAAGTAAAATGAGTTGGAAAGAGCGATTCACATGGACTATAAAAGCAAAGAGCATATACATTGAACTAATGTGTCTAACTTGCCCAAGAAAACCACTAATCAAATCCAAAAGGTGCTTTGAGCTTCGCTGTCATGGAAATCTGCCCACAGAGTGGAGAGATAAAGCAAATGAAATTGAATAATCAGATTAACCTTTTTCCTTGCAGAAGTGAATTCATATTGACACCAACGATTGAGGCTAGACAGTTATCGCTTACAACACAATAAGTTCTGCTACACTTGCTCTCTCTCGACTTTTATATAGCCTAAAGCCATCTAGCAGAATTAAAAGAGCCGACAGCAGCAAAGCCTCAGGGTTATCTCCAGAACATATTATCATGCGTCCAGGATCGAAAGATTCATTTTACATTCAGCCTTCGACTTTCATATTCTTGCATTCAAAGGTTTTTTTATGGTTATATCATTAAATTGCTTTTAATTAACAGTAAATCGGCCCATTAAGGAAGTTCACATCTCTATAAGGATTAATCACAAGCTACCGATGATTCAAGTACATGCTGAGGATTGTAATCAGACACTGGAGAGACAATTTTAGACCCAAACACAGATGAAAAGCAATTGCTCAAAGGCTGAACACTCACTGTGACCTCCAGGAAGTTTTTTCTTTTTTCTTTTTTTATGTGCTCAAGGTCCTTGCAGAGGGAAAATATCACCTGCTGTGGCCATTTAATATTGTCTGTTATCTAAAATTTTGATATGCTATCGTTCACAATGAAGTCTCTGAATGAAGTCTCTTATGCTCATCAAGACTGCATTTATTTGATCAAAAATACAGTAATATTGCGAAATATTATTACAATTTGAAATAACTATTTTTATATATTTTAAAAAGTACTTTATTCCTGTGATGGCAAAGCTGAATTTTCAGTGTCACATGATCCTTCAGAAATCATTCTAATTTGCTGATTCATTGCTTAAGAAACATTTCTTATTATTATCAATGAAAACCATTGAAAACCATTTGAAAACATATTTTTGTGGAAACTGTGATACATTTTTATGACTCTTTGATGATAGAAAGTTGCAACATAAATGTCTTTACTGTAACTTTTGATTATTTCATGCATCCTTGCTGAATAAAAGCATTAAAGGCGACGTATAATGCCCCTTTTACAAGATGTAATATAAGTCGCAGAATGTGTCTGTGAAGTTACAGCTCAAAATACCACACAGATCATTTATTATAGCTTGTCAGATTTGCCCCATTTGAGCGTGAGCAAAAACACGCAGTTTTTGTGTGTGTTCCTTTAAATGCAAATGAGCTGCTGCTCCCGGCCCTCTTTCCAGAAGAGGGCAGAGCTTCAACAGCTCATGCTTCGGTTGCTCAACAACAACAAAGCTGGAGAATCTCACGCAGCCAAAATGAGGATTGTCAGTAACGGTGTTCAGCCTTACATTGTTCAAACCGGAGTCGGACACTGATGGAGAGATTTAGGAAGAAGTTACAACTTTTAGAATGCAACTGGACGTTTCTGAATGGTTAGTGGATAAATTTATGTAGTTGTTGTGGAGTTTCAACTCATTGACTAGCATGTGCCATTAAAGCAGCCCAACATGTCCTCACTCCCTTTGTTGCATTTTCTCGGGGGCAGGGTTTATGTAAATTTTAGGGTTAGTGATGTCACTAACCCGAGAAGAAGCTTGTTGTAGTCCCTACCAGCCGTTTGCTGTAGTCCTTAAAAAGCGATTTCTGTTAAAGAAAATATCTCCCTTTGCATTGAACTTTGAGCGTCGTAACTTTGCAGATGTTGTTTATGCTCAAACAGCAACATTACACACTAACTAAAGTTAAAAAAGTGAAATCATAATCAACCACCCCTTTAATGTCTTTCAGAAATAAATAAATAAGCTTACTCAAACTTTTGAATGTGTATATGAAAAATTTTGAGGCAAAATCATCCAATAATCTGCCCTAGTATAATAAAATAAAGATATGAACTGAGCACTGCTCGCCTTGCCACTTATTAAAAAATACCAGAACACTCATATTTTACCATAATGTTTCTCTGGAAAGCCGCGTCATTAGTTGGGAGTCAGTCCTGCATAACAAACACAACTGAAAGCAAATTACACAGCAGGAGCTGCTGTCTAATCAGATATGTATCTGCAGCATGACAGAATGGGGAAAAAATAGAGAGAAGTTTTACAATGGTCTGGGCCTTTCTTTCAAGGTCATTGGTAAATGTAAACTATCTGTATGCAGAGCGCAGTGCATATATTCTCACAGCTGACCTTTCCTCTTTCCATTTCATATTGATACACAGCCAAGAAGAAGAATAAATTAAACGCTGTTCGTTCTTTATCCACGTATGCTGAGCCGTCTATTCACTCTGGTTAAGCCTCCTTTTAATGTATCCTTGGGGACAGATTTGTTTGTCTTTTGAGCATGTCAAATCGATTGCACGTCCATGTCATAAACCGTGGGAGTGATAGGATATGGCTCAAAATTGCATTAGTGGTTGTTGTTGGTTTGTGGTGTACGTCTCTTTCTCCTTGGCTGAATCCGAATATGCCTACAGTACTTCCCTACTATATAGTAAGCGAAAAATGTGAAAAGAGAAGTGTGTCCAAATTCAAAGTATTCTTCGAACAATAGGCAAAAAGTACCCGAATTACTTGAGAGAGATTCTGTGTGAATCCAGTCTCCCATGAGGCCATGGAAGAGGATTTGTGAATGCCAATGAAGCGAAGCAAATGACACTGGACACTTTTTGTTTGTTCTAGAGGTCTTGCAATACAAATCCATTTTCAATTAAAATTAAGTTTGGACTGAATGTCAATATTCGGTCATCTACCTAGTCAAAAGCTTTTTATTTGCATTGATTTCACACTTTTCACAGATGTTATTTTGTTAGCTACCATGCCAGATCATGCTACTTGGTCACATGATCAAAAATGTTTCTTGTCAAGCCACAAGCACACTCTCTAACTTTCCACAAAGAAACTATACCAAGAAAAATGATTTAAAAGATTTTAGATAGAATTTTGATTGATTTGGTATTATTTCCACATTCTGTTGCTATCAGAAAGTTATTTCATCCAAATGCAATACACCTTTTTTTTCTACCCCTCCCCTCCAACAACAGAAATCATGGACAAACTCTGATCAAACTCACCTGCCTGTAGCTTTCTAGCAATTATGAAGACATTGATTAGCTTAACTGTACTGTCAAAGACAGCGGATGTTTTTGAGATAAATACTGAAATGTAAAGAAATGTTTCCAAATCTATTAGTAAGAAGACAGCAATTTTTGAATGGCCATCAATAGTGAAAAATGTCCCCCACAACATCTACATAACCATCAAAATCTGACTGCTAATTTATTTGCACATATGGGTCCTCAAAAGACCCTAAAATAACTTGTGAAATAATGTTCAGTAATAGAAATGTCTGTTTAGCATGCGTCTGACTGTGGGTGGTTGAGACTGAAATGGATCTGAAAGGTGCAGTCAATAATAATGAGTCTTGAAAGCTGCTGGAGAGTCCTGCTGCTATCTGTCTACATTTGTAGACTGATCAGGGTTACAGAGCAAATTATAAAAGCAAAACCTCTCTCCTTCTTTTTTCTTTTCTTTTTATAAGAAGAGCTTCACGTAATTATAATACTTTGACTAAAGTGTAACTTTGCAGATTCTCAACCCGATTTGTATTGTTACAGTGTCGGTAGCATATGAAAATGAATATGAGAAATGAAAAAGGTTTACTCGTTCTCCGTGTTACCTGAAAAACATCAAAACAACAAAAGAAATGGGTGGATACTCTTGTGAAAAAGAAGTGCGCTTAATTGTATTGAATGTGCACTTGTATATCTTTATATAGTATATTTAGAAAAAAAAAAACTATGCTTACAAATGTAACCCCTCACCCAGGTCCTACTCGCCCCGCTCTGTGTAGGCCTCGAACCTGGGTCTGAGGCGCGGGAGTCGGATGCTCTAACAAGGAGGCTAAAGGCTGCAACCCCTAGCATCAGTCACTAGAGCATCTCTTGAGATCAGAGGAGTGAGGTTTACTTGCACAGCGACTACTAGCTGGCCTCTGTTACACTCACCCCCCTAAACCTCACTCCCATCCGGGTCATGGCACCAATGTATAATAGATTAATAATAGATATTAATAATAATAATAGATTAATGAACTAAAAGGCCATTTAAGTGTACTTAAAGAGACTTTTATGACTATGGGCCTGTCCAAATACCCACACTTGTGGTCTTTGCACTGGACCACTTGTCTACATGACATATTTCCTGTATTTGGCCAAAGTGTTTAAGTAGGCGTGAAGACTGCAAGTGTGTGTAGAACATTTGATTACCCGATGGGACACACTTACTATAGTGTTGTAAAAATGCAAGTGTTTACAGAGCTTTATTTTGATTTTAAATACTTTGCATTTTAAAATAAACTTCTAAATGTTTGTTCAGTAGTCCCTATGTAACAGAAGACACAATTTAAAAATTGTGGTGCTTCTAATTAAAGGATTAGTTCACTTCAGAATTAAAATTTCCTGATAATTTACTCACCCCCATGTCATCCAAGGCGTTTATGTCTTTCTTTCTTCAGTCGAAAAGAAATTAAGGTTTTTGAGGAAAACATTCCATGATTTTTCTCCATATAGTGGACTTCAACGGCTACCAACAGGTTGAAGGTCCAAATTGCAGTTTCAATGCAGCTTCAAAGGGCTCTACACGATCCCAGACGAGGAATAAGGGTCTTATCTAGCGAAACGATCAGTCATTTTCAAAAAATAAAAAAATAAAAATGCGCATACTTTTTAACCACAAATGCTCGTCTTGCACTGCTCTGCAATGGTCCACGCATTACGTAATCACGTTGGAAAGTCACGTGTAACATAGGTGGAAGTAATGCGGTAGGGCGAAAAACTCCATCTCATTTTCTCCTCCAACTTCAAAATCGTCCAACATCTTTGTTTTACCTTTTTTTTTGTAAAGGCCGTTTGATGTTTTGATGGCCGTCTTTGCATGTTCGCTTTGTAAACACTTGCTTGGTACTTCCACCTACGTCACACGTGGCCTTTCCAACGTGATTACGTAATGCGTGGACCATTGCAGAGCAGTGCAAGACGAGCATTTGTGGTTAAAAAGTATATATATATATATATATATATATATATATTTTAGTGCTGTTAACGCGTTAATGCATGCGATTAATTTTTTCCAGTTTAATGCGTTAAATATATTAATGCAATTAACGCAGCATCTGTTCTTTTCTGTCATCCTTTGGCTAGCATTACAATATATGATCACACTCTTATTCATGCAAATGCTTTTAAACCATTTAAGCGCGCCAAAACAGAAAAAGAGAACGCGCTGTCTGTGAATGTCCTGCTACACACACACGACGCACAGAAAGACGCGCCTCAGTATCGTGCGCGTGGACGGCGCGCCAGAATCGAGTTCTCTGTCACGCTTGAACGAACAATAACACGCACAAGAATGCCAAAAACGCCCGTTTTGTCGAGTATCCTCATAAGAGCAGCCCTGAATGAGTTAAAGTCTTAAACCAAAGTAAAGAGCTGTGAGAAAGTGGGACGCGTGTGAGAGCCGCGTCCTGTGCAGCAGCGGCAGCTCTTAAAGTGACAGCAACCACTAATGCCGTCTGTCATTGAAGATAATCAAAGAACAAAGGTAACCGAGAAAATTACTCACTGCTCTTGACTAAAGAAATTTGTAGCTTTAATAATGATTAATCTATATTTAATTTAGGCTATAAATTATGCAGCGCAGACTAACTTTATTCAATTTCTGTATTTTTCCTATCTGTTAGACAGGTAGGAAGGGCACAGGTAAATATGACATTTATTATGGGTTTATGCGAGGATTGTTCTCAGTTCACTTAAATTAAAAGTTGTTATATTTTTTAAGCTTTTGAATGTTGAATGGCTATAATTCATGTTTAAAATTGGGGGGAAAAATCAATATCATCGAGACATGAGTAGCTGTATTAGTATCAGTGATATTGGCCTTCATTCATAAAAAGATGCCATTAAACAAGTATTTAAAATATACTGTCTTCATGTTTCATGTTGTTTTAATTTGGAGATTAACTGTGAAATTATTACATTATAAAATATATTAAAAACATATAAAAAGTGTTTTTAATTGCGATTAATCGCGATTAATCACAGAAAAATGTGTGATTAATCGAGTTAATTTTTTTAAATTGATTGACAGCACTATTTTTTTTTAGAAAATGACAGATCGTTTTGCTAGATAAGACCTTTATTCCTCGTCTGGGATCGTGTAGAGCCCTTTGAAGCTGCATTTAAACTGCAATTTGGACCTTAAACATCTTGGATGGCATGGGGGTGAGTAAATTATCAAGAAATTTGAATTCTGAAGTGAACTAATCCTTTAAGTTATTAAAAGCAGCAGCAAATGTTGGCGGCTCATCTTTGCACCAATAAAATGTGCAACACTTTATGTTTTACTAACAAATTATATGTAATATCTAATTAATTTAACATACAGTGAAATGTTTTCCACTGTATCTTGCGATTTCGATCTTGTAATTCCAGGGGACGTGAGTTCCCAAACATGATGCATGATGGGATACGCTTAGGTTCTTTAGGCACCATTTAACAAATGCTTTCATCCAAAAATACTTAAAGTAAAACAGCACCAGTTGCCCTCAAGCAACCGGAGGTTTAGTTCATTGCTCAAGGGCTAAAAGGTGAGAGAGCAGGATAGAGATCTTAGTAACTTTCCAATTGGGATGCGTACAATAATGCGTACACTAATTTCCAAAAACACCGTCTCATTCACTAACCATTTCATTTGTACATTAAAAAACATGGTAAACATGGGGAATTATATCAGTTTGCATTAATTTTATTTTTATTTGTGAATAAATGCCAAAAAAAAAAAAAAATTAACAGCTGCTCAGACTTTATGCATATAAAAAAATCAGTTTATTTAAATATTCAGATATTTATGTTCTGTTGTCATTACACATTTCTTATTATTTGTAAGTTACAGATATGACTTTTTCTTTGAAACTCTCCCTAAAGGCCAGCAGCATCTCAGAGTCTTCTCTTTACTATTGCATATGAAACTGTTGTTTGATGTGTAATGTTCAATGAAGCTGTCGGCTGAGCAACATTGAGGGGTTTGAAGAGATTCTAATGTACAGTATTGCGTTCCCTTTTTAGTGTGCATCTGGGCCATTTACTTCACTCTCTGTCCTGGTTTGCTTTCCTCTTTCAAGACAGTAATGCACACTACTGCATGAAACAGCTTTCATCTTTCAAATGAACAGACAGATGGGTTTATAGTGAAAGATTTTTCTTTTTGACCATTTCTGATACCAAAACTGGTATGAAACTTTAGAAATGCAAGTGTAGACAACGTACATTGCGAAGTAGAACAATCATTTTTAACTATGCTGAGATAATAAGAAAGCTCAATGATTTTCTTAAAATTTCTTTTTATTATTTTAATGTTCACTTAAGTTATAATGTTAATAAAGTTTTTTGCTCAAAAAACAAATACATATGCTGAAAACGATTATTTTCAACCTTCATTCTGACCCTCTGTCTGAAATGATCCGTTTTTAAGGGGCGGCTCCTTTAAGGTGTAACATGTATGTTGTGTTTTGGTTGTTTCCCTGTGACCTAGTTTTATGTTCATTGATTTGTTATTCTGTTCACCTGTTCTGTTAATTATCTTGTTAGTTCTCCTTGTTATTTAAGCACTGTGTTTTCCTGTGTTCATTGTTTGGTGTCGTCAATGTTAATTAATGTTAATGTTAATGTGAATTTCGTTTACCTGAGTGTTCTTGTGCATTTTTGAATTAAAGACTATTTCCTTGAATAATTCCTGATTATGATTGGCTAACATCATTGCAGGAAACAGTATCAATGCCCATTCACTATTGTACGTGAGTAAGTGTTTTGAAAACATTATTCATATAACCGTCATTTAGAGACAAAGCATTATGAAATAGTTACTTATGGTTTCTGATGGAGCTGCTGTCAGATTCAATATTCAATATTGGCTGCTACATCTTTCAACAAAAGTTTCTTTGCCTCGCTTTCATTGTGCCACTGACAAAATGAAGTTCCAAATGTATGTTCGGGAGGAGCCTAAACATTCAGTCCCGTCAATCATCATTACGAGCGTACTATATAAGCAGCAAACACTGTGTCAAATTTTTCCGGCAACCCTCCTCCTCCCCGTCTCCTCCTCTAATTCTGTCTTTCCTCCTAGCTTCGGGTTCGAGCCTCCTCCGTGAACAGCAAGCCAAGTTCGTTTTACTATTAACCTTTAAGGCTGAATAGGCAGGTGAATTCCTGAAACAAAATGCTTCAAACAAATGCGATCCGGGACGCCATTAAAATAAACCATCCACTTGTTTCCGACATTTTCAGTCAAATTAAGATCAGTCTAACATGCGATGGTGTGGCAAGACAGCATAATGACTGACATTACCAGACATTTCTCTATGGAAATCTCCCTTTTCTGGATAGATGACACTGTAACCCCCTGTACAGTAACTCTGTGTAAGTAAAATGAGTTGTTTATTCTACCTAACCACAAACCCATACGCAATGAAAACCTGTCCATGACCTTAGTTTGCATCTTTGTAAAAGTATACCAGTTCAACCATGTTTAGGTATAAAAGGTAGGATAAAACCTACATAAAAGTTGTATAGATGAGGCCCCTGCCATTTATGTAGCATGCGCACATATATACGTGAACGCAAATAGTGATTCACAAATGTGGTCTTTGATTCAGACATCTCTGTTCAAAATGTTAAACGACAAGCCGGCAGCTTAGCCTATACAATTTCTAAACAAGCTAAAGAAATCCTCAGTGAGTTATCTGAAAAGCACTGCTGCATACAAAAGCTTTGCTCATGTGATTCTGTCACTTGAATTACAATGCCTGTTAAACTGGGGAAATGTAAAAAAAAATGCTATTCTAAGAATAAATAAGTCCAATAGAGAAGAATTTGTGCTTTAAGAAAGAAAAAAAAAACATTCTGTGAAAATATATAAAGACTTACTGTATTGTCTGTGCCTGATATAATAAATTATTTAAACAGTTTGTTCTGGAACTTAACCTGAAAATTATGTTTTCCTGAAATATCCTGAAAAGTCTGATTCAAATTATTGTATCTAATGCAGCCATTCAAAAGCAGCACTTCATATTTTTATTAGTCAGTTTAGAGCTTCAAAGACAAATAGCTAAAAAAAAAAACTTTCCAGAAGATAAGAACAGTACGACAGATTTGTGCTCCTTTTAAAAGGCTGTCTTTTTGCAAATTCACTAACTTGTTTTGCATTTCGTGTGTTTTAAGAATGGCATTAAGAGTAAACTTGAAGCATATCATCCAGATTTGTACAAGTGGCATGAATATTCAAAACACAATCAAAATGAAATATTCTCTGAATGTATTTTCACACATTTAAGAAAGTTTATTTTCTGAAAGTCTACAGGGCCAAAAGTGCCCATAGTTAAAGAAACGGCCAAATGCTTTCAGAAACATTTTTGTATGTACCACATTTGTTTAACGTGAACTTTGGTGAAGAAAGAAAGTTTGTCTATTACTTAACCTGACCTGTATGGCAGTGGTTCACTGAAAGCATATAGACTCTTCTCACATTTCCGGGTTTCTCAGAAGCGGAAGTCATCATAGTTGGGTAAAATTCCATAGCGGTGAATGAGAGAATACATGAAATATATTTTTTGTGTTCCCATTTGCTCAAATAGCAAAAGAAAAACTCAACAACAGTGTTTTCACAACTTTCAAAAAGATGAAAAAAAAATAGAGAGAGATTGATATAACGGCAGTCAGAAGAGAGAAAGATGTCAACTTTACCATCACTCCCATAGCCGCTGTATTGGAAACACCCTCACAATGGTGTTATAAATATACATACATTTTTTTTAAAAATGAAAATATAAAAAAGTTGCAAGATTTACAATGCTGATGACCATTAAAACGCGTCATCACAGTCTGTGAAAAGGGTCTATTAAATGATGAATGGTGTTATGGTACAAGTGCTAGTTCTATAAATGAAGGTTTTCACGATACTAATAAAGCACCTCAATATAATGCAGCTTGGAGATAACAAATAAGAGTTGTTGTACTGGATATCAGCATGGCTGATTCAGACACAATTAGCTTTTTCCTTTTTAATTAAAAACACATTAATCATGTTTTTTATTAAAAAAAAATATTATTAAACTAAACCCATAAAAACAGTTATAACTAGTAAGTCAACTGAAATAAAAATGAATTGTAAAAAACTTAAAGGGGCTATAAGAATTTTCATGTATTAATTGTTTTTTTATTGCCAATGTGTGAACAGCTTGTAATGGAAATTAAAAAACAAGACCTTCCCCCACTTCTTGGTTTGCCTTATGAAAGCTTGAGGTTGATTTTTAAGTCAAGGATTCGGGATGTTTTTGTCTGGAAAATCAAAAGGATGTGACGTTTACGCACGCTCCCGAGAGCCTTCTGTTGTATTGCTGCTTTTACTTACTAATGGAAAATTCCTACTTCCCAAGGTGTGCATACAAGCTTGTCACATTCAAGTGCTTTGTTGTCGGAAAGAACAGGAATCATGGAGGACACACCAGGTTTATTCTTGCCTATTAATTGGGAAAATCTTATTAAAGCCAAAATGATATATAACGTCTCATTCTTTGACAACCAGATAAACATTCACCATGCTATTGTTCTCCCCTCTGCCATGTTTAAAGTTTATGGCCCGCCCAAGCCCAAAGCGGGAATCTGGGTGTCAAAATTATCCCCAAGCTTCCCAGTGGTAAATACGACTTGAGAGGGCGTTCATGTCCAATTTTTAACTAGGAAACTCGTATTTAGGATAATTCCGATAGCACATGAAAGCAGCATATAAATATTACACATGAAAGAATGCTTGTATAATGTTCAGTATAATGCTGAAAGAGCCATGCTGTACAGTAATGTTAATGTGTCATGCAAAGAGATTAATTCAAACTATAGTCTCACATAACCAGATCTATATAGTCTATAAGTCTGAAAATTTAGGCTACTTTAGATAACAGTGTAATTTTAATTACCTCATCTGTCGACATGATGCTGGTGAATAGCAGAGCTTGTGCAAATTGTTGTTGTTATATAGCTTAAAAAAAAAAAAAAAATTCAAACAAATTACAATTACGATTAAACAATTAAACTTGTTTACTTGTTTTTTGTTTTATAAACAAAATATGTATTTTTGTTTTATTAACATTAATGACAGACGAATATTTAATTAGGCTACTGTCCCTTTAAGACCGCATCTATGGATGTAATATACTGACACATATTCTGTTTTCACCCATCTGTTTACGTCCACTTAAGCCATAACCGACTGTATTTACGTAAGATACTCCACACGATGGACATTTTGACAACTATGTGTGCATTTGACCATTCAGGCACAAGGAGAACTGATCGCGCGCTGAGAGAACTGGGATCGCGCGCAAGGAAAGAGAGAGCGCTTCTGGTCTGTGTCATTCAGTGCGATACCGCCTATCCCGCCTTCACTAATCGATAACGAATTATGATTGGATGGTAATTTTGTTCTACGACGAATTGATTGGGCTGTTTTTGCCTGACAGAACACTACCAGAGCAGTTTTTCAACGGCTCTGAACACTACTAACGTTACTACTACTCACCCAGTTGTAACGAAATTTTAGTAAAGATGAAATACGGGACAAAACATTATTTTTTCTTAATAAGTATGGACACTAAAAATAGAGCTGAAATACGGGACTGTCCCGGGAAAAACGGGACGTCTGGTCATCCTATCTGTCATGTTTGTTTTTATTTTGTTACTGAGAGAAGTGCGCAGCACATATTTGCATATTCATGTAAACGTCGCTCTCAGCAGCGTGGACGGTGGCTGGATGTTCGTTAACAGTACATCTCTGTAAAGGTATTTTTCTTCTTTTTAACTTCTGATTACTTCTAAAAAAAGAACTTCGCTGTGAGTATATTGGGGCCTTGAGTCATGTTCGAGCACGAGCAATAATGCTGCCTTCACGTGCTCTCGGAATTATCGTAAAGTTTCCTAGGTAAAAATTGCACATGAACGCCCTCCTATTTCGAAACTTGAATGCCATGGGCTCATAATCACGACTTCATAAATGGGAATTATCAAAGCCGTCCGATAGCACGTGAAGGCAGCGTAAGTTGCTGGCTGCATTTCACTTAACGGCCACAGGTGTCGCTAATAACAAGGGTTTCTGAATTATACATATAGCCCCTTTAAACTTATTTTATTTTATCTAGTTGCAAGGCAACTTTTCTAATTTTTGTCTAAATAATGAAATAACTAAAAATAAATAAGCTTTAAAAAAATAATAAAATCTATATAGAAATATTAGAAAAACTAATAAAAGTGACAAAACAAAATTACTAAAACAATAAAATCTAATTCAAAATATTAACAAAAACTATATCAATGATACTATATCAATGATACTAAAATAGCACTGCTATGAATACACTGAGACATCAATCACTCATGCTAATGTGAATCTGTTTGCAAAACTTTTATAACAAATTTTTGTTCTGTCCAGACAATTTACAGATATATTTTTAGACAATTTATAGACATTGTAAACTGAATAAATCTCAAATGCTAGAAAGCTAGTATAGAAAACATTCCTTACATGTGCAAATACATTCAACCAACATTTTATAGTTTAATAAGAATCAACAAGTACTCAATAAGTATCAGTGGCTCATTTTCAGGCTGAACGTGGTAGTAACTGAGCTGGAGAAATTCTGACATCTAGTGGCGATAATTATATAGTGAAAGTAACAGGTGCTTGTGGAACACTGACATCTAGTGGTTGTAGATGTTATTACATCACAGAACACACTAAAGCAGAAAACGTGCGAAAACAACGCTGATGAATAGTTAGTTAACATGCTAACTTAAAATTTAGGCTTAACATGTTTCATATTTCCGTCAAATGTAGCTCTGTGGTGGTCACATTTCAGCCATCTTTGTAAGCCTCTTTTAAATAGTAGACCACTGCATTTGCCCTGCTAAAAACAATAACAACAAAACATCCTAAACCAATTTAAGATGGTTTGCTGGTCTTATCCTTGCTAAGCTGGTTTGTTAACTCTTCTAACTGTTTTCCACAGGTAAGGCTTGGAAACCAGTTTGGCCAGGCTGAGAGATTAGCTTTTTCATCAGGGTGATGCCTAGAACCATCAGCCAGGCAAAAGTTATATTTTCTGCTGATAAGAAACGTTTTTTTTTTTTTTTTCATAGTCCGTTGCAAATGTAAACTGAGTGCAGTCTGTCATGGTCAATACAGACTTTGGAATTTACCAATAAAAACACATTTACATAATTTAGGGAGAGATTTTGAAATCATGACAGGGTTGCCAGTGTTCAGTGGGTGTAGTCCATTTCAGACTCAGAGTATCACTGTGATTTGTTGATGACAGTCTTATATACTGAGCTTCACTGTAAGATTACTAGACTTGCACATGCTTTAGAATGCAGCAGTCGCCTATTCATGGTCTAATAATTCTGTCACGAGATGTTTGTGTACATGTGGGATTAGACCAGCTGAAGTTTCTCTCCACGTATTTCACCAGCTCATTGAAGGCTATTGGAGATGGCATCTGAAAAAAAGGACACCGGTGAAGTTTTGAAGGATCAGGTAATGCTTCAAAGTGTGACAGGTGGTGTCCTCCTGCTGATAGCTCAGTTTTTCTTTTTTAAGGTTATTGTCTTTCACTTTTTCATATGAATGCATGTGTTCTTTTTGAGGGTCAGTGCTGTTTATCAGCAGTTGTATTAAAAGGTATACAATTCACAAAACTGTGGCAGAAAGCTAAGTAAGAAACTTTATCGTTCATATTCATGACTGTACTGTTGTAATGCACTTTTTCATGTGAGAGTGTAAAAGTGAACAAGAAGCATGACGTTTTTCCTTACAGAATGTATTTCTTCGAATCCTCAATCTTCGATCTGTCAGTGCTGCTCTTGAATCCATTGAGAAGACGTACATCAGTACAAAACAGTCTCATCCCATCATAAGGTCTGTGTGTGGGCTGTATGAGAAAGGTGTGAGTAGGGCTGGCAGCTTGGCTTTATGGAGTATGCAACCTGCCCTCCATGTACTGGAGCCCCAGCGTAAGTCTTCAAATCTTTTGTACTATTAATAAAAGTCATTATGCTATTACACTGGGTTAATGCCTTAAAAAATGCATTAAAAAAAACTTATACACCTTTTGCATTCCAGGGTGTGTTTGGACTCAGTGGAAGCTTGTGGTGCGTCCCAGTTTGCATACTTATGCACTATTCTATGACGTTTTTAAGTATAAATAGTGTAAGTAGTGTGTTCACACTGAAAATACCAAAAACAAAAAGTACACTTTAAATACCCGGATGATGCACTAAATTAAAGGAAAAAACGTGTGGAATATTGGACACTTCATGCACTCAACTGTCGCAGCTTTAATTATGTAGCAGAGGGGGAGGGGGGATCAGACTCTGTTGTTAAATGACAAAATAACCATGTACAATTCACGCACTACATGGATGAGTACATAGTGCATAAGTACATAGTGTATAGTGCGTCGTTTGGGACGCAACTTTGGTCTTTGGATGCCTGAAATAGCTGCCTGGAGGCGTTGCAAATATGGCCGCCGAGTGAACAGACTTTCCTTGAAAGGGACTTTGATTTGGTCTATGAACTTTTGCTCTACAAACACATTAAGATATTGTTTGTCATTTTATTTTAATTACAGAAAGATGTGTGAGTGTGTGTGCGAGTGTAGGAAAGAGGCTAAATGTATTTTACAGAAGTTGAGACAAATCTAACCAATAGGCTAGATAAAAATAAAAATTATGAAATTTCAAACACATTTCATGTAAAGCCACAGTTCACTTTCAGGTCAAAACAGACCTGAACGCAAAAGGTGTAACAATTTAGTTTAATAAAAAAAAAAAAAAAAAATATATATATATATATATATGTGTGTGTGTGTGTGTGTATTTTAACCATCCTAACACACTTAGGCCTACAAAATTTCATCTTCGTACTAAAAACTATGACTGTTTCAAAAAAAAAAAAAGGTATGTACCTCTTCCTGATCAAGACGGACCCAAATGCAATAGGAGGGTTATATATATAATTTTGTTGTCACAGGCCAGTGCAATGTGTCTAATACCAAATAAGTTTTTACAGAATGTATTTGTGTTTTTGGGGCGATCAGTAAGCAAAGGAATGGAGACTGCAGTTCAGTTTCTAGTTTGGCAATAAATCAGTCAGTAGAATATTGGAAGAAAAAGAAATGAGTAGCCTAATATTTTATTTTTTATTGCAATGAAGTCTGTTTCAGTGAGACCCTGCAAAATAAATAATCTGGTGAGCCTATACTGAGCTGTTTTGGTCTTCAAAAGTGGGTATTGATGCTCCAGTGGGGGAGACTCTGTCTAGACGCAGTATGACTCATAATTTACTTCTGTCATGTCCACTAGTGGATGCTGTGCTTTCAGGTCAATGTCTATAAGTTTAGTGACCTGTTTATTGCACTGGATGTCTCTTACTTGACATATTCAATTTCATTTAATAGTGATCTTAATTGATATTAAAAGATAACAGTAACAGATTTGAACAATAGGTTACTAATAAATACAGGCCAAGTGCAGTTTCCAAATATTAATAACCCTGGAAATGTCTTTGTCTGTTTTTGTCCTCCTGTGAATTTTGTACAAATATATTTGTAATTTGAATTCAAATACAAGTTGAGAAATGCAGTGCAGCCAGGGTTATAGTCTGGTGTTGCAAAACCGAACTCTGGTTTGTTATTAGATCAATAATTGGGCAATAATGTTAAATATTTGAACCCTTCAAGGACCCACTTGAGCATTACACAAGACTAATCTGCTGAGAGATGTAATTACATGTTACGAGCACTCTGACTCTGATTTCCTTTTTGTAATGAGCTAATGTTTAAATATTTCATAGTCTGGTGCTGCATAATCCACATTCAGTATATGTTACAGCAGCATTATGATAACTTGTGTTATATATACAGTATTTTAACTGAATTACATTATTCTGTTTTTTTATATCAGATTTATTTGACTTTTTTTATATTCATGAATGAAATCACTACTGATCAAAAGTTTGGAGTCAGAAATAATTTTATTCAGCAAGGATGCATTAAGCAGCAAATCAGCATATTAGAATGATTTCTGAAGGATCATGTGACACTGAAGACTGGAGTAATGATGCTGAAAATTCAGCTTTGTCATCACAGGAATTAATTACATTTTTAAATATATTAAAACAGAAAACAGTTACTGGAAATTGTAAAAAATATTTCACAATATTTACTGTATTTTTGATCAAGCCTTGGTGAGCATAAGAGTTTATCAAGGTCCAAATCAGTTCAGCAGTTATTTCAGAAATTAAAGGTCAGCCTCATGAATTCTGTAGTTAATAAGGCTTAGCATTAGCTGGGAAACATTTTGAAAGAGCCTGTTCATATTTGCATTAATGAAAGATGTGTTAATAACCTATATTTGAATGTTTCACCCTTAAAGGGTTAGTTCACCCAAAAATGAAAATTCGGTCATTATTTACTCACCCTCATGTTGTTCCACACCCGTAAGACCTTTGTTCATCTTCAGAACACAAATTAAGATATTTTTGATAAAATCCGATGGCTCAGTGAGGCCTGCATTGACAGCAAGATAATTAACACTTTCAATGCCCAGAAAGCTACTAAAGTTATATTTAAAACAGTTCATGTGACTACAGTGGTTCAACCTTAATATGAAGCGATGAGAATACTCTTTTTGTGTGCCAAAAAAAAACAAAATAACGACTTTATGACAATATCTAGTAATGGGCCGATTTCAAAACACTGCTTCATGAAGCTTTACGAATCTTTTGTTTCGAATCAGGGATTCGGAGCGCCAAAGTCACGTGATTTCAGTAAACGAGGCTTCGTTATGTCATAAGTGTTTCAAAATTTCAATGGTTCACCACTGGGGGGCGTGACTTTGGCAGTTTGATACACGCTCCGAACCACTGATTCGAAACAAAAGATTCGTAAAGCTTCAAAGCTTCATGAATCAGTGTTTTGAAATCGCCCATCACTAGATATTGTCATAAAGTCGTTATTTTGTTTTTTTGGCGCACAAAAAGTATTCTCATTGCTTCATAACATTAAGGTTGAACCACTGTAGTCACATGAACTGTTTTAAATACATCTTTAGTAGCTTTCTGGGCATTGAAAGTGTTAATTGTCTTGCTGGTAATGCAGGCCTCACTGAACCATCGGATCTTATGAACAATATTTTAATTTGTGTTCCGAAGATGAACGAAGGTCTTATGGGTGTGAAACGACATGAGGGCGAGTAATTAATGACAGAATTTTCATTTTTGGGTGAACTAACCCTTTAAGCAATAAAATGTTAATTCTCTGCATGTTTTATTCATAGTTATAGCAGCCAACTCAATGGCCTGCAGAGGACTGGACCGCCTGGAGGAGAAAGTACCGGCCTTGCAGTCTCCACCTGCAGAGGTAATGTCCAAAACTGTTGTCTTAATACTGCTTTACAGTTGTTAAAGGGTTAGTTCACCCAAAAATGAAAATTCTGTCATTAATTACTCAAAGTCATGTTGCTCCAAACCCGTAAGACCTTTGTTCATTTTCGGAACACAAATTAAGATATTTTTGATGAAATCCACGAGCTTTCTGGCCTCCGATAGACTGCAACAAAATGACCACTTTCAAGGCCCAGAAAGGTAGTAAAGACATTGTTAAAATAGTCCACGTGACTACAGTGGTTCAATCTTAATGTTATGAAGTGATGAGAATTCATGCGATGAGTAATTAATGATAGAATTTTCATTTTTGGGTGAACTAACCCTTTAACTGGATAACTGTGGGCAGACATTTAAAATGCAGGTACTTTGTTTGCTTCCTCTACAACAGCTGACAGCAAATATCAAGGAGCTGATGTCTTCAACTTTGGAAACTGCCAAGGATGGTATCACCGGTCCAATCAAACACACCTCTAATGTTGTGTTGGGCAAGGTATCTACTGGGTACCAGCAGAGCAAGAATGCTATAAGTAACGGCATACAGTATGTCCTTAACAGCAAGCTTGTATACCTGGCCGAGCAGAGAGCCAACAGGGCTCTAAGTCTGACAGAGAACCTGTTCGAATATGTCCTTCCTGTATCTTCAGCTGAAACAGGTACTTGAATAATATTTTATGCTTATTATAGCCCTTTTATTCCTGCAGAATATGGGCGTACATTTGTGTGAACGTTCCTCAATTTCTCCTTTTGTGCTCGGAATAAAATCATATCAAATAATGTCAATGCAGCCAAGTGCATGTGCTTTTAAAGCTAGACACTAGATGTCACCAAAATGTTTTTGGTAAAGTCCCGAAACATGATTTGTTAGATAACTTTGGATATATGTTTCACTCTATTTTTCTCTCTATTGTTGAACCATGTCTAGTTTATGGAAGGTCATTTCTCCCACATAAGAAAAAAAAAGGCATGTTTTGATAAATCATAATTATGAAATGTTAAAATTATGAGATGACAAAAAGTTAACATTTTTATGTCATAATTGATTTTTTACCATAATAACAACTTTTATGTCACGATTCCTCAAAGCATTTTTTCTTATGTGGCAGAAATATGCTTCCATACTAGTTAAACCATCCATTTAGCAATTCTATTGTGTTAAATGTAAACATTGTCTTTGCAATTCTATTTTTTTCTATCAACTACAGTAGTATAACAATGTTTTACTGTGCTGTGGACTGTATTGTTGTGGTTCAAGTATTAGAGCCAAAGATAAAGTTAATATAGAGCTCTGGATTGAATAAGTGTTGATCTAGTCTAGTGACTCATTGCCTGGAAGAACTATAGTAGCCTTGTTTCCTCTTTGCTGTCTGTTTATTGTAATATTTCATCTTTAAGTGTCCACTGTGTGTCTGTTCCTCTATGGAGATATGTCCGGTGGCACGTATTCACATTCATGGCTTCGAATTCATGGTATCTGTTAATAGGATGTTTTAAATAGGGTGTTTCATCACATCATTATTTAATATCTCTTCCTGTTGTACTTAACTGGTTATTTTTATACAGTCCTCAATGTCTGACAGAACTGAAAAATATAGGCTTTGAACTTTGGCTCTTTTTGAATTGGTCCCTAGTGCTTCGCTCTCAGTGTTTGATGTCTAATAAGAAAGAGGGTTATTATCTTTAACTAAAACTAAAACAAGTGGATGGTCTAACTTGTATGGAGGCCCATTTTCACCACATAAGAAAAATAATCATGCTTTGGTGAATAATAATCGTGACATAAGAAGTCATAATTTGGACATAATTATGACCAAAAAAAAAGTTTAAATTAGGTTAATATACTGTAAAAATAAATGTGGGGAAGTTGTGGCCTAATGGTTAGAGAGGGATAAATTCATCATGAATTCTGAAAAACAAACAAACAAACAAAAAAAACACTTTCACTAGAAATGGTGGCTAGCAAACAAAATAAGGTGGCTGCGCTCCTTAATTATTTATTTATTTTTTTGACGGTTGTCATAGGAGAAGCCACACTCCAGGACTGTGCCTCAAAACTTCTGACACTGCCAGAATTTCGTCTGAGGTAAAATTTGATCACAGTGGTCATTAATCGGCTGTTGGCGAACATGTCAAACTAGCAATCGAAGACTTTGGCACAGAGGAATCTTTTAGGATGGCCTGGTCTCCAAATTGTGGCCAAAGTCATACAGTGTGAACCCGACGTCACCTTTCTGCTCAGAGACAATGATTCCTTTAATTCCTTAGAAACGGATATGTGAAGTTTCTTGTGGACAGCTCTCTTTGGTTTATCCTTTGTTTACCCATGAGTGTGAAAGTGTGTCGATTGTGGTAATTTCTTCTTCACGTGGCCGTAAAGAAGCAGCACGCTGCCGGTTATTTCTATCCCAATACAGTTAGAACGTTTTATTCATGCTTGTGTCTTTCTGTGGCCATGTTTAATGGTACATTCAGCAAAGGGAATCTGTTTAGTGTGTGTTTTGTCTGCCTTTGTAAATTGAATTGGATTGCATTTAATGTTGGATATTGAGCAAGAAGGCCTGAATGCTTGTGTAGCCCTGAGCTTAGTGGTTATGTGTGTCATTATTAAATTGGGTGATGTTTGTTCTGTTTATACACATGGAGGAAGTGCTTCCTGAGGAATTTCTCTTTTTAACCCTTAGATCATCTGAAGATTTAGTGCTAAAACGCTCTTTTTTCACTTCTGTCATCTTTTTGTTTTTGTCATTTTACTAGCCTTGAGGAATAGGGTATATTGTCACAGTTAAGCCTGCACAAAGCAATTCATGGAAAAGCAACAGTGTAAAAGAAAATATGGGAAAAAATATGAAAAAACAAAAAAATAATAGCATTATTGTAGTCAACAAAACTTAAGTAATTATTAATTGTATATATTTTTATATTTATTTGATCGGAAATACAGTAAAAACAGTAACATTGTGATATATTATTACAATTTAAAATAACAGTTTATTATAATATATATATTTTAATATATTTTAAAATGTAATTTATTCCTGTGATGTCAAAGCCAAATTTTCAGCATCATTACTCCAGTCTTCAGTGTCAAATGATCTTTTAGAAATCATTCAAATGTCATTCTGATTTGATGCTCAATTATTAACAATTATTATATTATTATATATAATATTATTTAATATAATAATAATATATAATATTATTATATATTTTATTATAACATTATAAATGTCTTTATTGACACGTTTGATCAACTTAATGCATTCTTACTGAATAAAAGTATTAATTTTCTTTATATTAAGCAGAAATATTAAGCAGCACATCCTTTTTCAACATTGATGATAATAAGAAATGTTTCTTGAGGAAATCAGCATATTCAGCTTTGACATCACTGAAATTAATTACATTTTAAAATATATTCAGATAGAAAACAGTTATTTTAAATTGTAATAATATTTTACTATATTATGGTTTTTACTGTATTTTTTTATGAAAAATAAAAATACAGCCTTGGTAAGCACAAGAGACTTCTTTCAAAAACATTTAAAATCTTGCTGGCCCCAAACTTTTTCAATAACTTATTCCATTGTTATTTTTTTATTTCTATTTCATAAAGGAATTTAACCGCTCTGTGATCCTTTTCGCAGTCATCTGTTGTCACAGAGAGTGAACAAATAAGATGTGTGTGTTTGAATCTCGATAAGAGAACATGAAAGCAGTCTAAGTACCTCCCTTCCCCTTATTATGTCCTCACATAAGATGTAAGAGCACTTTTTTTTTTTTTTTTCCAGAGGATGATGGGAGTATGGGAGAGCAGGCGCCTGATGTTGGAGCCTCTGGCCCAAAGCCCAGCTTTAGCAGGCTGAGAGAGCTGGCCGGCACCATCTGCAGACGTGCCTTTGAGAAGACAGCTGCACAGCTTCTGCGCTCCAAACGTCAAGGTCAGGAACTGGTCACACAGATCCCTGGCGTGAGTCCCCTGGTAAGCAGCAAACAGTATTCAAGTGTTAGTTTGTCCTTCCAACTAATACAAAATGTGGCTTCAGTGCTGAGCACATGTTTCTTTTTGAAGTGTTTGGTTATGTAATTCTGTACAACTCTTCACAGAGCCCACAGCAAATTAAGGGCCATCTGTGTTGTACGTCTCCCTCGTTTTGGAAACCGCAGTTGTGCATACTGCTCGCTCAATTAGTACACTTAGTACACCAAATTACTATGTATCCACACCCTGCCAAGCCAGTGGACTCAAACAGAGAGCCTAGTAACTCGGCACATGCATTCACTCCCTATTTCGCCATGGCAATGTTGTCAAATGGCCAGTTATAAACACAGCTGTAAGGACTGATCAAGCCAGGGATTTTCAAATTGTAAATAAATTCCCCCTAATTCAACTTAAAAACTTAAGCTCAGTTTAGTATAATAAATTAAAAATAATAATAAATTGGCTGTACAAATCATTAATAAATTGTACAGCCAAAGAATTAATTGGCTGTACAAGTCATTTCAACTCTTTTTTTTTTTTTTTTTTTGAAAAATCTGAAAAAATGTTGAAATTGAAATTATTTTGATAAGTAATGAAAAAAGAAACATTATCAATCATATTATTTTATATGGGGAGGCTAGAACATTATTCTAATGAAACATTGGCAACAGTTCAGTATGAACTCAAAAAAAAAAAAAAAAAAAAAATTGTAAAGAAAATTGTCTGTAAAGAAGTCAAATAGCAACTGTGTCATACTATTTTTTTAAAAGATGCTCACTAAGCCTGCATTTATTTTATCTAAAATATAACAGAAATATTGTGAAATAATATTACAATTTAAAATAAATGTTTTCTATTTTAATATATTTTAAAATGTAATTTATTCCTGTAATGGCAAAGCTGAATTTTCAGCATCATTACTCCAGTCTTCAGTGTCACATGATCCTTCAGAAATCATTCTAATATACTGATTTAAACATTTATTATTATCAATTTTGAAAATGGTTGTACTGCTTAATATATTTTTTGAAATAATTTTTTGACATTATAAATGTTATATTACTGTTACTTTTGATGAATTTAATGCATCCTTGCTGAATAAATGTATTAACTGTATTTATTTAATTGTATGAATAAATGTATTAATGTATTAATTTAAATAAAATATGTCAGTGCTATTGTTTTGTCTCAAGATGCACACCAGCAATGTTTTTTTCTAGGGTACATTTATAAAAACTACTTAAATACCCTAATTAAACTAAGGCCTAATCCTGGCTTAGGCTAAGCCCTGTCTGTGAAACCGGCCTATATAATTTAAAAGCAATAAACATTAAGAAAAAATTGATGTCTGTGGTGTAAACATTTATTTTGTGTTTTTTAAGGTTGAATATACCATGAAGACAATGAAGACTATAGGAGGTATAATGCTGGGACTCCCGAGCTCTGTGGCAGCATTTCTCAAAGATGGACAACAGCACAGTCCTCAGAATGAGGTGACCAATAATGAACATGAGCAGCTCGAGGTTAGTGGGGCTTTTCAGCATCTGTAGATTCATTGCAAATATTTACCACTAACCTGAACTTAAACTATTGGCCTTTTTAGCTTCACTTTAGCTCTTAAAAATATAACAAAAAAAACTAAGTGCCTAAAGCGATTTCCCAATTTGACCTAGAAGTTTGTTTGTTTGAGTGTGTATATAGACTTGAGGGGCAGTCACATTTACCATTGTTCTGCAAAATTTTGGGGGCGAAGCCTAGTCATTTAGGAAGGAAATAATAATAATAATAGGAATCCACACAATCAGGAGTTTCGTGTAAGGGCAAGAAAAGTTCTCTACGCAGTTCAAGTTGCTCACTCGAATTCGCTGCATTGACCAACAGAAAGCTGCTTGGTTTGAAAATGACTTCTGTGAGAGCAGTGCTTCATACACCACTTCATTGACAATAGACTATGGAACTTTTTTGCCCGCAAAATTTTACCGAAATTTCACTAATGTGACCACACCTTTAGAAATGCACCAGAAACTCCCACTGGATGGTAATTTTTAATGAAGGAGATTTAAGCAATATTACACAACACTTTCATTTGCAGTCCTGGCAGGAAGCTATAATGTAGTATTATTACTATACATGAGGAGAGTAGTAAACAGATCTCCATAAAACATAAGAAAAATATTGGATTGTTTGTTTGCTTAAAGGGTTAGTTCACCCAAAAATGAAAATTCTGTCATTGATTACTGAATTAACAGCGCAAAAAAAAAATAAATAAAAAAAAATAACGACTTTATTCAACAATATCTAGTGATGGGCGATTTCAAAACACAGCTTCATGAAGCTTCGAAGCTTTACGAATCTTTTGTTTCGAATCAGTGGTTCAGAGCGTGTATCAAACTGCCAAAGTCACGTGAACCATTGAAATTTCGAAACATTTCAAAACACTTATGACGTAACGAAGCCTCGTTTACTGAAACCACTGATTCAAAACAAAAGATTCGTAAAGCTTCGAAGTTTCATGAAGCATTGTTTTGAAATCGCCCATCACTAGATATTGTTGAATAAAGTCGTTATTTTGCTGTTTTTGGTGCACAAAAAGTATTCTCGTCACTTCATAACATTAAGGTTGAACCACTGTAGTCACATGAACTGTTATTGATGCAGTGTCTTTAGTAGCTTTCTGGGCATTGAAAGTGTTAATTGTCTTGCTGGCAATGGAGGCCTCATTGCATCAGATTTTATCAAAAATATCTTAATTTGTGTTCCAAAGATGAACGAAGGTCTTACAGGTGTGGAACGACATGAGGGTGAGTAATTAATGACAGAATTTTCATTTTTGGGTGAACTAACCCTTTAATCATCCTAGCACACTCATATTAAGATGCTATTTTTTTTCTTGCAGAGTAATGGGCTGCCAAGTCTAGTCAGTGGATTAGGGCACCAGTTGCTTAAGGTCTATGAATCTGTGATGGCTAATGTAGAGAAAACCCCTCAAACCAGTATCAACCTGGCTAAGGATGGAGTCAACATTGTCCTGGGGTCCCTTGGCACAGTCAGGGAGAGAGCACTGCACAACCTTTCAAATTATGGGCTGGTGAGTGAGTCAGTCATCCTCAGGTTTGATTTGATTTGGCCTCTCACGTGCTTTGATGCATCTGGAATCTAGTTCACGTGGACTCTTCACATGTGAATAGACCTCCTTCAATACATACACAAACAAACACACACACCTCAACCCCATCACCCACGCCTGCTGTGATCACACAACCCAGCTCTGCATAGCAGGGGAATATTTCCTTCATGGGTTCTGTCTAGACTGAGAGCGACATTGAATTATTTTAATAAATGGTGACCTTTCTTCACAAATGTTTAAGATCACTTTAATGTTGGATAAATCAATTTAAGAAAAAGGTTAATTTAAAAGGTTCATAATTTAAGAAGTTTGTAATTTTACTTCACAGAGCTGAAATTTTCAAGCATACTTCCAGTTCTCAAATCTGATTATTAACAGCACCGGAACCTTTCACTTTTTATATCACTATGCTTGTCTGTGTCTGTGTTTAAGTCATGCTATCAGACTGTGATATTTATAACATTTATTTCCATCAAGAGGTGCATCAAATTTTGGTCAAGATCTTGTATTGACAATGCAAGAGTCAAGCACTCTGTAAAGTCTCCTCCAGCACATCCCAAAGACTTTCAATGAAATGAAGTCTGGACTCAGAGGTGAAAATTCATGTGTGAAAATGATTCTTCATGCTCCCTCCCAACCATTCTTTCACAATTTGAGCCTGATGAATCTTGACATTGTCATCCTGGAATATGGCCATGATGTGTCTTCCTACATGGTTGTTTAAAGGGTTAGTTCACCCAAAAATGAAAATTTTGTCATTAATTACTCACCCTCATGTCGTTCCACACCTGTAAGACCTTCGTTTTTTCTAAGCTTTACGAATCTTTTGTTTTGAATCAGTGGTTCGGAGCATGTATATCAAACTGCCAAAGTCACGTGAACCATTGAAATTTCAAAATGTTTCGAAACACTTAAGGTGTAACGAAGCCTCATTTACTGAAATCACGTGACTTTGGCAGTTTGATACACGCTCCGAACCAAAATTCGAAACAAAAGATTCGTAAAGCTTTGAAGCTTCATGAAGCAGTGTTTTGAAATCGCCCATCATTAGATATTGTTGAATAAAGTTGTTATTTTGTTTTTTTGGCACACAAAAAGTATTCTCATCGCTTCATAACATTAAGGTTAAACCACTGTAGTCACATGAATTGTTTTAATTGTCTTTCTGGGCATTGAAAGTGTTAATTATCTTGCTGGTAATGGAGGCCTCATTGAGCCATCGGATTTAATCAAAAATAACTTAATTTGTGTTCCGAAGATGAACGAAGGTCTTACGGGTGTGGAACAACATGAGGATGAGTAATTAATGACAGAATTTTCTTTTTTGGGTGAACTAACCCTTTAATAAATGAAATGCTACACATGCCATCAATTAGGGTTAGAAGAGATTTTGCCAAACATGCTAGAAACATAATAATCACTGCAATGATCCAGTCATAGACTGTTAAGTATTTGCCTATTTAAATCCAATCAGTGACTTTTAGTCCAATTGAACATTGAACAGTGAACATTTAGTTCAGGTGAACACAATTTATAACTGCTTTTCTTGTCTTATTTGTTTTTGAGGAATATTTCAGGCTTAGGCTCTATGCTTTTTTTTTCTTTGCTTTTTTTTTTTTTAGAAGCTGAGCGACTGGCAAAGATTCATGTCACTGGAGTCCTGAGAATTTCTTAAAAATTACACCCATTCATTCTAATATAAACAAATGGATGCATTTAATTGAAATACATTTTAATCCTGCTTGTATTTTATTGTCAAGTGGGTTAAGTTTCACTTTCTTTGGGAAGACGGGGCACCCATGTCGCTGCACAAGCACGTGTGCAGACATGTTTTCTACGCATTTATGAAGAATTGTGTGAAGACGAGATGCCCACATGAGGATTTAATCAAAAACAGATGAGGTGGAGCTCGTCTGTATTATAGATGTGACTGTTTTTGCAGGCAGATGAGGGACTACTGTTCCTGTCTGGATTTAACATCTTTTAATAATGCTCTAAACTGAAATACAGTAATTGAATGGAATCAGTTGATTTATTTTAGTTTTTTTTTTTATACTACTATTCAAAATAGGTTTTTTTAAACAAATGCATACTTTTATTTGGCAAGGATGTATTCAACTGATCAAAAGTTTCACAGTTTCTTCAAAAATATTATGCAGCACTACTGTTTTCAGCATTGATAATCACAATGGTAATGTTTCTTGAGCACCAAATCAGAATGATTTCTGAAGGATCATGTGACACTGAAGACTTGAGTAATGATGCTGAAAATTCAGATTTGCCATCACAGGAATAAATTATATTTTAAAATATATTAAACAGTTATTTTAAATTGTGATAATATTACTGTTTTTACAGATTTTTTATCAAATAAATGCAGCCTTGGTGAGCAGAAGATCTTTTGAACTGTAGTGTGTATTTATTCTTCTTATTATTAATTTACTTTATCATTTAATTTCATTTTTATTAATAATTATTTATATTAAAACAGTAGTGTTTAAATGGAGTGGATTATTTGTTGATTAAGAGCATTTGCAGTTACTATGAGATACTGAACAACAAAAAAAGTGCAAAAAACAGTAACAACCCATTATGTTGTTAAAAAAGGTGATGCATTGCATAACAAGTATGAGGGCCATGTTTAGAAATATATTTGGAAATCAGATCGGCCAGTGGCCTTTTTAGGCTCCACTGGAGATCTCAGGAATAGCACAGGGATATTGGATTACTGGAATTTTTTAACAGTTAACTTAATTCTTTATGCAATTTTTTTTAGCAAGATGGTCCACTTAAGCACAGAGTATTTTAGAGTTTACACATTCCAGGCCCCCACAGAGCCTGACAAAGTCTTTATGTGAAAGTCAATATAACATTGTCATAGTGTGCCCTCAATGGTATTTAATATTTTAAATACCATTGAGGGCACACTGTGACAATCTTATACTGACTTTTCATATTTACTTATTGACTTTAAAATCAGATTCTCTGTAGTATTTGGTCTGGTAAATCTGGTTAATAATCAAAATGTTTTTGCTTTTATAACAAGCTCATCTTTTTTGTTGTCAGTTATCAAATGTTAACCATTCATCAGATGTGTCAGTTATTTCTTTTTTTTTTTTCTTTTCACAAAGAGAGTCAGTGGCAAACATGTAGGTAATGACAGTGCCAGACAACCACGCATATCCGAGAAGTCAGCTGACATGGAGACAAATAGTTTATATCATGACAAATCAGTGTGCTCTTGGATGTTCTTTTGGTGACTTGTCAAACGTGGACTGATGTTATTCAGGGAATCAGGGTGTATGAGTGACATCCTGGCACTGTCTAACTGTCCTCTAGTCTAGTTTATGCTTATGCTTTCATTAGAATATTAAAAGTGGCACAACTGTTTTTAACATTGATAATAATAATAAATGTTTGTTGACCAAATCAGCATATATGAAAGATTTCTGAAGGATAATATGACACTGAATACTGGGGTTATGGCTGCTGAAAATTCAGCTTTGCCATCACAGGAATAAATTACATTTTAAAATATATTAAAATAGCAAACAGGTAATAATATTTCATAAAATTACTGTTTTACTGTATTTTTAATCAAATAAATGCAGCCTTAGTGAGCATAAGAGACTTTTTTCAAAAATCCTCAGAAAATAAACCCAAGCCAGAATGAGAATATAGAATTAATCGAATTAATCTGATTGTAGTGTCAAGCTTCTCTGAGGTTAAGCAGAATTTATTTTATTTTTTTATTTTATTTTGATGGTTCTGAAGTATTGGTTTATGTAACTTGCTCTTATGCAGTTCAAACTGGAACTGAGCACGATGTTAAAATTAATTCAGCCATAAAACAATCATTGCAATAAATTCTCATTCTTTATCATTCATATGAATAATTGCACGGTTTGACACTTGGCCATGTGTCACTGCAAAATTTACGATATAAAGACTCTAAATGTGCATGTGACATTTAGTAATACTCATTCAAATTTACAGGTTCATAAAGACCTGAACCGATTCCAGCCTGCAGAGCTTTTTTTTCTCATGACATGCTGAATACCTTTTCCTAGATGCAGTGGATTCTTTGACCTAATAGTCATCGAGTAATAAAAGATGTTTTTGATCCCTGTCCTTGATTAATTATATTGCAATGTGTATACCAGATGAGATCAGAGAGAAACGTAATGAATCATTCAAAGTTCCCCATTTTTCTTCTTGCCATATTGGTCTTGGGTTCCTTGAAAAACAGCAGGCGAGTCTCGTTGGAAGATGTCCACCATTAGGACAAACCCCACTGGTTGCTTCTAGGAAACATGGTCTGATATTGTAATTAGCCACAGACCGTTAGCACAAACATCACACATGTGAAGTGAAAGGACTGGGCACAGGGGTGTTGATGATTACATCACAATACCCAGAAAGCAGCTGAAAGTTGACGTCTGTGATACAACGAATTGCATAAGCAATTTGACCAAATGCTAATGAGTGCAGTTGCAAAATGTCAGGGTTCTGTCACTTCGGTCTGGTTTATTCTTAATTTGGCTGTCTTGTTGCTCGGATTGTGCGCTCTTTTGTCCATGTGATATATTGTATGTGCAGAGTGTGGTGTTCGGATCCCTACACTTCTGTCTAGTTCGGTCTCGGTTGAGTGTTGGGGTTCGGACATTCATTCTCCATGTTTTGTCTCTTGTTGTGAGCGCTCTGGTTGAGTGGTCATTCACTTGCCATGCTCTCTTGTCTTGTGGTTGTCCTGCATGTCTGGGCAGCACACGTCTCTCGGCTGGCTTCCTCTAGTCCTACTTGCCAGCCAGAGTCCACTCCAGCTCTGAAGCTTCCAGAGTCTTCTGTTAAGCCCTGGGACTACTCCACCAAGACTCTTGTCCTCATCCTGAAGGCTGGCCAGCCCCATGCCCACTAAACTGGCAAAACTATCACCATGATATTCCCATCCTCACCCCGGTCCCTGTCTTGCCCGAGTCTGACCAGCCTACTCTGTCTGTCCTGTTGGCTCCACCCTTGCTGCCTGCTTTACCGGCTACGCCCTGGCCCTCTGCCAGGACTCCAGACATGCCAGAGCCTCGCCGGTCCATCCCTCCAGCTTCGCCCTGGCACTCTGCCAGGACTCCAGACCTGTTGGATCCTCCCCGGCTCAACCCTCCAATCCCTCCCTGGTCATCTGCCTGGGCTCCGGACCTTCCAGAGACTTCATGGGCTGTTCTCCCATCCTTGTCACTGTAAATTGGGCATTGTGAGTGTTCATTTGTAACCCCTCCTGTTCGAACCGCCCACTCTAAGCGGAACTCGAACCCGGGTCCTCCGGCATGGGAGTCGGGCACTCTAACAGGCCTACAGTCAACAGTCAACAACTCTAAACTAACTACACTCACTCCCCTAAACATCACTCCCATCCGGGTCACGGCACCAATATAACCCCTCCTGTTCGAACCGCCCACTCTAAGCGGGACTCGAACCCAGGTCCGCTGGCATGGGAGGTGGGTGCTCTAACAAGGAGGCTAAAGGCCGCAGTCTCTAGCGTCAGTCACTGGAGTGCCTCTTGAGATCAGGGGAGTGAGGTTTACACACATGGCTATTACCGGTCTACGTCCGTTACACTCACTCCCCTAAACATCACTCCCATCCGGGTCACGGCACCAATATAACCCCTCCTGTTCGAACCGCCTGTTCTAAGCGGGACTCGAACCCGGGTCCGCCGGCATGGGAGTCTGGAGCTCTAACAAAGAGGCTAAAGGGGAGTGAGGTTTATATACACAGCTCTACGGCCTACGTCTACGTTTCCGATTTCGCTTGGACCGTGCCCTCTTTCGTCCACGTGATACGTTGTATGTACAGAGCGTGGTGTTCGGTTCTGACACTTCTATGTAGTTCGGTTTCGGTTCAGTGCCGGGATTCAGACATTCATGCTCCATGTTTTGTCTCTTGTTGTGAAGCACAAGTTGAGTGTTAGTTCACATGGCTTTGTTTTGTTTGTTTCTATGTGACGTGCTCTGCTGTCTATTGTCTTAACCCCGCCCCTCTTGTTGCCTGATTATTGGTTTATTTGTCCCTCCTGCTCTCCCTTATTTACCTCTTCATTTCCTCTCCTTTCCTCATTTATTCTCCCTTTGTTCTTTGTCTTGTGACAGATTGTTGTCTAAAATTTACTGTGTTCTAGTGTAGTCCTACCCTGACCTGGTGACTGTTAGTTTTCGTCTTTGGGGCAGTTTTTGTTTGTTTTTTTGTTTTTTTTCTAATTAATTAAACCTCCGTAGTTCGCTTGCAAAATCCATTGTTTTTGCTTTAGAGTTGTATTAAAACACATTTAGAGAGTTTTGGGAACATGTTATTACCTTGGTATCTTTGTTACATGTAATGTTGTTTTAAAAATTTGTGTAGACTGTGATAGACTGAGAACTGAGTCACGTCTCGCAGATGATCTTATCCTCTATAGATATCTGGGTTGTTTTGTCTGAGAGTTTCTTTGTTTTTGTTCATGAGGTTGTCTGTAGAAGTGAGAGGGTAAGATATGTTGATGCTTGTGTCTGCATGTTTCTTAAGGATCTGGGTGAGTTTAACTGAGTGGAAAATCTGGTGTGGAAGATCCCTGATAGCATCACAGTGTTAACAGTGAAGAGCCGAGGAAACTGGTTCTTAGCAGTAGATAAGGTGCTCTTCCCTGCCTGGCTACGGAAAATTACACAAAAACTTTCTTTGGCCTTTCTTTTCTGAGTTTTGTGCCAGAAGCACTCATTTAGGTGCTGTGCCATAAACCTTTGCGTAGTCTACGATTTTGTTTGTTGATTTTGATGTTTCATTTGCTAAACCAATTTCTGTGCCAGAACCTTGCCAATTAGGCCCTGTGCCATAATCCTTTGCCTTGTGTACGATTTTGTTTTGTTTTTGAATTTTATTTTGGTTAATATTTGGATGTGTTTTGTTTTGTTATGTTTTCCAATTTCTCTTTACACAAGACAGGTGCTTTTGAAGTCTTAATGGGATAGGTTACACAAAAATGAAAATTCTGTCATTTACTTTCTTCTGTGCAACATAAAAGATGATATTTTGAAGAAACTTTTTTGTCCACTAAATAAAAGGGAATGTGGTCCAAATCATTGGACAAAACCAAAAAGCCAAGACAATTTTCAAAATATCAAAAGTATCTGTGTTTAAAGATGAAAGAAAGTCCTATGGGTTTGGAACAACTTGAGGGTGAATAAATAATGACAGAATTTTCATTTTTGGGTGAACTATCCATTTAATGAGGTTGATGTTAAGCCTTCACTGTTGCTCAGTCACTTAGACTTTGGAGGCAGTAGAGGTCAGGGAATGTGACAAAGATTTGTAATTGGCCACAGACAGACACATCTCTCCCTTATTAACCCCTGGCCTGGGACTGTTTGGGATCCCATAAAATAGCTAGACAAAAGGAGGAGACTCCAATAGGTCTGGCACCAAAGTTACTCTGCCCCTAGCAGCTGGCTGTCAATCCACATGTGGGGAGATGTTGTGTGACTTGTTCCTTCCTGATGGTATTTTCAGGGAATTTAGAGAATCATTATTCCCCAAATAATAGGTTTACAATGTTATAGTCAAAAATGATGTTTGAAAAAAGTGAAAGAGAAAGGCCAACCACATTTAGGCCTAGCCACTGAAAACAAAGCAATTTTTCTGCAATAGTATATACTTTGGCTCTCTTTATTGTTAATGTCTGACAAAGAATACTTGATGTTTTTCATTTCAGCTATACAGCTCTAGGACATTTGCTGGTTTTTAATGAATGAACAGTACTTGACTGCCAAATTTCATAATCTCTGCTACCTTTGAGATCCTTCACATGTGGAAAACTAAAGAATGGCTTTGTTTTCTTTCATAACAGATTCCTAGACGATCTTCCATGCCAGAAGGAGGTTCCCAACTGGCTGGAAAAGATGGAGCAGAAGAATGTCTGAGTGGCTCCCTGGTGCTGGAGTCCAGTGTAGGAGCCCACATGCACCGTCCCAGTGACAACTCTGAAAAGCAGCCTCTTAAGACTACAGAGCCCAAAGAGATATCGGAGGAGACCCGTCAGCTGAAGAAGAAGGTCATAAAGCAGATTCCTGTGCAGCAGAAAGTAGTTCTAGGGGGTAGCAACAAGAAATTATCCAACCACAAATCCTCTAGGAAGAGTCTGACAGATTGCACCCAGATCTCCTCCTCCTCTTCTAACACTCGCACAGTGCAAAACAGCAGGAACGCCGAGTGAGAATGGAGCGATGATTTCTAACGTCTCAAGTCAGTGACCTACATATAGTTATACATATGGAGGCTCTGAACTGTTTGGGCATTTTTTTTGTCTATAATAAAGTTATTTTGTTGTGCATGTAAATCATTCTGGAGAACTGATATACACTATTTTTAAAAAAGTTTGGGGTCGGTAAGATTATGTTTTTGAAAGAAGAATGTAAAGCTGAATTTTCAGCAGTCCAGACTTCAGTGTCACATGATCCTTCGGAAATCATTATAATATGCTGATTTGGTGCTCAAGAAACTCTTTTTTTATTATTATTATCAATGTTGAAAACAGTGCTGCTCAATATTTTTTTGGAAACTTTAATTTTTTTGTTTTGGAGTCTTTAAATGACGTTCAAAAGAACAGCATTTATTTAAAATAGACATATTTTAAAACATTATAAATGTCTTTACTTGAACTTTGATCAGTTTAATGCATCATTGCTAAATAAAAATATTTCTTTCAACAACAAAAAAATCTTCCTGACCCCAAACGTTTAGCTACGTAGTGTAGCTAAGAAAGAAAAAAAACACAGATATAAAAATTGTGGTGTAACTTGAATATCTTTATTAATAATAATGAATGAAATGAAATGTGAATTCAAGGCATAGTATAAAATTATACAAATATCTTGCATTATTTGTGACTGATTATAAATACTAACTGCAATTGCAGAGATTGTGCAAATGTCATTAATGATACAGGGCAAAGCCTGACTACTTTTCAATTATATTTTATTGTATCAACAGTCACGGCAATTGGTGATCATACACTTTTTCCAAAAGACGTCCCTTGCAAAACCAAGATGTAAGGAATAAGATTTGATCATTACACAACAGGTTCATTACACAAAAACAGCACAGTTGTGACCCATACAAGAATAAATTATTTACTTCATTTTTTTTTTTTTTTGCCATGTCACTGCCTTTATTAGTTTTTGAATGAACAATGTGCTAGATGGAAACGTCCTCAGATCTTTGTCTCTTCAAAAATACCAGAATGATAGTTGCAGCAAATAATCACAGCAAAGGTTATTCAGTTATTTTAGATGATTTATGCAACACATACAGCATAATTACTGAAGAAAACAGCCTATGACAGTGTTTTGAGCTTGAATTTTTCAATGTTTTCATACAAATAACAGGAATAATTACAACATTTGCAGAGCTACTCCACTTTTGTCGTTATATCTGAATGAAAGAGCGAATCAAAATGTTTACAATGCATACTTGTAATGTCAATGTGGTCTAAATATATGACAAATAAATACACATTTAACTGTCAGCTGTTTCACTGCATTTGTTTCACTTCAGATTTCTATTTGCAATCTTTCATCAACTAAAGTTAACATACTTTGAATACATGATTTTGCTGTAACAGTGCATTCAATACAAAAAACGCATATTCATATGCTGATGATTGTAACATTGCACTGTGCGTTGGCATTCAGGGGAAGTCTTTATGTGATTTATTAGATTTTGTAGCACAATTACACAGTGGTCTGTTCTTCATAAAGCACTTGAACAGCCTCAGAAAAGAAGCTGGAGGAAAAAACACTGTGCCGTTATCTGAATGCACATTGACGCAATCGTCAAACAGTCCATTGAGATTAAAATGCAAGACGGCCTTGAGCTGATGACAACTCCTCGGTATGATGCTGTGGGAGACTTTTGTATTTGATAAATGTAGCAGAAGACAATGTTGTCTTGCGTCTGCTTATATTTTTAAACCACAGCATTGAATCACGAGTGATTCTCATGGCCGTCATCACCACAGTGTTTACCTGTTGCCAACACTCATCATGATTATTTGCAGAAGCACTGAAATCTTTCTTGCTTAAAGTAAGCAAATGAGATTAAATGACTTATTTCTCCTCACACTATGGAATATTAACTCCACTTTTGATTGATATAATCTGCTGCCACATAGCTTTTTATTAAGAACTCTCCACTTTCAACACATTCTCAATGAAAGCCATCAACTTAGCAGACGACATACTAGAGCAATTCCCTAGTTGCTCACGAGGAAGGTCCAGCTGTAGTCACGTGAGAGATCCTGGACTCTCTTAGGAGCCACAGCAACAGTTCGACCCCTTCAATGGGTCTAAAATAGGTCATATCAGACCACATACTGTAAGCTTTATTTCCAGAGCTCTCATCAGCTTCACAACGAATCTGTTCGCCTGCGGGCGAACACTGCCGACATGCTCTTCACAATGCCCTTGATGCCTGCTAACTTTTTCGCAGACACCCTGGACTCCCTGATGCGATCCACCAGCCCATGAAAAACCATGAGGACGCTGTGGTAGTTCTCAGCAGCCGAGACCTCATAAAACTGACAGTCCGCAGAGAGAGCCAGCAGCCTGCCCTCCTCGCTGAGGACCGTACGGCGATGGTGCAGGTCTCTCTTGTTTCCCACAATAACTATGGGCATCTTCTCCAAGCCCAGAAAGTCCTTAGTGGTTTTGATTGTTTGGATGAGTCTGGAGACCGCGTTGAAACTAGCTCGGTCACAGATGCTGTAGACCAGCACAAAGCCATCTGCCCACTGGACTCTTTTCTCACACATCAAGGACTCGAAGGACAGGTCCTGCTGAGAAGACAACCATTGCATATTTATTCAACATTTCAGATTTAATATTTGTTATTCACTACAGAAAAAACAACAACAGTACAACAGAAACCAGCCTAAGCTGAATTGTTGGTTTTAGCTAGTTTAGGATGGTTTACCCAGCCTGAGAAGTTAGACAAAGTGTCCAAAACTCTTTTAAATCTAGCCAACAGACCACCATGACCAAACTATGAGACCAACACATCATCTTAGCTGGTTTAGTTGAAAAAAAGTGTTTACACCAGAATCTGAAACACTGACTCACCTGTGAATATGGAGCATCCCATATATTCAGAGTTTGCTCTCGTCCATCCACAACGACATTGTGAGTGTAAAGCGACTCTAGAGAAAGAGTAGAAGTTATATTAAAATGTGAAATATTAAAGGCAACGTACAAATCAGTCAATGAATGGGGCAACATACCAATATCCCCATATTCCCCGATGAATCTACGAGTCAGGAATCGGACAGTAAGTGCTGCAAAACAAAGTTGTATGAGCATTTGCTTATATGGCAAAGATGTTTAAAAAGTGACAAAAGAAAAAAATTACTGCATTTTATGGATGTATAGTATATTCTCTAAGAAGAAAAAAAACTTACCAGATTTTCCAACATTGTCTGTGCCGAGTACCACGACGTTTGCATCCATTCTCTGTCCGTTTAGTCTAGTCATATCCTTTAGAAAGATGCTGCGAGTGAACTGGCGCGCGTTCGCAGCAGTCAACAAAGTTAAGGAGAAGGCGGAGCTTAGACGTGCTCGCTCCCGTGACGCTGATGTGACCGCCCGGTGAGTTTCATGAACTGTCTCAAAACAATCACAACATCAAATAGCCTTTTGAATGACCGTTGGCTTGAATGATATAAAAGAGTTCAATAACCAGAATTTATATACTTTGCTTAAAAGGAGTTGTGAATATTGTTTGCAGTCATTGTTTACATGAATTATTCAGAAATTTAACCTGTTTTATGCTGCCTTCACGAGCTCTTGGAATTATCGTAAATACAAGTTTCCTGGGTAAAAACTGCACATGAACGCGCTCCCATTTCGAAACTTGAATGCGATTAGCTCGTAATCACGACTTCAGAAGTGGGAATTATCAAATGTCCGATAGCACGTGAAGGCAGCATAAGGCCACAAGGTGGTGTGAGTAGGCTATTGAGGCTTAGTTTACTTTTATGTGGAAAAACACCGGGTAGGTTTTTGTATATAAATTATATTATAGAGTTCTGAGTCAAAAGTCGCACAAATGTTTTCTCTAGCTAGTGGTTCTGTTGTATTTTGGTTTCAAAAATCTTGTTCACCCTTAAATTATAATAGCCTAATGTTTGTAAAATGATTTGATTCATTTTACCATGATAAATAGTGTCACACTAGCCCTGGTCCCCACTGTAGTTTTAACTAAAATATATTTGTGTTGTTTCATGGTATTAAATGATCTGTGGATCATCACTGACATGTTTTACTTTGGTAAAATCATCTAATGGAAAGGTAAAAATGAAATGCAAAATAAAATGTATTGTCCATATCTGGCCACTAGGGTTCAGTATAATCAAAATAATGTGACTGTTCATGACAGAAGTGGCATAGGACGAAAAAAAATGTTTAGATGAAATGAGTTAAAACAGTGCAGTGTGTGAGTTTGTCTCATATGTTGTGTTGTAGACAATGAGTGCTTTTGTGTAATTTTTCATCTTCTGTGCACAAGACAATAAAAAAATCTCTCCATCAAATTCCTTAATAAATATGCCCCTAAATAATATAACCAAAATTAATACTAATAATTATACATTATATCAATTCTAAAATAACACAGTTAATATTGAAAAAACAATAATATTGTGAAATATTATTACAGTTACAAAAAATAACTGTTTTCTATTTGAATATATATTTTAAATGTAATTGCAAAGCTGAATTTTCAGCATCATTACTCTAGTCTTCAGTGTCACATGATCCTGATTTGGTGCTCAATTATTAACAATTATCATTGGTGTTCAAAAAATAATAATGTTTCTTATGTTTCTTATTTCAATGTTGAAAAGTTTCAACACAGGCACTATTTAAAGCATCCCATCAGGTAGGATTACGGCCTGGCATGGGAGCAGAAGAACTCGTGCAGATGGTCATCTGTTTCTTATGCTCACCAAGGCTACATTTATTTGTGAAATAGTAATAGTGCTGGCAGAGGGGCACTGTACGTCAACACCTTTACCAACATGAAACTCAACAGTCAGTGACCTACTGTACATATACTGTAGTTATACATAAGTCTCTGAATGTTTTTTTTTTGCATTTCTTTTCTATAATAAAGCAAAGTGCATATAAATCATTCTGGAGAACTGATAGAGGGTGAATTCAGTGTGATTGGGACACTATTTGCCATTGAGATGACTTGGAAAAAGTGTCCCAATCAACCTGAATTCACCCTACACTATTGTTCAAAAGTTCAAGGTCGGTAAGATTAAAAAAAAAAAAAAAAATGTTTTTAAAAGAAGATTGTAAAATGACATTTATTCTTGTGATGGAAAGCTGAATTTTCAGCATCATTACTCCAGTCTTCAGTGTCAAGTGATCTTTCAGAAATCATTCTAATGTGCTGATTTGGTGCTCAAGAAACATTTATTAATATTATTATCAATGTTGAAAACAGTTGTGCTGCTTAATATTTATTTTTTTGGAAACCATACATTCATTGATGAATATAAAGTTCAATAGAACATCATTTATTTGACATAGAAATCTTTTGTAAAATTATAATTGTCTTTACTGTCACTTTTGATCAATTTTAATGTCCCCTCACAAATAAATTCATTCAAAAAGAAAGAAGTATTCCAAACTTTTGACACATACACTTAGCTGACCATCTGCACGTATCCGCCGTTCTGAGTTCTTCTGCTCCCATGTCAGGCGGTAATCCTACCTGATGGGATGCTTTAAATAGTGCCTGCAGAAACCTTTCAGTATCTAGGGTGTCCTCATAAACTTCACCTGATCCTGAAGACACCCTGCTGTACCACCCTGACGGAGCTGGTATGTGTGATTCATTTCATCCGTGACTGAAGTGTGCAGTTGCTCACATATATGCACTGTCAGAAAAAAAAAAAAGTAAATTTGTAAAAATTGTACTATTAAGGGTACAACAGATTGTCACAGCCCCCTTAAATGGACTACTTTGTACCCAATCTATCCCTAAAAGGTGCATATTAGTACCTTATAGTAGTATTTTTTACCCTTCTATAAACTAGTACTCTTAGGAGTAAATAGGCAGTGCTGGGTAATAAGTGATTACATGTAATATGGATTGCGTAAACAGATTCCAAAAATGTAGTACTTTAAAATATCCACCAAATAGACAGATTCATAGTCTGAAGCTAAAAAAGGAGTTGTGCCCATCATACAGTGCAATTTTCTGCAAAATCTGTCAACTCCAACTGGCTAATATCTGCAGACTGGCTCTGGTTTTCTGGCATCTAGCATCAACACCTTCAGACTGTAAATCGGGGCAGAAAGAAAAGAGAAAACAGCTTTTAAGTCGAGATCTTAAAAAGGCTCAACTCATTACTTGGCATTGTACTGGTTCAAAATGGCAACCTGTCAGTCTAGCCTCTGCTTTAAAAGGTTCATCACATCACATGTTTCATGTTTTTAAACCATGGTACACTTAAATGGATTATAGTTATGAGTAATTAAGGCTAACATATGGAATCAGTCAAAACATGGTATGGTTTGTTAATTATTCATCATAGCTAATTAGCAATATATTATTAATCTAACATCCCATCATTTTATTTTCTATAGGCTACACAATTACGGTTCTTGGATATTTAAAACTATTTATTTGTAAGAAAAATATTTTTTAATACAATTCAATAAATTCAATAAATGATTTGGCTACTGCAGGTGAGCAGAATATTTATTTAATTTTAAATATAAAAGAGGAATATTATCTCAAATTTCTCTATTCCTATTGCCAAAGCCATGGTTATTATCTCCATACTGACCTCAAAAAAGCACTATCAACCTAATTCGAGGCTGGCGAAATGAAAAAAATGACATGAAAACAGCTCTCCTGAAATCACACATGTATGAACTACTTATGAACGATCCATGCACAGCTTAGTCTCACCTGAATTGTTGAATGTTTCCATTTTTAGCCATCTATATTTTTTAAAAAATCTGGAAAAGTCAAAGCAATGACAAAAAATGGGCCATATGAACACATAGACAATGCGATAAAGCTCATTACATGCTTGACAGACAGTAAAATGTGGTATTCTGTTCTGTCTTCTCGCTGCAGGGTTAGAAGTGCACAGCATGGAAGGTCATTACAATTCTCTTAGGAAAATGTTTTAATGTCTTGTGAAATGAAATATAGATATTGTACATGGTGGCACCAAAGGGAATGTAGATAATATTGTACGTACCCTAGGGTCAGTTCCTCAATTTCTGAGCTGTCAGAGGTTATATTTGCTCTCATTTCCACACACATGTGTGAAATACTGCGGGAGTGTCTTAGAGACATCATATATCCTGCACAGGTGAGCTAGTATAATTTACTTCAGCATTTTACTTTTTATTTCTTTACTAGCTTTATTAAATATACAATATGTGTGTATCTATGCATCAACTTTAAGTGAAGGCTGAACACTTAAATATAATGCTTTATTATTATTATTATTATTATATATTTTTCATTATTAAGATTAATGTGATATGTAGCTGCATTTTATTAAAAAAAAAAAAAAAGTAAAGACATTTTTTAACAATATATATTATTTAACTATAAATATTGTATTCAGCCCCCATATATGAACGAGACGTCAGAGTAACAAACAAATTCAGAGTAATAAATCTTTATTAATAATCCAAAAAGCACACAATACGCAGGATATCACTGGGAGAATAACGCAAACATGAGAACTGACAAAGATCAATTAAAACACAGGGCTATGAATAAAGAGTTAGAACAAAGGAAACCAAACTAGGCACAGGTGAAACTAATACGTAACCAAGGAAATCGAAACTAAACAGAGCAGGGAAACAGGAACTAAAGGAAGAAAAACAGAATATCAAAATAAGAGTCCCTACACTCTAAAAAAAAAAAATGCTGGGTTGTTTCAACCCAAGTTTGGGTCAAATATGGACAAACCCAACTATTGGTTTAAATTTTTTAATTAAATTTTTACACCCAACGGTTGGGTTTGTCCATATTTGACCCAAACATGGGTTGAAACAACCCAGCATTTTTTAGTGCAGAATGGGACATAAACCTGACAATAGTTATTTGATCTTATGTTCCAACAAGTGTGTAACACAAGTCCTGAAAAGTGAAGCCAGAGCATTTTGATCGCCCCCTGGTGGCTGGCTGCAGTATAGGTCTTAAACCCCGCCCTCTCCATGTAATCGAATAGGACGCGAGCCAAATTAAAAAATCCAATTACACTTCAAATAATTTCTTTTGCAAAGATGGTTTCTGTAATTTTAGGTAGTTCTTATCACACAGACATATGTTCAAGTGTTCATTTTCCTAATAAGTTTGGTTTTAGTTAGTTATTTGATGCTATAAAAAAAGGGTGTAACGTCATGATTGACAGCTGAGTGTGGGCAGGACCTTGATGCCACGGCTCCTCCTCAGAATCACTAATGCGCAGACTCTGGCTTCAAACAACATAATCGCAACGACCGTTACTGGGATATTTTCGCTTCATTTTTCTACTGTGGAAGGAAGCAGAGAGGCACTGTCCATCTTTTTTTTGCAGTCTTTGTGTTCCACAGTGATTTTTATGTAATTTTTTTTTTACAAAGTCTCATGCATACTTGGCTGAAACTCAAGCACTTGAAAATTCTGTAGTGTCAGACCTAATGACAGGTATAAAGATTAGAAAGCAGTCAGGCTATTGTAAATAGTCTAAATGTTTTAAAGTCCCCTGTAGTCAATAATTTTATCCCTTAAAACTGATCTTTGATAACCAAAATGACATATTTAAATATTTTTCCTGTGGGGAAAAAAAAAAAAAAAAAAATCTTCATGCCTTAAAATAGCTTGAATGTAACTCTACACCCTTGCTTCATTTAGTATATGTGGATCTATGAATATGCTAATTAGCTCCGCCTCCACTCACTCGCACGAGCTCAGAGATCCACTCGGTCAACTTACTGAGGTAAACGCTGCACAATGGTATCTTTTTACAACATCGGACACACGTTATCAAACAGCTAATAATGTGTTGCTAATGTTACACAACTCCCTTGCTTCAGTCATAGTTAAAGGGGGGGTGTAATGCTATTTCATGCATTCTGACTTATTTACACTGTTAAAGAGTTGCATTCTCATGCTAAACATGGCCAAAGTTTCAAAACACGAGTTGGACTTATGACGGAGTATTTCTGTGCCAAATCAACTACTTCTGGTTTCGGAGAGTTTTTTTCGAGTATGGCCTGTATGACGTCAAAAGAGAGTGGAATTCCTTGTATAGGCACTTCTCCCTGATAAGCGTGCACAAACACATATTACCCAGAACAAGAGCACACCCATCAACGCGCTTTGTTTGGGATACGGAAGCCGAGAGATTTTTCAACAATGGCTGTGTCCCAATTCAGGGGCTGCACCCTTTGAAGGCTGCATACATCATCGAGGCAGTCTCATTTAAGAAAAATAACCGTTAGATTGCAACGTAAGAAAGAAATTACAGTATTGTACACCTCACAATGAATATCAGTCAATTTTATTACGGTTACTTTTCTTAAATATGACATCCTTGATGAAGTATTCAGCCTTCAAATGCGATCTCCGAAGGACGCAGCCTCCGAAATGAGAAGCAGCTCCTGTCACCGAAGGAGTGTGTTTTTGGTTGTGAGGGAAAGATTACCTTTTTCAGCTTCCCAAAGAACCCAGCGTCAAGGGAACAGTGGATGAAGTTTGTTTTTCCGGGGCAGCAACAGAGTTGCACACGTATGTTTGTTTGTTCCCGGGATTTCGGTGGCAAATACTTTGTAAACAAGTCCCAGTTTGGCGCTGGATTTGCAGATCGCGGGTGGTGAGTAAAGCTGCATCAGATGTCTGTGTTTTGTTGGTGCATATAATATAAACAACACAAACGTTTTTGTTCCCTTTTTATTTATAATGATGTCGCAGCTAGCAGACGATCTCTACGCAGAAGCTGTGCATGCTCGTGACTCTTTAGCTCCGCCCACGGCACTGACGGCAGGCACGCCTCCAGGAGCTCGGCTTTTTTCAGAAAGACTCGGTTTAGCGTATCTATCTTTTATAAATATGATAAAACTAAAGACTTTCGGAGATATGAATTGTTACTCTATATGTACTCAAGATTAACATGAGATTGGCAGAAACTGTGTGTGATACCTCCCCTTTAATGATATGCTAAAGCCCGCCAGCACATTGACGTGATTGGTTACAAGGTAGTTTGTGACGTAAGAAACAACAGCGATTTCAAAGCGTGTTTTTGAAACTGTCTTTAGATCACTGCAGTTTTAAAGACAAAATACTCAGCAATGGTGTTGACTTATGAATTTGCACATGGTTTGTCTTAAAGCATATTAAAAACACCACATAGACATATAAACAACATTAAAAACTTGATTTTCACCACAGGGGGACTTTAAATCTTAAATTGTTAATCAGTTTTATCTGAGAATATTGTCCATTTTATATTTTATGTCATTTTGAGAGCATTGGATATAATAAGTGTTGATTAAAAGCAAGTGTGCATTTGAGAAAATGTCAGGCATTACATTTATAACAGACACCAGACTGATTCACAGTTGGTGGATTTTGCATAAACTTTCATATAACAAACCCAATACTCCTAAACCTCCACTTATTGCGGACATTTATTCATGAAAAGTAAAGCAGCTGAGTCTGTGCGTGTGCTTATGCTTATGCAAATGAACCTCCTTATGGACTAATCTAAACCCTCTTCCATGTTTGATAATTCCACTCTTTCCTGATTCAAGCTTATAGCACACTGTGTGAGTAAAGGTGTGGGATTAGACCATTCTTGTGGAAGGCCTGTCTGAAATTTACATTGGATTTGCAATTCCTCCTACAGATAAACTGTCCAAAAGAGTGACTTTAATTTCTTACAGCTTCTTGTATACATTAAACATTATTATGTTCAGTTTATTTAAAATTACACAATTGGAGAAAATCAGTTTTGCAACTGTGAAACAAAAAAAACTGTAAAACAAAAATCTGAATGTGAGTGAAACACACAAGACATACTAAAATAGCCATCAGTAATTGATGATTTTACATTTTGAATTTATACAATGTGGCTTACAAATTTATACAAAAATAAAATAATTGATTATAATTGATGCACATGCTTTTAAATATGATTGCATATTACATTAGACTGATCAAATAGGTCAACATGCTGGTTAAATCTCCTGTATGGCTATTACATGTTTATTACAAGCAGTGGCACACACATATCTTGCTATCAGCCCATTAGCACATTTGATTTGAATAAATTTTATTTAATTTAATTTCAGTAACACCCGTCATGCTGAGGCAGAGGTCTTTAGTGCTGTACAATGAGTGTTTCTTCCTCTGCAGCCCAGATGTGCTGTTGAATCCCAGAGGAGGCCAATGGAAGAGAAAGGTTGAGACACTTTGATTCCCTTCTTGCATATTCATGGATGGTTTTCAGACACTTCAATTATTCAGCTGGATGGATTTTCTTAAGGAACAGTCCAATGCTGCTCACCTTGAACTATGAGTGATGAGATTTATTGCCATTTCAGTAGCCAGTAGGATAATCTTCAAAGGAATGCGTTTGGCTCTTTCTGCACAAAAGCCACTAAATCTTATTTTTTTCAAACCATTCTGCTATTTTATTACAGTTGGTTTATGGTTGTCATGCAGACATATCGTGGAAATTATGAGTTAATATCTTTTGATAGTGAAAGTGACAAGTGAAGGCCAAGTATGGTAACCCATACTCAGAATTTGTCCTCCGAATTTAACCCATCCAAGTTAGTGCTCACACATTAGGAGTAGTGAACACATACACACACTGCAAACTGTGGACACACACACACATGGAGCAGTGGGCAGCCATTTTCTATGGCGCCTGGGGAGTGATTGGGGGTTAGGTGCCTTGCTCAAGGGCAACACAGTCATTTCCTGCCGGTATTGAGAATCGAACCCGCAACCTTCGGGTTACTAGTCTGACTCTCTAACCATTAGGCCACGAATGCCCTAAAAAATGTTTGCCATAACAAATGTGCTTTATAAACACTTAGTTACAGCAGTAATATGCATTGCCATCAAGCTTAATGTTACACTGAAAAACATTTGCTAAATCTAAATTGATTTATAGTATTTAAGTCGAAAATATTATTTTAAATCACTAAATCAAACCATGAAATATTAAAGTAGAAAGGCTGAAGTAGTATTTTCTTCTAATTTTTTTTTTTTTTTTGTAGCTAAAACCTGTAGGATAGCCCCACCCCAAAATCACACCATTGGTTGAGCCACTTTTGTTGAATATGGCTAGTTGAAAATAATTTACATATTTTTAACCATGATAATAGCTTTTGCATACTGAATTTTGTACAATAACTTTATAATTGTTTGATTAATTACACTCTCAGAAAAATATGTGTGCAAAAATCACATCTTAGTTGTATTAAATAAAAACTTTGATATTTGAGTTATCTCAACAAGTTAAATCTGGGAAGTTGTTCTAACATGAAATTTTAAGTTGTGATAGCTAATTGCAACAATATTTTTTTTGTTTTACATTAGGCAGTAACTTTGTACCACGTTTTCCCCTGTATGCACCTTTTGGGATAGATACGGGACAAAGTTGTCTGGAAAGGTAAAATTTTTTGTTCATTTATAGAGTGATGCAGGTATGATGTATTTTTGTAGGCCAAATGTTAGCATCACCCTGGTTCCCTCGACAAAAACCCAGTGGGATTTTTCTATTGGCTTTTGGATTATTGCAGAAAATAAGGTCTGTGGCTAACAAAAGCTTATGATTTTTACACGTTTTGTTCATTGTAATAATCTTTACCAATGAAAACAATTTGAATTTTGAAGCATAGATACAATTGGAAGAAGTCAAAAGCTAAACGTATGCTATTAACGAACACGGTCACATGACTTCAACGTCGCCATCACTAAGCTTCAGACAACTCTTTCAGTCATTTTTTAAGAACATTTTCCCAGAAAGTTTGAGTTTTAATAATTTGCAAGAGCACGATTATAAACACAACTAAGCAACAAAGTTTTCCTGTTTACCTGTTCGGCTGATGACGTTTAATGTCCCCGACAGCTTCTGTAGTCCATTTAGCCACTTGTTAGCAACCGCCTTTTACAAGACAAGTAAAAGCTTTTAAAAAAAATCACAAGAGGGTATTAAAGATGTTTTTTATATCGTAGAATAAAACGTAAAAATATTTTCAGCTTTTGTCCACCACAGACCTTATTTCAAGTCAAAAAACCCATTGACCTCAGGACCCTGAATGTGCTTTTAGCAATCTGTCTCAAATTGG
>CM077458.1:28356462-28443962 GCA_039654765.1 Mylopharyngodon piceus | reverse complement strand
ATCTTCGGAACACAAATTAAGATATTTTTGATGAAATCCGATGCCTCAGTGAGGCCTCTATTGGGAGCAAAGCCACCAAACCTCTCACGATCCAGAAAGGTACTAAAGACATATTTAAAACAGTTCATGTGAGTTCAGTGGTTCTACCGTAATATTATAAAGCGACGAGAATACTTTTTGTGCGCCAAAAAAACTAAATAACGACTTTTCAACAATATCTAGTGATGGGCGATTTCAAAACACTGCTTCAAAGCTTTACGAATCTTTTGTTTCGAATCAGTGGTTCGGATCGCATAAACGAAGCCCCGTTTACTGAAAACATGTGACTTTGGTGCTCCGAACCACTGATTTTAAACAAAAGATTCGTAAAGCTTCGAAGCAGTGTTTTGAAATTGGCCACCGCTAGATATTGTTGAAAAGTGTTTTTTTTTTTTTTTTTGGCACACAAAAAGTATTCTCGTCGCTTTATAATATTAAGCTAGAACCACTGTAAATATGTCTTTAGTACCTTTCTGGATCTTGAAAGGTTCAGTGACATTGCTGGCAATAGAGGCCTCACTGAGCCATCAGATTTCATCAAAAATATCTTAATTTGTATTCCGAAGATGAACGAAGGTCAGTAATAAATTACATTATTTTCATTTTTGGGTGAACTAAACCTTTAAGTACTTTTATGCTGTGTATGAGTAATACTTTACCTTTCTTTAATGTGATCTAAAAATGTAATTTACGAATTAGAGCATATATAAGAATAAATAGTTGAATTTGAGAATTTCTTGCCAGCGTGTACATATATTTGAAGTCGCCCTGACATATCCATTGAGCTCATGTAGCTGAGGTCCTGAATCAATCAGAGTCAGACGCTGAAGCGCTGGCCTGCAAGTTGTAATCGCGCCACCTCTGAACCAGCCCCCTTAGTGCGAGCACGATCTGGCCCTTAGCCTGCTCTTGGTTATAATTTCTTTTTTCCTTTCTCTTCTCTTGCCCCCCTGGAGCCATTACTGTATTTAAATTTAGACCAAAGGGCACATGTGAACCAGCTGACTGGGGTGCTAATCTCTGGACCTTGAAGTGCTTCTCTTTACTTTTTTCTTTTTGTGAACATATATACGAGAGATCGATTACACATGGCTGAGTGGTTGTCTGACAAAAGCCCTGCAGTGAACTTCACCTATGGATCGACAGGGCAGCTGCAAAGTTATGGTGACTGAGCTGTATTGCGCTGCCTTATGGCTAAGATTTGAATCAATCTGGCCTCAAAGGGAGGGTCACCTTATCTGCAACGGGGTCCTGTGACATGGGCGACAGGTGGAGAATTGTGCTGGGGGGTGGAAGAGGGACAGAAGAAAGTCTTAATTTCCACATCAAACAGGTGGTCTAAGCTTTATTTGTAATTCGTTCGTTATTATTTTACTATGACAATGCCATCTCTTCCTGATGACAGACTCTGGCCTTTGTTCTTGCCCAAACCTGTCCAAATTCTCCCTATCTTCACGTTGTCCAAAGGTTAGCGATGTGAAGCAGCTGTTTCCCTCCTCTCAAAGGTTGAACTGCAGAGATTTTCCAAATGTCATGTTTGACACAATACCACAAGAAGAATGGAATACAACAGAGATGTGTTTTGACAAAACATGTTTTATAACTGTCATACTTTATGAACACCCACTCATTGATTGACTTGTATTGGCTTATTGTGTTTTGTTAGCTTATTAAAGCACATTATTGTCAGTCATTTTGGGAATATTTGGGGTTCAATACAAGTTAAGCTCAATCGACAGTATTTGTGGCATAATGGCCAAGGTTAAATACTATTTAAGTATTTTAACGTTTATTTATTGGCCCCATTCGATTCCATTGTAAGTGCCTCAGATTTAATTTTATTTATTTATTTATTTATTTATTTATTTTTAAAGGAGGCACAAGTGGAATTTTTTTTTCTTTTAATCAACGTTATGCCACAAGTGCTGTCGATTGTCGATTGAAAGTTGTATTAAACCCGGAATATTCCATTTACAAGTTACATTTCAGCAACTCGATTACTGGCATGAGAATGTATTGTCTAATTCAAGTCATCCCTTTCTGCTTAAAAGATAAATACTGTAGTGGTGGACAGGACCCTTCCACTGACACAGAAATCCCAGAATAAACGTCTACAATATTACTCCATCCATCAGCGGTCCCTGTCTGTGAAGCGCTTTGGCACTCAGAGTTTAATCCATTAAAGTGCACCCTTTCTCTCACCGGCCTGACATTGAGAGGCTGAATCCAACTTTGTGCTGACATCTCGCGCAGAAATCGCCCTTTTATTCAACCGGCACTGCCATCTCTGCCTCTTTCAATAATATCCTGACTCTCGGGTCACAGAATCAGGGCTTCTAGCCCCATTGCAGAGATTTGCTTGGTGAAAAGAGACGATGAGGGCAGCTCTACCTGTTGACAGGAGAGCAGAGAGCTGTCTAAACAACCATTTCTAGTAATGACAGTTAATGAAGGACCTCCCGTAACTGCACAGGTTAAAGCAAGAGTGGTATTCATAACAAACATGTCGACAGAAGTTCAGTGGGCAGGTGACAGTTTCTGAGCAGTTTGGTTTGGATGCTAGCTTGTGTCAGTCTAATAGGAAATTGTTGGGTGTGCTGAGGTTAAGAAAATGCTGAATGAATATTAGGTATTACGTATGCACAATTTGGCCGCATTTCAACAGTATTGTCTATACATCTTTAGGCTGATGTTTTAAGCTTTTCAAATATTATCAAATGAGGACTGATTTGCTTATAAAAGTGAACGTATAAATTACATTTGACATAAATTACTAATAAAGTAAATTGCAGTCTTTTAGTTTTGATTCAAGTTAGTGTTCAGAGTTATTAGAAGACATGTTGCACGTTGGCACCAAGCGTGCCGCACAAGTACTGAAAAGTGAAGCCAAAGTATCTCCATCGCCCCCAGGTGGTTGGTCCCAGTATAGGTCATAAACCCCGCCCTCTCCATGTAATTTAATGGGATGTGAGACAAATTAAACAAATTACTTCAAATAATTTTTTTCCAAAGATGGTTTCTGTCATTTTATGTAGTTTTTATCATGCTGATGTAAGTTCAAGTGTTTTTTTTTTAAAAATAAGTTTGGTTTTAGTTAGTTAGTGATGCTATAAAAATGGGGGTGTGACGTCATGATTGACAGCTGTGATTGACAGCTTCTCTGAGCGAGGTTGTCACTGAGGCACCAATGGACCCTTCTGGGGACTTTCGGCAGGAGATTGGAGCTTTAACTTTAATGTCTACATTTCCATAACTGTTTATTTCGCACCGACATAATGAGTTGATCCATCCATCCATCCATCCATCCATCCATCCATCCATCCATTCTCACACTCTTGACATTGTCCTCATTAAAGGGTTAGTTCACCAAAAATGGAAAATTATCTCATAATTACTCACTCTCAAGTCATCCTAGGTGTATATGACTTCTTTCAGCCAAACAAAATCGGAGTTATATTAAAAAATATCCTGGCTCTTCCTAGTTTTATAATAGGAGTGAAACGCATCCATCCATCATAAAAGTAATCCATACAGCTCCAGGGGGTTAATACAGGCCTTCTGAAGTGAAGTGATGTGTTTTGTAAGAAAAATATCCATATTTATAATTTTATAAACGATAGTTCCAGCGAAAGAGTGACCTCTGACCTGATGCATGACGTATTGACGAATGCGGAAGCGCAGAGGTCACGAATTAGAAACAGCAGTCACGAATTAGAAACACCAGTCACGAATTAGAAGTCTAAAACGAGGATTTTTAAAGGGAAATGTCGGAGGATTCCGATATAAGAGGAGCTTGAGTTTGTTGCCCAGCCCTATTTGATTGAACTGCAAGAGGCATCTACTCTCACCTAAGCTTACACTACTCCTACATCCTATGTTATACATCAGGTCAGAGGTCACTCTTCCTCCGGAACTCAACTTGCGTACGGCCATTACCGGAAGCCAGTGATTACAGCCCTGGAGCCGTATGGATTACTTTTATGATTGATGGATGCGCTTTTTTGGGCTTCAAAATCTAGGGTACCATTCACTCCCATTATAAAGCTGGGAAGAGTCAGGATATTTTTTAATATAACTCCGATTGTGTTTGGCTGAAAGAATTTTTGGGTGAACTAGCCCTTTAATGTTTTTCCATTCTGTCTCATGATGTAAAAATAACTTTGACGTATGTTGTGTCTTCCATCAGAAAAGGAAAATGGGAAAGTTAAGGCCAGTGAGATGGTGGTGAGGTGAAAGAGGGAGATTATGAAGATGGAAAATGGTCAGCATAGCTTGTGTCTCTAATGGACAAATGAGGAAATGTTATCTTAGGAATGGAGAACAGCAGACTCCAAGAGGGTATTCTTGTTGACACTATTTAACATATAACCTTTTGTCTTAATGTTCTCTAAGAAAAAAGAAGAGAAAAAACAACAACAACAACGACTGTTGGCGATTGGAGCAGCCGTAGAAACACTGTGCAGGGGATAGAAAGGAAAGGGGCAGTAGCTGGTGCTTTAAAGTGTCAGAGCCTTTGTAGCTGTGACTAGTTTATGATGCTGATGTCAAGCATCCCACTCAATGAGGTCTTTGTCCCGAACTGAGACCAGGGCAGTGGGAAAACTGCCCACATTTAGTCGGCAGGCCCATCTATCTTTCTGCTAGGCCTTGCTGTCCCCTTTGTACCAAAACTCCTGTGTATTAAAGATCTCCCGGGTTAATGTGCTGGAAAATTGGCTTGCATTTTTATAGGAGGAGGCCAGCTAAATGAAAGAAAAACAACTTAGGGAGGGCAGAAAGGACGAGAAAAAATATCTGAAGGAGTGATCCGAGAGGGCAGGCCCTCAAGACTTGTATCCTGTGACCTCGATAAAAGAGAAGCCTCTATGTCACACTGGAGACAGTCCTGTAGTCTGCCAGAGTGTGTTTCCATCCATTTATCATCAGAGTCATAAGCAGTGGTTGTTACTGTAGATGTGTTGACCCGGTCACAATGCACATAGAGATACATTACATATAAATCTAAGGGGAACACCAACGAAGAATGGAAAAAGGAGGTGAGAGAAGAAAATAGAAGTAGTATTGTGTTATACAGTCAGCTTGAATGGAGAAACAATCATCACCGCAGATACTTCATTCACCAGGTCACTCCATCTTTGTCCAACTCATTTTCACAGACACTTCCTGCAGGCGTCGGAGGCAGAGCTCGTCACCTGCCCTGCTGCCCGTTGTGAAGTCGAACACAAAATTGGACCCATCAGTTCAATCAATAAGCTCTGGGTGTCCAGCTCATTGGACATGTTTATGGGTGTGGGAGGCTAATTAGGAGAGTCTTCCCAGGCTTAGAGAGAAGAGCCCACTCAACAGCTGGTCAATACTGGACTCCTGTCCTTAGGTCAATTTTGTGGTAACCCTAGAGAACCACCGGGACAGCTACAGGTCCACGGAGGCCAATTGGGTTAATAGCTGGCCTGAAGGCCTGAGATTTCCAAGAATGTCTCCACTGAGGCTATGAAATTTCCCATGATAGCATGATATATATTGTGAACATAATAATAATAATAAAAAGAAGAAGAAGAAAATCAATAATAATAATAATTATTATTATTATTAAGATATTATTATTAAGATTATTATTAATTATTAAGAATGTATTATTATTATTACTATTAATATTGTTGTTGCTGTTGTTGTACTTATTATATTCATAATAAAAATGTAAATAATTAACAATAATGTTTTTATAATAAGATGAAAAAATAAGAAAATTGACAATATTAATATTTTTATTATTATTCATTTACTTATATTAATATTAATAATAATGATAATAATATGGAAGAATTATTGTTGTTTTTATAATAATAATAATAATAATGATGAATATGATTTTTTTTTTTTTTTTAGGGATTACAACTGGGATTAGATCACATGGATATTCCATGGATATAATTTAATATATTCAAAGTTGGTTTTTGTGTCTTCATTTCTGTTTAATTTTCCCCCTCTTCTGGTATGCATTGTTGGTAATATGGTTGAATAATAATAATTCAACATTATTATTATTATTATTATTATTATTATTATTATTTTCAGAACATTGGATTGGAACACATGGACATATACGGACATAATTTATATTATTATATATGAAATATGTATTATTTATTATATATTTGAAGATGGTGTTAGCACTTTTTTTTTTAAACATGAGAGATTTCTGTTGAAAATTCCCCTGTTCTGTTTTTGTTATCAGTGTGTGAGCTTTAACATCAAGTGGGATCAGGATCTAAATATCTTTTTTTGTAAGTAAGGGGACAAGCTCAAAGCACATAGCCCTTGAGGACTACAAGTCAAACATTGGCCATTGACATCCAACAATCTAACCGCTTGCTTTTTCCCATTCCGTGACCCTGAGAGGTCAAAAAGTTTTGGTCCCAGAAGTCTCTTAACACGCAGATGTTACAGTAACATTGCCAGGAAATCAGGCCCAAACAGCACCTCTGACCCGTCTGTCAGCTGATCCAGCATGGCCTCTTTTGAAATGGACTCCCCACTTCTATAAATTACCACATTTTCCCACCGTCTTTCCTCCATTCAGCCTCCTCATCTGCAGCCATTCGTTTGCAAGAGCCCTGCGGTCAACGAATAGCGATGGCCCAGTGGCTTGTGAATCTGACCTCTTGTGTCCAGAGAGGTCAAAGGTCTCACACCAGGGTCAGGGCCTTTCTTTATGTCTCCTCTCACCAAAGGCTCTGTAATGAATGGAGAGCCTGGGGGAAACAAAAGCTTTCAGGAGAGACAAGCGACAGTGCTCTATACACCAGCGCCTCTGCTCGCTGTGACGTTCCCCCTACCAACTGAAGCAACAGAAACAAACAAACAAAACCCAAAAAAAAAAAAAAAAAGTAGGAACTAGGAGCTGGAGGGAACATTAGATCTATAAGAAAGTTCTAAAGAAACCAGGGAAAAAAGGAAGACAGCATGTAGCAACTAACTAATGACATAACAGGCTGTTTGATTGTACTCATCATTGGATCATTCACTGAAGGGTGGAGTTACAGGACATTCCTGGCTTTTAGTGTAGAGAAACCAACCACATTCGACTGGATTAGTGTATCTACAAAATGCCTTGTACTTTAAGGAAATTCAGTGCTGGTGTGTACTTATTATCTCCAAATAAATATTTCCTGTTTTTAGGTTGAGATCTATATGGTTTGTACTCTAAATTACAGGTCTTTTAGAGCCATATGATAGCTTGGTATATAAAACAGGCATATCATTATTCACTGAAGATCCTATCTGGTCTGAATGCAGTCTGAATGATTTGTTTTTTGAGTTCTGACTCAGTGACTCATTAAGCAATGCAATTTCAGTTAATTTCAGTCAGTGTTGTTATTATTAACTAAAACTATTAAAAATCATTTTTGGTAATTGAAATAAAGCTGAAATAAAATTAAAGATACACTATGTAACTTTTGGCCCTCTGGCGGTTAAAAACAAAACTGCATGCATTTTGCGGAAGAACATTATTTTGGTTGTGCTTTGGCTCTGCGTGACTGTGCAGCTGAATATAGTTATTTTACTGCTCATAAAACATTCACTACTAGGCTTAAGAGATATAGCCTGTTTAGGTGGAAAGGATCTCAAGCTGAGTATCTGAAGACATTACTGTAGCTTTATCCATTAATAGACATGGTACTTCCTCAAAAATAAATTCCAGCAAAGTGCTAAAACAGCCATAATGGAATGACCCTTCACGATAGATAATGCTTTACAGTGAACTCTTTTAGAAAGCTACATATGACAATTTATCTGTTCAATAAAATTTACTCACCTGTTGAGTAATAAAAATGACATTTCAAATCCCTCAGTTCTCGCCATCTCCAAAAAGCCAAGCCAATCTTGATTCTTGTTGTGTTACGAGCTCTGTCACGTTCTCTTTTTGCAAGCAGAATCTCCTCTGTTCTGCGTTTTTTTTTTTTTTTTTTGTGTGTGTGTAATTGTTTTTTGTAAATAGAGAGAGGAACAGGTGTTTCCCAGAGGTTCGAGATTTAGCATGCTCCATGTCAACCTTTCTCGCTCATTGAGACAAATAACCTATGCCACTCCCATGTGCGTCAAAGTAGCCAAAGAATTTTTTCTCTATTTACGGATATGACGAGACACACACGGACAAGTGACGTAAGTATGCAATTTTGCGCAAAAAAACATCCTGCCCGGTCTAAAATATAAACACTTATAACTGGCTTACCATAGTGAATCAAGACAAAAAAAACATTTTGGAAGAAGGATGGATGGTGTATTATAAAAAGTTACATAGTGCACCTTTAAATATAAAAAGTAGATAAAATTCATTGAATAAAAAAAAAAAACATTAGAATTATTAGAAATTATAAATGTTGCTGAAATGTAAATGAAATAAGTTTATGTTGAAAATACTGAATACGAAAATAACTGATTTCATTTGGACTAAAGCATTTAGTCATTTTCATGACCAGTTGCGGCTGGTGGCTTTTAAAATAGAAGAGAAAAACTAAATTGTAGTGGTCTGAAGATGCCCTCCCGAGGATTTTATTTATTTTTTTTTAAATTAATTTATTTATATATTTATTTTTAGCTTTACTGCTTTTAAATGGCTATTTTAGGTCACTTTTAGACATAAAATTTAAATAAAATGACACACAGCAATACAATATAAATATTATTTTCCTAGAGCCATCACTTGAAGCAAAAATCCATCCTTTTGTCCTTTAAACTCCTGTGTTAAAAGAGCACGTTTGGCCGTTTAGTGAAGCTGCTTGCTTTAGCCTATATCCAAGGCGTGGGGTCTTCCTTCATTTTTTTTTTTTTTTTAAATTTGTAGCTGCTGTTCGAATGGTAGCTTGGTAAATTTGTTGGCGATCAAATATTCAAAATCTCTACTTTCCATAATTAAGGTAGCTGGTACATTATCAACGGTAGCAGTTCAAACTAACAAGGGATACTAGCCGATGTATTTTCTTCTCAACACTATAGTCGCTAAAAGTGAAATACTTGATGGTGATTGGCTATTTTTTTTTTTTTACCAACGGAGGCAGAAGTCTATGGATTTTGCCTCCCCCTCCCGTTCTCTATCCCCTCAGACTCGCCCCTCAGCACAGTTTTCCGAACGATTAATTAAAACTGTAGTTTTTCCAACTTCAGAAATATTTTGGTGTTACAGTGGTGAAATTACGATCAAGAAATATACATTGTAAGAAATTAAATACACTGGGAATTTTTTTAACATTAAATTGTTTTTCTTCCATATTCACCTCCAAATTTTGGGTTGGCTGTGCCTCCCTGATGAGCCGCCACTGGACATTTTTATAAGTCGTTTCGTCCTGGATAATTTGATTGTAGCAATTGTTTCATTCAGCATATTTACACACTAATAGTTCTCTGAGTTTACTTATTGTTCAGTGGTCATATCCCAGTACAACTGAAAGAAAAAACTGGCATATTCTAAAATAAGAAAACATATTTATCACATAATCAGACATCCGGAAGAGAGTTTCTTAACGCAGTGTGTTTTTCTCCCCCACAACCTGTTTTCTCAGCCATTGCATTTGACCCCAGTAAAACTATATCAGCAAACTAATAACCGGGCAAACCACCAATCTACTGTGTCCTTATCCCTGGTCTTTTGCTGTAATGTGTTGCAGATTCCAGAGGTCATTGGCGGCAGAGTAGTTTTTAAGCAAATGGCATGTGGTGAGAGGTCAGAGTCAGGGGCCCAGTGGGTGAAAGGTTGAATAACTCGAAGGAAAGTTGTAACTGTTTGAGAGGGGAGATGTTTAACAGGTTAAGACTTTTCCAGCTCTCATTGTTTTAAGCCAAAAGAAAAAAAAACACACACACACACACATCTGGGCCTCCCATCCTCTGTCTGTTTTAAATCTATAATTGTTCAAGACTTTTATCATCAGTTTGTGCTCAATTAATTAACATTCTTTGATTTTGCTTCTTTTTTTTTTTTTTTGTGATTGCCTTTTTGTAAGCAAAGATTTTTTATATAAATAATTCACATAACCTTCATAATTCAGGTATTGTTATAGTATATGAACATTCTACAATTATGTATAATGTAGTGTGTATCGATTAATTATACAGATTTCGCATAGACAGCCAATTCCAATTTCTTGCATCAAAACTTGTAAAATACACACACATAATTGCGTATATAATTATTCAGTAATTTAGATAACCTCAAAAGATTGCAGTGATCCTGCAGTCATTAGAATATATTGTTGCTTGCATTATATAGGCAATTTTAAATATTCCTAAAGATTTGATTGCAGACAAGAACAGATCACAGTTTCTGTAGAGTTCAGAATGCAGGTGTTTAGAGTGGAACATATACTTTTCCTCTAAATTAGGCGTTGAGGGCTGAGAGAGGGGTTGGGAAAATTTGTGGAATTACTGGTTGATTTTAACCAGATGATTGCTGGAGTTGGACACCAGAGAGTTTTCATTAGGGGCCCTAATTTACAGGCCTACCTCTGCATTCCAGCAGATGGTCAAACTCCCCCAGGTCTTAAAGTTCACCTCAACCCCACAAGTCTGTGACCGAGGACTGTAACTTCTGAGAGAAAGGAGATGGGGCGGGAAAATCAGAGGTAGCAAAATACACAAACTAAAAAGATTTTTTTTGTGCACAATTTCAGAGAGGATTCCATCCATCATTAAAGATCAGAGACAATGTTCTATGGTTGGTGGGGACTGAAATCAGAAACACATACTTTTTTTTTTTCTTTTCTCTCTCTCTCTCTTTAATTGTCTTAGGAGATGCTTTTTTTAATCAAAGTGACATTGTTATGACACCTGATTTTAAAGGATTAGTTCACTTCAGAATTACAGTTTCCTGATAATTTACTCACCCCCATGTCATCCAAGATGTTTATGTCTTTCTTTCTTCAGTTGAGAAGAAATTAAGGTTTTTGAGGAAAACATTCCAGGATTTTTCTCCATATAGTGGACTTCACTGGGGTTCAACGGGTTGAAGGTCCAAACTGCAGTTTCAATGCAGCTTCAAAGGGCTCTACACGATCCCAGCCGAGGAATAAGGGTCTGTCATTTTCTAAAAAATAAAATAATATATATATATATATATATATATATATAATTTTTAACCACAAATGCTTCGTCGTGCACTAGCTCTGCGATGCGCCACGCATTACATAATCATGTTGGAAAGGTCACGCGTGACATAGGCGGAAGTACCACGGTAGGGCGAAAAACTCCATCTCATTTTCTCCTCCAACTTCAAAATCATCCGACATCATCGTTTTACTTTTTTTTTTAAAGGCCGTTTGACTTAGTCTTTGCATGTTCGCTTTGTAAACACTTGATCGATACTTCTGCCTACGTCACGCGTGACCTTTCCAACGTGATTACGCAATGCGTGGCGCATCGCAGAGCAGTGCAAGATGAGCATTTGTGGTTAAAAAGTATATAAATTTTCATTTTTTTTTTTTTTAGAAAATGACCGATCGTTTTGTTAGACAAGATCCTTATTCCTTGGCTGGGATCGTGTAGAGCCCTTTGAAGCTGCACTGAAACTGCAATTTGTACCTTCAACCCATTGAACCCCAGTGAAGTCCACTATATGGAGAAAAATCCTGGAATGTTTTCATCAAAAACCTTAATTTCTTTTTGACTGAAGAAAGAAAGACATAAACATTTTGGATGACATGGGAGTGAGTAAATTATCAGGAAATTTTAATTCTGAAGTGAACTAATCCTTTAAGAGTTAGCTAAGGATACAAATAGTACCACAACAAAAATATCACCAAAACAATACCAGAAAGTGCTAATAGGAACATAGAACTTTTAATATTCTAATGCAAAGTGTAAAATGTAACAGACTCTGTAAAGTCTACTCCAGCACATCCCAAAGACTTTCAATGAATTTAAGGTCTGGACTCAGATGTGTGAAAATGATACTCCCAACCATTCTTTCACAATTTGAGCCTGATGAATCTTGGCTTTGTCATCCTGGAATATGGTCATGATGTGTTTTTCTACATGGTTGTTTAAGAAATGAAAAGCTAAACACTCCATCTATTAGGGTTAGAAGAACTGTTCCCAAACATATAACATGCTAGAAACATAATAATCACTGCAGTAATGATCCAATCATAGACTCTTAAGCATTTGCCTATTTAAATCCAAACAGCTTTTTTTTTTTTTTTTTTGGCTGGGCAGTGTATATTGTGCTGTAGTTCTTGATTTGACTTATAAATCAGAGCGTACAAGCAAATGAATGAATCAAAAGGAAGATTAAATATTTATAAATGTAGCATAAGAGCAAAGCACAACCATGTTCCATACAAAAGGTGCACTCAAGTTAAAAGACCAGAACTGATTGTGTGACAAGGTGTACATGCATGTGGCGGTCTGTCGCAAGATCTTAAAAGACATTTCATAACTAAACTGGGGAATTATAAATAAATATTTTATATCATTTACAATATAATATATTTATATTTTTAATAATTATATTTATGTATTTTATTTCATTTCTGTGAAATAAATTGACTTGTAAAGAAGCAAGGTATCACTTTAAACTGTTCATGTTATGCACGGGTATATTGTCTTTTTTAATTTTAAATAAGTTATATGACAAAAAAAAAAAAAAAAAAAGAATTTACCCTACTTCAGTAATTCAGTAGAAAATCAGCAGGGTGACCATTTGTTTCAGCCTGTCTTCACATGTGATATTATCTGATTGTCATGACCATTGCGCTGGTTTCCCTATAATAATAAACTATTATGTTCTGGAAGTAGAGTGTTGCTTTTTACAGACCGCTTGTAACACGTATGCGTACCTCTAAAGGGTCAGGTAATGACCTCTCCTTGGTGATGTTTTTGCAAACAGTACAAAACACAGGTGCAGTCATTTTCATAATTCTTTTCCAGTGCTGTCACTTACGCCACAACATCTAATAAAACAATACCAGTGTTTCATGTTGGCGTATTGACTGAAATTGGCTTTAAATGAGCTGTTTATACATGTAAGAAGTGCTCGCAGTTTGTTGAATTTACTTCTGTGAGCCACAAAACAGAATGCAGGTTCTGTAACATCCATTAGTCTTCCTCTTTAGCCTCTGTGTCAGATCAAGAGACTCATTGGTCAAAATTGCAACCAGCAGTCCAAACAAGAGTCTGCTTCAAGACAGCTCAGAGTCTGGTAAACTTTGAAATCCCCCCCATTACTTTTCCAGCACAATAAATCAAATCTCAGGCAGTGTTGTCTTGTCAGTGACCTTTGATCTCACACAAAAAGAGGTCAACACGGCCGACGTGAATTGTAAAAAAACGGGCTGCTATGTAAACACCATTAATTTCTCCACTGTAAGGGTTAGGGAGCTGTATGTTGAATAAAAGAATGCCTCAGATGTCTGGAAATCTGAAGTTCTAATGGTATTTCATTCATCAAATTGTCTGGCTCGGCTAATAGCTGCTGGCATTTAAGTTTTAACTCCAAACGACTAGTTGATGACATGTTTCCCCCACACATGTGTTCTGATAATGCAGGATGAAAAATGATGTGGTATTCGATGTCTTAGCTTCCTACTCTCCTGTGTTCGCCAAGGGAAATGTTTTTTCTTTCCCTTTTCGAAATTTGAGCATTACAATTTAATTAAAAGTCACAAATCTTTTAAGTCACACTTATCATGTTGTCCCCGACCGCCCCAACACACACACACAAGACATGAGATTCCTCCTTCAGCTACAACTGTACGAGCCCACTTTAATGACACCAATGACTAGCAGGGGGGTATTACATCTAAATGAGCTTATTGTTTCCAGCCCATTACTTGCTAATGCTAGGGTAAACAAATCTGCAGGTTGCAAATAAGTTCACCTATCATGTACTTGTGAATGTGTGTGTAAACAGCAGACAGGGAGTGGGCCGGGCAGAGGGTAAGTACAGGGAGGAGCGGACTGTGATACGGCCCTGTTTAAATACAGCCTCATGCTGCTAAACAGACGTCTCGCCACCTTCTCATGTGTAATTAAGAGTCACTGTCACCTGGAGATGTATAGGACACTTTTGCCTGGTGCATGTTGTGCCCTGTCCCACGCCAGTCTCCAAATGGCTATCTATCTGTCTATATATCTATCTTTCTGCCTCTCTGGCTCTCATTTATTCATCCATCTATCTATCTATCTATCTATCTAGTAAAGTGTATAAAAATATATACTGTATCATATTATATGAATATGTGAAGATTGTACCATATATTTTGAGTAAGCTATAAACAATGCAGAATTTAGATTTACTGCACTGTGAATTAGGGGTGTGCTGTGTATCTGTTGCAATGTCAAAATTATTTTATATAATTTCTTTCTCTATATGTACTGGATGTGCTGTACTGTATTTAACAGTAAGTGTGTCAAAACTTCTAAAAACGCCCTTTTTTAGATGTCAGCGTATTCCATTTATAGATTCCATATTAAAAATATTTTTATTAGAACTTACGGTTACACTTTATTTTAAGGTGACTTAGTTACATTGTACTTACTCAAGTAAGTACTACATGTACTTAATATACACAAAAATGACTAAAAAACTAAACAAATTTACACAGTAAAATACCGTTTTCCATTGAAACAGTGATATGCTATAAAAACAATGCATTCTGGGTAATATTTGTTATTTTAAGAAAAGAGGCCTATAGGTTACTTTCTCGAAAACGACAAATAATATTACCCAGAATGCATTATAACCTACAGAATGCATTTTAATATACAGAATAATATACTGTAAAAACAATGCATTCTGGGTAATATTTGTCATTTTCGAGAAAGTAGCCTATAGGTTACTTTCTCAAAAAACTAATATTACCCAGAATGCATGGTTTTTACAATATATTACTGTTTCAATGGAAAACAGTATTTTACTGTTTAAATTTGTTTTGTTTTTTACAGTTATTTTTTAGATTGTAGGGTTAGGGTTTGGTTTAGGGTTAGTTACTTATAATTATGCATAATTTAATGTTATTACTATAGCAAGTACATATAGTAACATGTAACTACCTCACCTTAAAATATAGTGTTACTGAACTTACATGTAAAATAAGGCTAAAAAATAGCAACAACAACAACAATAATAATTTTGATTCATGAAGTTCATACACTACCGTTTAGAAAATTGTAATCAGTAATTTGGGGTTTCTTTTTAAAGAAATTAATACTTTTATTCAGCAAGGATGCATTAAATTAATCGAAAAAGACAGTACAAACATTTATAATGTTCCTATTTTAAACAAACATTTCAAATATGAATGTTATATTTTTCAAAGAACCCTGAAAAAAAGTATCACAGTTTCCACAAAACATATTAAGCAGCACAATCATTTTCAACATTGATAATAATGTTACTTGAGCACCATAGATGACACTAAAGAGTGGAGTAATGGCTGCTGAAAATTCAACTTTACAGGCATAAATTACATTTTAAAATATATTTAAATAATTATTTTAAAGTGTAATAATATTACTGTTTTAATTGTATTTTTTGATCAAATAAATGCAGCCTTGGGCAGCTTTTTCAAAAACAAACAAAAAAAAAATCAAACAATAGTGTAGTCATTTTGGTTTTACAGACTAACCATTGCATTGTAATTTTAGATACTGTATGTTCAATAAAATATATGCTTATGCTTGTTGTGAAATAATATATGCAGAAGTATTTGGCTTTGGGCACATCACTAATGCGTATGTTATAGCTATTTCTTTTATATTGGCTTTTTTCATCCATTGTTTTGGTTGCAATAAGTTGTAACTCCCATTTCCCAAAGGACGGATCTGTAAAGGTAACTGAAATACCACGTCAGCCCCGACAAACTCTGCTGCTAACATTTTTTTTTTTATTTTTTACTGTGCACCTTTTTCTCCACTGAGAATATATAAAGTCCAAAAATATTTGCGTGAAAAGAAAATCCCTCCCCCCTTTTGACAGAACCAAAACAAACGAGAAACTAAGTAGTGAGTCTCTCCTACTGTAAACCAATTGGGAAGCATTTAAAGCTCTATCCATTAGGTTTCAAATGAACATCCAGAGAGCCAGTCTATCCGTGCTCTTATTGACTGAAGATAATAAATAGTCTTTAAATTGTCCCTGAAATTGTGTCCAACGGTGATTACAACCGGAGCCATGCTGTGCCTGTGTACAATAAAGAGAGAGAGAGAGAGAGAGAAGGAGTAAGAGATGTGGAGTAAGAAGGGATAAAAGTGAAAGGATACAGAGAAAGGAAGGGGGAGGAGGTAGAGAAATGTGTGTGTGCACTTTCCTTTAATCATTGGGCTGCATGTTAAGAGCGGGCTGGGGGTGTCTGTGTATCTCAGTGTCTGTGGAAGCCCATGCGTATGGAGTGGTCTTTCACACATCTCAGTCAGGATTTCACGAGCTGTCACTCCTCTTTTGAAATCCAGTGGGGTCTCTCCCTTTGACTCCTCTCTGTCCAATAGAGCTGGAGACAAGCCTCCTTTCACAATGTCTCTATTTTGTTCTTGCGGGATTCTTCACAGAAATATTTTGCAAAGCGGTCTAGAACCAATGATCACGACAAACGGTTATCGCTCAATTAAAGTACAGTTTTTGGGGATCATGTGTGACTTTGATTAAAAGCCTTTAATTAAAATCTTATACTCAAAGTCATACTCTGACTAAAAACAACAGAAACTAAGTGTCTTTGCATAAAATTGTTTGCATTTACAATATATTTACATTTTTGCTATCCATTTATGCCACAAATAAAAGGATATGGCCTGGCAAACGGAGAGTGGGGAACGAGGCACATCATGCTGTTTTAGTAAGAGAAACTGCTAAGGGCCTCTATGGGGGTTGAGACTTGGCTCCTCGCTATAGGAGCTTTCTATGCATTGTTAATCTTTGTGTAATGAGGAATTTAAGAGCAGGAGTGCAAACACACGTAGCATCCAGTCAGTGGCGTGTAAGTTTGGGGGATAAAGCAGAGGGTAAGCCAAGGTGAAGCCAAAACTACATTGCAGTATTATCCCATGTTGATTGGTGAATGATTTACAAGTAAGAGTTTTATTCAGAGTGGTGACATCCAGACTAATTCAAGTAAAGACCCATCCGTCAATGAAGGGCAGTTTGCTTTGTTGTGAAAGAAACACTACCTAACTTAAATAATACCATAATTGTGGCCCATTTACTGAAGTTTTAACATGTATTAATGGATTTCTTATGGGCAACCCTTTTTTTTTATTATTTATTTATTTAATTTTTTTTTTTTTTTTCTTTTTTTTTTTTTTGAGGAGGCATCAGTTGGCAGGTCTGACTCAATTACTGCCATAGGTGAGATACGATAAAAAAAAAAAAAAAAATATATATATATATATATATATATTATTTTTTTTTTAATTTATAATTTATAATAAATTATAGCAAAAAATTATATTTAATCTCTAATTTAATATTTAATGTCTCACTTGAACTCAGTTTCGAGTTCAAGTGAGACATTTTAAAATTATTATTATTATTTAATTTATATATTATTATATAATTATAATTATTATTATTATTATTATTATTATTATTATTATTATTATTATTATATTTTAAAAATGGATAAAAGTTTATATTGGATTTCAAATGTAATATTTAAATTTAATTTAATTATTTTTTAAATTATTATTTTATTTTTATTATTATTATTATTATTATTATTATTATTATTATTATTATTTAATTTATTTATTATATATAATTTTAAATTATTATTATTATATTTTAAAAATGGATGTTTATATTTAATTTCTAATATAATAATTAATTTTAATTTATTTTTTAATTATTATTATTATTATTTAATTTATATATATTATATATAATTTAAAATTATTATTTATTATTATTATATTTTATAAATGGATATAAGTTTATATTTGATTTCTAATGTAATATTTAATTTGAATTTAATTATTTTTAAATTATAATTATTATTTAATTTTTATATTATATATACTTTTAAATTATTATTATATTTTAAAAATGGCTATAAGTTTATATTTAATTTCTAATGTAATATTTAATTTTAATTTTTTTTATTAGTATTATATTTTAAACATGACTAAAAGTTAGTTTAAGTTTATAATAAGTTTAATTTCTAATGTAATATTTAATGTCTCACTTGAACTCATAAAGTGCAATTTTTGCAAAATATGAAAATGGAATCAGGGCATGAACCTGTGGGCTCTTGTATTTATTCTGAACATGTGTACAGTTCACGGTGCAGCAGGTTCTGGCAAATATTTATTTATTTATTTATTTTAATGTATTTGTATTAAGTTTTCATTATTTAATTTTATTATATTATATTACAATCTATTATAAATTTATTTTAAATTTACAATTTATTTATATACAATTTATTTATATAATACAATTATATTATAATTGTATTATTTCCAACAAAAATGAGTCAGAAAAAAAAAAATCATCATCTCTATGTCAGTTTAAAAAGAAATGCCACAGTTAATGCTGTAAATAAAACGGCTACATGATGCCACTTGTAATAATACAAGATGGATATCCCAAGGATCTGGAGAGAGTTTAACAAAAGTGCCATTCTCCTGAGCTCAGTGTGGGCAGTCTTATTGTGTCTGGGTGTGAAGCTCTACTTTCATCTTTGTACTCACCCTCTTGGCCCGTGTTGCTTTTGGCAGTGCCAAAGAGGCTACCCATCCACTTCTGCACTCGTTCTGCGGAGCTGAAGAGGCAGCTGATATTGACAGTCTTCTCGGGCTAGGATGGGCTGTGCTAGAGAAAGAGAGAGAGGGAGAGGGAGCCGGGCCAGGACAGCGCCTTGAGTCTCACCAGCTGCACCCTGTCTTTAAGGAGGGGATGGAGAGGCAGCTCATTGAGGCCCTGGCAAACGCTAGATCGTAAACTTTCCCCTGCCTCTCCCTTTGATTGTCCTTGGACATCTGCCTGGCCCTCCCATCAGGAATGTGTGGCAGCTGTTTGCTGCAAGTGCCTTCACCGTGTGAACTCGGGCCTGTGCACGGGCCTCGGCTTAATGAATTGAGCCAACTCTAACCAGGTCGCCTGGGACACCCGTCTGCAGTGCATAACTCTGCTGTGGGGATGACAGGCAAGTGCAGGGGGCTGGAGGCTGGGAAATGTATATTATGGAGGTTAACCATTTGCCCTCGCACTGTAATTGGCTTAAATTGTCTCGGAACTGGATTTACTTGGGTGTGTGTTTGTGTGCACAGAGGTGTGTGTATTTATGCTGGAGGTGGGGCTTTCCAGACTCCGAACAGCGGTGCAAAAGTTCAGTTGTGGATGAGTGTGTGTGTGTGTGCGCGCATGTGCGTATTCACACACATTTGGAAAGCCCTTCTTAAAGGAAAATTCCGGGTTCAATACAAGTTAAGCTCAGTTGACAGCATTTGTGGCACAGTGTTGATTACCACAAAAGAAAGAAAGAAAAAAAGGAAGAAAAATTGTAAAACAAAAAAAAATAAATAAAAAAAAAAGCAAAAAATATGAGGTTTAAAATTTTATTAAAGCTTGTACAGTAATTCAAATTACATATTTATCTTTAATGATATTTTGAATAATATTTGTATAATTTATTTTTATTTATTTTTAACAGCTTTTACACTAAATCTTATGTTCAAACCTAATTTTTAAATAATAATAATAATATTATTTAAAATATTATTATTTAAAAATAATAATATTTTTATTATTATTTTTAAATAATATTGTATTAATAATAATATTAATAATAACATTTTAAATAATAATATTATTATTAATAAAATATTATTTAAAATAATAATAATATCTAAAATAATATTTTATTAATAGTAATATTATTATTTAAAATCAAATTTTTTAATAATTAATTTTATACTAATTATTGTAGTCTGTAAAGCTGTTTGTGAAAATTACAATTTTATTCAAGCTTATACACTAAATCTTCTGTTCAAATTATTTTTTAAATAATATTTCATTATTATTATTATTAATAATAATAATAATAATAATAATTGTTATTTTAATTTTATATTAATTATTGTTTTTGTGTGGTCTCCAAAGCTTTTTGTGAAAATTATAGTTTTATAAAAGCTTGTACAGTAAATCTGTTCAAGCTATTTTTTTAAAAATAATTAATAATGTTTTATTAATAAAAATGATGATGATAATAATAATTATTATTATTATAATTATTGTTATTATTTGAGCTGTGCATCTGTTAACATCATAATTTTTACAGTTGTTTTAGGGTTTACGGCATTTTTTCACTCTGAAATCTTGTTAACTTGCATATTGTTTATTTTTTTTTATTATTTTTTTTTTTTGTCTACACTATTGAAACAATGAGCATTTTAATGTTTTATAGATTGTCCCCATTAACTTTCTTGGTAAGTGCCTCACTGTAACCCAGATTTAAATAAATAAATAAATAATAATAATTGTTTAGTGATCAACATTAGGCCACAAATGATTTTGACTGAGCTGAACGTGTACTGAGCACAGACTATAACACAAGTATTGTTTAAGCAATCTTGCCAGCTCTCACTAACATATAAGCATTAAGTATAGCGCATCAGTCTAAGAGTAAAGCAGTAAGAGAGTGTGAGAGAGAGACTCTGGATAAGCGCCACACTAAGTAACGGCACTCCGGTCTCTTCGAGAGCAGGCGGAGATTCTGTTAACTCACCACACCTTATCTGCTCTCACTAAGACAAGCAAGCGAGCGCTGAAGAGGCAGCAGGGATACAAAGATTAATCATGGAGCAGGCAGACACTGCAACTAATGCTTCACTGCAGGAGAGGAGCAGCTTCTGGTAGCCACAGCGTACTGTATCAAGAATGGATTAATCCACATCACAATGCCTTCACAAGCGCAGACAGCTTTTTGCTTAATTGTATGGCAGGTGCTCCAATCAAAATAAAGTGCACCTGTGAACAGAAAATCAAGGATTAGTTTATGAATCTATTTGTTTGATATTAGAAAAGTCATTAGATGAGGTTTTTTTTATTATGAAGTATATGCGAATTTATCCGATTGAATTCGTGACTAGACATCTGTTGTTTTTTTAAGGTTGCACACACCCGCCATGCAAGAAAACACTTCATGGCTGCCGGCATATGTTTACAACAACACATCGTGGGATAAAATTACAAAGGTGTGGATGCCGAGAGGATGGGAAATCCCTGATGCAATGTGGAATGCTTTGATAGTTCTCTGTCTTCTACTTGAAAGCATGAAAAAGGTTAAGATCGCAGTCTCAATTCATCTAAGCGTTAGTTTAAGGCAGACTTGGGGATTACAGATAATGTGGGGAGTCCTCGTTCTAAACAAGCAGGCCAACAAGTCAAAGGTGCTGACAGGAGGAGAGGAATCTGGCTGTTTGTTTGAGAAGCAGGATTAAATGAAAGGTGCTATTTCCAGAGCCGTGACTTAGCGCTAAGCACATGTTCTGATAAGTTGAGACATGTCGCTCATGTGGACAATGCAGGTTTGAGTCGGGCTTGCATCATTTCTCAATCTTAGCACACATAATTTGATATGTTGAGCTATGGTGCTCATGTGGATGATATTGGTTTGAGTCTGGCTCATGATTTCCTGACTTAGTTTGGCCCCCTTTTCCTGATCACTTCCTTTACTCTTTATGTACTATCTTAATTCACCTGTTCACTGGTTCAGGTACAACTGATGTCATAAAAGGTGCTGTTTTTAGAGCTTCTGACTTGTTCAACCATGATGCTCATGTGGACAATGCTGGTTCAAGTCCTGCTTGCATAATTTCTCGATCTCGTCCCCCCTGTCCCTTCTCCGTTATTTCCTCTCCTCTATGATTAAATAAAAGGTGTTATTTTCAGAGCCGTGACCTAGCAATTAGCAAATGTGTTCTGAAATGTTGAGCCGTGGTGCTTATGTGGACAATACAGGTTCGAGTCTGGCTTGCATCATTTTTCGATCTCATTCCCCTTCTTCTCCCTGTCATTTCCTCTGCTCTATGATTAAATAACAAGTGCTATTTTCAGAGCCTTTACTTAGCGATTAGCACGTGTTCTGATGTGTTGAGCCATGGTGCTCATGTGGATGATGCAGGTTCGAATCTGTCTTGCATCATTTTTTCGATCTCATTCCCCTTCTTCTCCCTGTCATTTCCTGTACTTTATGATTAAATAACAGATCCTATTTTCAGAGCCTTGACTTAGCGCTTAGCACATGTGTTCTGATGTGTTGAGCCATGGTGCTCGTGTGGATAATGCAGGTTCGAGTCTAGCGTGCATCATTTTTCGATCTCATTCCCCTTCTTCTCCCTGACATTTACTCCACTCTATGATTAAATAACAGATGCTATTTTCAGAGCCTTGACTTAGTGCTTAGCAAATGTGTTCTGAAATGTTAAGCCATGGTGCTCATGTGGACAATGCAGTTTCGAGTCTGGCTTGCATCATTTTTCGATCTCATTCCCCTTCTTCTCCCTGTTATTTCCTCTCCTCTAAGATTAAATGAAAGATGTTATTTTCAGAACCGTGACCTAGCGATTAGCAAATGTGTTCTGAAATGTTGAGCCATGGTGCTCATGTGGACAATGCAGGTTCGAGTCTGGCTTGCATCATTTTTCGATCTCATTCCCCTTCTTCTCCCTGTCATTTCCTCTACTCTATGATTAAATAACAGGTGCTATTTTCAGAGCCTTGACTTGGCGCTTAGCACATGTGTTGAGCCATGCTGCTCATGTGGACAATTCAGGTTCGAGACAGGTTCGAATTCTGGTTCATATCATTCTGATCTCATTTCCATCTTTCTCCATCTTTCTCCCTGTTCTTTCCTTTCCTCTATGTAATATCTTAGTTAAAATTTTCTGAAATGTTGAGCCATGGTGCTCATGTGGACGCCCCAGGTTTGAGCCCAGCTCACATAATTTCTCAATATTGTTTGCCCCCTTCTCCCTGTCATTTGTTTTACTCTTTATGTACTTATGTACTCTTTATGTATCTTTACACACATATTATGACACGTTGAGCCATGACGCTCATGTAGACGCCACAGGTTTGAGTCCGGCTTGCATTATTTCGCACTTCCCCCTTTTATTTCCTCTCCTCTATATAATATCTTTTTTTAACAGCAAAGACAAAAAAATGCTATTTTCAGGGGTGCCAAATATGTTGACCTTTGCAAACTGACCCATGTGAATAGGTGCAGATAATGGAAGCTATGAATTTTATGGTTGGCATTTTTGTTTTTATATGACTTGTTTAGTAGCAGCTATGCAGATTAAAGCTTGGAGCTACAGTACTTCCTAACTTGTTATAGACTCGCAAACATAGTTTTAACAGAGCGCAATAGGCTTGTTTGTAAGTTCTAGCTGTTTTGTTTTATTTGAGTTCTCTGCTTCGGTCTCTGATGAGGCAATACGGCACTCTCCTTAGAGCATGATGTGTTGTTTAAAACCTAATCAGAGACTAACTAGTCCCCAGTTATTTGTTTCGGGGCCCTGACGCTTGAGAGTTCCCAGATGTTGTAGAAGGTAGGGAGTCGATTGTTTATACAGCAGCGAATCTTTTCCAAACACACACGTTCTATCAGCCTGCACGGCTATCTATCAGGGGAGGCAGAAGTTACAGTTTTTCTGAAGTCAGGCAGACACAAAAGCCCTTCGGCAGCAAATTACTACTCCCACCCCACCTGCTGAAGCCAGCGTGCTGGCGGCGCAGCGCTCAGACGTGAAACCTGCCTCCGATCGATCGGTTGTTGTTGCAGCTGGGCTCCGCTTGATGGTTTATTTAAGCGGCTCCACATGCTTGTGGAGGGGGGAAAAGCAGCTGAATACATAAAACAGGCTCTCAGAACCACTTTGTGGTCCGGGGGAAGAGTAAATGGAATAATAAAATCCAAATGGTTTCATCCTATTTTCTGGGCTCGTAAATCCGGGGAGTCACCATTTACCTTTATGATCCAACGCATGCGGAGAGAGTATGTGTGTATGTGTTGCGGGGTGTGGGCGTGAGAGAGTCAGTGTGTGTTTTGGGTGAACGCGTGTGTTTTCGTGGAAGGATTCACTGAAAGACTGAGGAGCACATATGCTTACAGGATGGGATTTTAGGAGAAAGAATTCATAGTCCGTGATTTATCTCCTGGGCAATGTTTCAGTTTTCTTGACTCACAGTTTAAGTATACTAGTCTTAGCTTATGCTTTGCTTTTCATCATGCATCAAGCAGAAAAGGTTTGATTTAAGTGCATTGCTTTAAGGGACCTGTAAATACTTTCACAGAAACTGCACAATGCAGTATGCATTATGAAAAGAAACTTTTTTTAAAGGATTAGTTCACTTCGGATTTAAAATTTCCTGATAATTTACTCACCCCATGTTATTCAAGATGTTTGTCTTTCTTTCTTCAGTTGAAAAGAAATGAAAGTTTTTGAGGAAAACATTCCAGGATTTTTCTCCATATAGTGGACTTCAACAGGGTTCAATGGGTTGAAGGTCCAAATTGCAGTTTCAATGCAGCTTCAAAGGGCTCTACACGATCCCAGACGAGGAATAAGGGTCTTAACTAGCGAAATGATCGGTCATTTTCTAAAAAAAAATAAAAATTTATATACTTTTTAACCACAAATGCTCATCTTGCACTAGCTCTGCGATACGCCACACATTATGTAATCACGTTGGAAAGGTCATGCGTGACGTAGACGAAAGTACCGATTTAGTAAAGACTAGGTCAAACACCCTTTACAAAAAAAGGTAAAACAACGATGTCGGACGATTTTGAAGTTGAAGGAGAAAATGAGATGGAGTTTTTCGCCCTACCGTGGTACTTCTACCTACGTCACACGTGACCTTTCCAACGTGATTACGTAATGCGTGGCACATCGCAGAGCTAGTGCTAGATGAGAATTTGGTTAAAAAGTATGTACTTTTTTTTTTTTTTTTAGAAAATGTCTGATCGTTTCGCTAGACAAGAGCCTTATTCCTCGGCTGGGATCGTGTTGAGCCCTTTGAAGCTGCACTGAAACTGCAATTTGGACCTTCAACCCATTGTACCCCAGTGAAGTCCACTATATGGAGAAAAATCCTGGAATGTTTTCCTCAAAAACCTTAATTTCTTTTCGACTGAAGAAAGAAAACGTCTCGGGTTACGGGTGTAACCCTTGTTCCCTGAGTAAGGGAACGAGACGCTACGTCGAATGACGTGATGGGAACCCTCTGCGTGATTGCGTCGTGAAGCACTTCTGTATCTAACCAATGATGAGACGAGACGTCAGAGGCGGGTGACGTCACGGACCAGGAAACTATAAAGCATACCCAGAACAAAGAACGCTAGCTTCTGAATTATGGCTGAAGCAAGACGCTCACAGGTACGCTGGGGTACGGCAACGTGACGTAGCGTCTCGTTCCCTTACTCAGGGAACAAGGGTTACACCCGTAACCCGAGACGTTCCCTTTCGTGGGAACTATCGACGCTACGTCGAATGACGTGATGGGAACGCTGTCCCAACTACGCCGTATCACTGAGCACCTGTCTGTAATCTTGTAGACAGAACCGAGGAGCCCGGAGTAGAGTTCACATCTAGGTTGTAAAACCTAATGAATGTGTGCTGTGATGACCATCCAGCTGCATCGCATATATCATTCAATGACACTCCTGATATTAATGCCTTAGAGGCCGCCATACCCCTGGTGGAATGAGCACGGACAGCTAGAGGACATGGCTGTCCGGATGCTTCATAAGCAAGTGAGATGGCCTCGACCACCCACTTACTCATCCTCTGCTTAGACGCTGGGCCCCCTTTCTTAGGGGACCCATAACATACAAACAGTTGTTCTGTTTTCCGCCACAGGGCAGCTCTGTGGACATATGTATCCAAAGCCCTAACTGGGCAAAGCAGATTGCGTCTCTCCTGATCCGAATTTACAAAAGGAGGAGGACAGAAGGCCTGGAGTACTATAGGACCCGGGACATTGGTGGGGACCTTTGGCACGTAGCCAGGTCTAGTGTGCAGGAAAGCCTTAACCATGCCAGGGGCAAATTCCAAACACGAAGGAGCAACCGACAGTGCTTGTAGATCTCCTATCCTTTTAAGAGATGAGATTGCCAGAAGAAATATCGTCTTTAGAGTGAGGAATTTTTCTGATACCTCCTCTAATGGTTCGAAGGGGGCCTCAGCTAGCCCTTCTAGTACTATGGCCAAGTCCCAGGCTGGAGTTCTCGTACGTACTGCAGGCCTCAGCCTCAGTGTGCCACGAAGGAAGCGTATGACAAGGGGGTCTCGACCCACCGAGGAACCCCTACAGGAGCATGATAAGCCGAGATGGCCGCTACATAAACCTTCAATGTCGAAGGAGATAACCCTCCCGAGAACTTTTCTTGGAGGAACTGAAGCACAAAGCTAATAGATGACTGGACAGGGTCCGTATTGCGTTGACTACACCAAGTAGAGAACAACTTCCATTTATATGCATATAGCTTCCTTGTGGAGGGAGCTCTGGACTGAAGAATGGTCTCCACAACCTCGGTTGGGAGACCGGAATCTATGAGCCTTGCCCCCTCAGAGGCCAGGCCCACAGTTTCCATAGCTCTGGGCGGGGATGAAGTATCGAGCCGCCCGCTTGGAGACAGGAGATCCTGCCTGAGAGGAAGCTCCATTGGAGAGCCGTCTAATAAGGACATTAGGTCCGCAAACCATATCCTGGTCGGCCAGTACGGGGCCACCAGTATCAGGCTGACCCCTTCCTGGCGTACTTTTTCCAGAACTCCCGGGAGCAGCGCGACCGGGGAAACGCATACAGACGTAGCCTCGGCCACGTCTGTAGCATAGCATCCAGCCCTAGAGGTGCTGGGTGCGTTAGGGAGTACCACAGTGGACACTGGGTTGATTCTCCCGAAGCAAATAGGTCGACTTCCGCTTGACCGAATTTTTCCAGATGAGCTCCACCACCTCGGTGTGGAGTCTCCACTCCCCGGGCCCTCGGCCCCTGCCTCGACAGGGCGTCTGCTCCCACATTTTGATGCCCTGGGATATAAGCTGCTTTCAGTGAGAGGAGCTTTCCCTGGGCCCACAGGAGGATCCGACGGGCCAAGTTGCAAAGTCGGCGAGACCGCAGACCCCCCTGATGGTTGATATACGAGACCACCGTCGTGTTGTCCGTACGGACCAACACGTGGTGGTCCCTCAGGTCTGGGAGGAAGTGTTTCAATGCAAGAAATACCGCCATCATCTCCAGCCGATTTATGTGCCAGGAGAGCTGATGGTCCTCCCATAAGCCCTGAGCCGAGCGACCACTCATGATCGCCCCCCAGCCCGTGAGGGAAGCATCTGTCGTAAGCATTACGCGACGACGAGAAGTTCCTAACACAGGTCCCTGGGACAGGAACCAAGGCTTTTTCCACATGACCAGAGCACGAAGGCATCGCCGCGTGACTTTGATCATGCGAAAAGGATTTCCCTCGGAGAAAACCCCTTGGTCCTGAGCCACCACTGTAAGGGTCTCATGTGCAGAAGGGCAAAAGTGATCACGATGGACGCTGCTGCCATAAGCCCCAACAGTCTCTGAAACTGTTTTACAGTGAGTGACTGGCCTAACTTCACCCCTTTCACGGTCCCGAGAATGGAACTCACACGAGCAGGGGATAAGTATGCCTGCATCGTGGTGGAGTCCCAAACTACCCCTAAGTAGTTGGTAATTTGACTCGGAACCAGCACACTTTTCTTGGCATTGAGCCTCAGCCCAAGCTTCTTCATGTGCGACAGAACAACATCTCGATGCTGAACTGCCAACTGTTCTGTTTGAGCTAATATCAACCAGTCGTCGATATAGTTCAGTACGCGGATGCCCTGGAGTCTCAACGGAGCCAGAGCTGCATCCACGCACTTCGTGAACGTGCGGGGTGATAGAGATAGGCCAAAGGGAAGAACCTTGTACTGGTAAGCTTCGCCCCGAAAGCAAACCTGAGGAACTTCCTGTGATGAGGATGGATGGATACATGAAAGTATGCGTCTTTCAGGTCTATCGCCACAAACCAGTCCTCGGACCTGATCTGTGGGATAATCTGTTTGAGTGTAAGCATTTTGAACTTTAGCTTTCGTACAGATCGATTTAGCACACGTAGATCTATGATCGGACGTAACCCTCCATCCTTCTTTGGAACAATGAAGTAGCGGCTGTAAAAGCCCGACAGCTTGCTGGGAGGAGGAACCCTTTCTATAGCTCCTTTTTGCAAGAGTGTCGTAACCTCTTGTTCCATAACCAGAGACTGCTCTAGGGGCACCACTGTAGGAAGGACCCCGTTGAACCTGGGCGGCCGAGAGCCGAATTGTATTTTGTAACCCTGTTCTATAATGAGCAGCACCCATTTCGAAATGTTCGGGAGACGTTTCCATTCTTCCATGAATTCTACTAAGGGAACCAGTCTCTCGAGACTGGTCTCTGGTGTTTTTTGAGCACTTGGCCCGTCGGTCTGACGCGGCGCACCGGCAGGCAGACGGATCAGGTGACAACCGACCCTCCTCGGAGGATCGGTGGAGACCGCTGCGCCCTGACGCACACTGGGTGGCAGGGTTGGCAGAACGGCCCCCTGAGGGCACTGAAGGGGAACAGATACCAATTTTAAAACCTGCACCCCTCCAGAGGGGGCTGCCCTCATAAGTCCCGGACATCTGGCGTCAGGACTTCTTCTTTGAAGCCTTCCGGGAAATAATGACGGTCCTCAGATCCGCCTTACCCCCGGAAGGCTTCGCCTGTGTCGACCGCCCCGGTCCCCAAGGTCTCTGTGGGGGAGCACGGGTGGCCACACTGGCCTTCTGTTGCGCTCTATGCGCCGAGGAGCTGGCTGTCGGCTGGGGCTGCTCCCAAATCTCTGGAAGGCCGCAGACTGTTTACGCGTCTCCTGGAACCTATCGACGACAGATGACACTGCGTCGCCGAATAGGCCCACAGGAGACAACGGCGCATCCAGGAGGACGTTCTTATCTCTGTCCTTCATGTCTGACAAGTTGAGCCATAAGTGCCTCTCCGTGGCCACCAGGGCTGCCATAGAGCGGCCGATTGACTTGGCCGTCTCCTTGGTGGCCCGGAGAGCTAGGTCTGTCGCTTTTCTGAGCTCCTTAATAGACTCAAATGTCGCTTCCCACTCTCATCTATCTCCCCTAGCAGGTCAGCCTGGTAAGCTTGCAGAATGGACATAGTATGGAGGCAAGCTGCAGCCTGACCTGCTGCCGAATAAGCCTTGCCCACCAAGCCCGATGTTGTTCTTAGAGGCTTAGTGGGCAGTGTCGGGGTCTTGAGGGACGATGCAGACTCGGGCGAGAGATAGCTCGCAAGCGTCTCTTCAACCCGAGGCATCGCCCCATAGCCGTGGTGTTTCAGCCCCACGATGTTACTATACGTCGATGTCTGGGGGCTGAACACACGATATTGAACTGGTCTCTTCCACGACCTCGACACCTCGGTGTGGAGGTCGGGAAAAAACGGCAGACCCCGACGCTGGGGTAGTGATCGTGCGGGGAGAAAGCGCTCATCAAGTTTACTTTTTGGCTTAGTTTCACTTTTCTCCGCGGGCCAGTCTATTTTTAACTTATCGACTGCCCTGGTCACTACCTCCAGCAGCTCCTCATAAGCTGGAGATGAGGATGGCGGGTCCTCATCTCCAGTCTCGACACTCATCACGTCAACCTCCTCGGAGGAAGATATGTTGAGTGCCGGTGTCTCCCTCCGGGGGGAAGAAACCGCAGCGCGTGCTTCCACCGCCAAAGGAGAGACACTGGGTCTGGCAGGTAAGGGGAGCGATAGGGCTGTGCCCGTCTCTCCCCCCTCTGCCAAATCCATCTGTGATCCCCACGAATGCAGCCTCCGCTGTGCCTCAGCAGCAGCGGGACCTGATCCGCGGGGAACACTCGCCGCGGCACCCTCCTCAAAGAGCGCCCGGCGTGATCTTAACACTCTGAGAGTGAGCCGTTCGCAATGTACACAGACAGCCCCCTCGAGAGCTGCCTGTGCATGCTCGACTCCCAGGCAAACAACACACATCTCGTGTGTGTCCCCACCCGAGATGAATCGCGTGCAGGGAGACACACACTTGATGAACTGCTGCTTATCCCTTCTCTTTTCCGCCATTTTATATATATCTTATTGTGTGAGTGCTTTTGAAACTCTTGTCCTCAGACGAAGAGATCGCTGTAATATAGCAGACAAACAACACTAAATAAGACACACAAGATACAGAGAGCGCTTGCTGAAGACAACAGAAGCTAGCGTTCTTTGTTCTGGGTATGCTTTATAGTTTCCTGGTCCGTGACGTCACCCGCCTCTGACGTCTCGTCTCATCATTGGTTAGATACAGAAGTGCTTCACGACGCAATCACGCAGAGGGTTCCCATCACGTCATTCGACGTAGCGTCGATAGTTCCCACGAAAGGGAAACATAAACATCTTGGATGAGATGGGGGTGAGTAAATTATCAGGAAATTTTAATTCTGAAGAGACCTAATCCTTTAAATACTATAAAACAAAGTGGTATGTTTTAGAGGGTGGGGTTCTGGACTGTGCAGGTGTTTTTTGTTGTAATGAAAATTGACCAGCACATAACTAATGAATTGAGGTATAACTAAAGTTGCATGACTGAGAGCGCATGCCATCCAGTTCACTGGCTACTGTAATGACGCTTTTGCCAATGAAAAGGTGTTCTGTCTTTTCAGACGCAGTCTTGCATGGCTCTACAGCAAAGGAGAATGCTTTTAAGCAACTGGAGTGCAGAGAAGTGTATTTAAGCAATGTCAAATATTTGCAAAGTTTCACCTGCTTGCTTTGCGTGTGTGACTGTGATGAGTTGCCTAGGTCAAGTCTACATGACTCACCCACAGACATGAATGTTGTTTGTGTGGAACTCTAGAAAGTGGATTTTTATATGGCGGTTTTGAATTCTTTTCTCAAAGATCAATTTTAATACATTTTTGAAATCCCTTTATAACTGTAAGGTGTGTGCCTACAGAAATTGATTTAAAAAAAATAAGTCTACCCTGAGAAATATTTAGTAAGTGTGACAACTAGCCCACTTTTTCTGGTATATATACATAAATTAATGTAATTTCTATTAAAATTTCTTTTATAATGTAGGATTATATATTAACCTTTTTGGATAGGTTAATCCTAAAACTGGTTTAATGAAGAGATAAAGGTTTATGCTCTCAAAAAGAACATTTCCGCTGGTTGGGAAGATCTCTGGGCTCCATATGCTGGATGATCTGGTGGAGACCACATGCTTATAGGCACTTTACAGCTAGTCCGCACACATATTTGTGTTTGGGAGTGTCTATGTGCAGTCATCCTGCCTGTGATGACTGCTCTTGAGTTGTGGAGGCCCAGAGCTGTCAGCAGAGCGTCAAGGTCGAGTCATGACTTTCCTCATGAAGGGGTCACAAACAGCACAAAGCTCTGCCCATTTCCTTCCCATGGGGCCAAGGCAAGGATATGTCCCGGACTTCCTACTGCCACAGACACTGAGAGGAAACAACTCAAAGAAAACATCCCATAACTTTTACTTTATCACATCATGGAACAAATTTGTGTTGCAAAAAGATTTATTTTATTTTATTTTATTTTATTTACTTACTGACAACATAAAATAATTTTTGAAATTATATAACTTTTGAAATGATAAACCTCTTTTATATATATATATATATATTATATTATATTATATTTTATTTATTTATTTACTTACTGACAACATAAAAATAATTTTTGAAATTATATAACTTTTGAACTGATAAACCTCTTATTTTTTTTTGTTTTATTTTATATTATATATTTTGTTTTATTTATTTATTTATTTATTTATTATTTCGAAAATTAAAATGCCAAAGTATTTATACATGTAGATGTTTGAAAAATTATATAATTGAAAGAGACACCAAGAATTCATGAACACGTTTATTTATTTGTATGTTGTAAGTGAATTCTTTGAAAGATATCTTTTGGATGCTTTAGAGCATTTGTCTGATCACTCTTACCTTGGAAAGCTTATTTACTGTCTCTTAAAAACGTCTCACTAGAAACACACAGCACATATTTTACCTGTCATAACAAGGCTAAACGTCATGAATTGGCCACATTTCAGGATAAGCACAAGCCAATGCACATAAAAAAGAATTTTTACAGTGGAAAATATAGCTTGGTCAAATGGAGTTTTATATCTTTTGCTATTATTACAAATGAACGTAGACTTTCTTTCTTTTCTTTTTTTCTTAAGAATGTATAATAGTACTATTTTCATGTCATGGCCATACAGCACAGCAGACTCCAATTTAAGTTTACAGTCCAGTTAAAAAGAACACTGCACAGCTTTGTCAAATAACTAGATGTTAAATATTACTTTCATTTCATATAAAACAATCATGGACATAAACTGTAACCGTTTTTAGAAGTGCATGCTTCTTGGATTGTATTCCACCTTGCTATCAATTGTCAAACAGTTTCGGTTGACTTTTTTGTAACACTTTGAACCAGCAAAGGTAAGTCTTGCAAAAGAGTCAGATGCTCTGATATTTGGGATATTTCTGTAAAATCCCCAGAGACGGAGCCTGCCCCAGAAAACGCTGAGGGCTGAAAAATATTATGAGAGAACCACTGTTTATGCAGACCTCAGGTTCACGGCAAAGAAACAGAAAATAGCAAATCCCCGTAAGAGCTAAACCTTCACCTATTTACAGAAATACTAGGCAGCAAGATGAAAATATGAAAATCAATGGAAAATATTTAATGTTCTGCCAGTCTAACTAGGGTTACATTGCATCTCTTTGTCCTGCATTTAGACAAAGTCTTCCATTCATTAGTAGCTATGCTGGTTTTCTTTCTTTCTTTCTTTCTTTCTTTCTTTCTTTCTTTCTTTCTTTCTTTCTTTCTTTCTTTCTTTCTTTCTTTTCCTTTTGAAAGGAGTGCAAATGATCATGCAGGGTGTCCCATTTCTGGACTAGCATGTCAAAAGAGAAGCAAAAGGTAGTTTACGGGGCATAAATCCAAAGACTGCCCAATATAAAAAATACCCATGAGTTATAAAGTTATAGGTTCTAATGTCACATATGGGAAACAGCTCACAGTAAAAGTGCAAGTTATTTCACCTTTCAAATGACTGAAGAAAATTGCCTCTAAATCTTGGTAGGTGTGGTGAACCATGTATGCTATTTAGGGACCAAGTTTGAGTTTAGTTATTAATAACTATTGTCAGGTCAGTTAGATGAAATGTGATTCAAAAAGATCCCTAAATATTAAAAAAAAAAAAAAAAATGTCCATATGATTTAATAATTTTTTGTTTTTTCCTTCTTTTTTTGTTTTAAATTGGCTGTTCGGACATCATATTTTGAAAAGCTAGGGCACACAATTTTTGTTTTAATCAATCTTTCTGAAAATAAAGTTGTGTTAAGAGGTAGCATAATTGATACCACAAGCGCTGTTTGAGGAATCACTGAATTTGGCAAAGTTTAATAGGTTAGTATGTTTACACAACAACGATGTACTAAAAACAGAAAACATTTTCCTTTACGTTTTTCACATACAGGCAACACCATTGTCAAAACGATTCTTGTTTTCATGGATCTGCAAAAACGATTAAAAATGCTGTATTATGCATGCCAGGCCAGTAGTTGGTGATGTTACTTTGTGAAGAAACACTACACGCGTATTGACCGAACACGTAATACGCATGCGCAATTGCGCATGACGTCACCGTTTTCACAAATTCACATTTTCGTAATTTACATGGAGGCGATAACGGTATTGTTTTTAAAAACTTTGAAACCTGTTTTCAAAAGTTTGAGTTTTCAGGCCCCCAAAATGGTGTTATCGTGTTAACTCTTTCCCCGCCATTGACAGAATATTCCATGTTTTCACTGTTATATGGTAGGGGGTGCTATTACACATCTTCTGAAAGAGTACAGAATCTCTGGATCAAAACACAGGCAAAAAAGGAGCAGAAACAAGCAATAAAAGCATTGCTTTTTGAAGTGTGGAAAAAAAACAAAAAAAAAAACATGAATTTCACAGCTGGCGGGGAAAGAGTTAATGAGTGGCCAAAACACATAAAAAGTTTTTAGTTGTTGTGTAGGCTTTTAGCATCAAGTCAGCTACATGTATATTTCATTTAAGTCTGTGAAATAACTTTTAAGATGGAGGCGACACATTTGAATTAATTTTGTGTGTTTTTGCAGTATACTCTGTTTCACAAAACTCTGCCTCTAAATAGCAAAAAAACAAAAATTCCTAACAAACTGTGATTGGTCGCTTTACACGTCAGTCATGTGGGTCTCTTCCTGTCTAAGTGGGTGGTTCTTGATCAGAATAGCAATATAGGACCAGACTTTTTTTCTGCCAATCAAATTTGTGGCTATGTGAAACTAAGTGCAGCACAGCGCAGTTCCTCATTTCACCATAGCAAAGGAAGTCTTATTTAGAAGTCTTCTGTTTAATTAATTGGAAAATGGTGATGAAAAACTAAATTATGTTTATGGCACAAAATCAGTATGATATGTCTGATATGAACCCCTCAAGTAATCAAGAAACCTCTATAATATGGAAGTGCTCACACATGTCAGTAGTTGTCAACAGGCCTGTAATACATCCAGAAGACTGGCCCTATAAACGTTTATTGTGTGTCATCACTTTTGGTACCTGTTACCTTTTTTCCTCTCTTACACCACCAAGAACATCAAACCTTCCTGGATTTGTGACAGGCTCTCTAATTACCTCTGCTATTTACGGTGCTCGGCCCGTCTGCTACTGATTTCTCCATTATCTTGACAGTCAACAAACTGGTCCCATTAGAACGGCAGTGCACGAGGCTCGCCTGGGGCAGGCCTGGGCTTTGGTGACCGCAAATCGCTTCTGTATTAAAAGTCACCATGTAATAACTGCCTTCAGCTTTATCGCTGAAGTGCCTGTTTTCTGAGTGAAGGGCTGGAAAAAGGAGGCTTTTTTTCTTTGTACATGCTTTATTGACTGACCCGAACGTTCTGTGTGAGAACCTTTGAAGGTTCTGGAAGATGGCTTGAACCTTTTAACCAGGCTTCTGATCTCATCTCGGACTCTTTTCATACACTGCCTTATGTAAATGCCTTCCAGTCTTTAGATTTTATGTTCATACAATTATTATGTACATAATAATTAGTGCAGTTATATTGTACAGCAATTAGGCAGTGTGAAAGAGCGCTATGCATACTGAGCAAGTCAGGAGGGAATAGCCACACACTGACCTGGAAGAAATGTGTCTTTCCAGGTCATGTCTGGACTGCACAGAGGTCCAACCCCATTTAAGAAGGTCTATACATTTGGATGTTTAGAGTCAAGGCTGTGTCATCAAACATGACATCACCACAGTAATATTTACTTAACTCTATGTGGTATAAAGATGCGTTATCCTATGTACTGGAGAAGATAAGTAATGCTGTTTTGATGTCTAAGGGGTTTAAAAAATAGTTTGCTTAAAAAAGTGTACTTGTTTTTGTTTTAGAGAAACAAACCCAGAATTTGTCCCTAGTTATGAACAAGCTAAAAGCCTCCACATTCAGTCCTTTTAGTACTGCTGTCAGCTTTCAAAGCTTTTGTCCCTAAAATGAAACATCAAATGAAGAAAATTTCAGTTAACTCCCCTCTTTCTATAATCATGTCTCCATGAAGACGGACAGCTTCTTGACAGCATGACATTGTTGGTGAGATGTGACTATAGAGTAAAGGTCATTACTCCTCCTCCATGATGCCTTTACATGTCACTCAGAAGAATGGTATGATGACCAATCAGGGCCTGGCATGCCTAAAGCCACAGTTATGGCTCTAGGGGTGGTCAGAAGTCATCAGGATTGGCCGGCTGTGTGGAGGGTGAGGGAGGTCAAACCTTTGACATTTGCCGTGACACTAGCCCTCTATTTTTATGCTGAGGCCTTCTCGTGCCAATTACATTTTTGCCCTGTATAGGGGTATCAAGTTGCAAATGTCACCAATAGAATGGACTTTGTTATTAGAGACTATGTGTGTGTGTGCGTGTGGGTCTGCGTGCGCACCAACGCCACTATTTCATTTGTTGACCTCTGCTGGCAATTTAGAATAATCAGTTAACCAACTTTATGGTACTCTATGAAATATACAGCAGAAAAATAATGACAGAAACAGACTGATGACATTGCTGAGATTGGTTACAGATGTCTGGAGACATCAGCGTAACACTATGGTGGACGAAATTCTCGCTAGATTCTTGTATGTAGTAATGAGCCAAACAAGGTTGACCAGTCAGTAAACTTTGGCTCACATTTCGCTGTTTACAAGCTCTTGCCCTATGGATGTCATACAGATCAGATATGGGCATGCTCTGTCTCTGAACTTATGTGTCAAACGTTTTGTTTTATGGTTCTTAATCTTTATATCAGTTCTATATATTTAAGTTGGTAAACTTGAGATGACAGAGTGTGTGTGTGTGTATATATATATATATATATATATATATATATACAGTCAAACCAAAATGTATTCAGACACCTTGAACATTTCATTCATTAATACGGTTTATTCACTATAGTTTAAAAAAATGGTAATAAAATATGACAAGATCTCAGAGTTAAACTGTGTCAGAAAAAAATAATCTTAATTATGTCAGATAACACTTAAGCAAAACATGGTCAGGTCAAAGTTTTGGTTTGACTGTATGTATATATATATATATATATATATATATATATATATATATATATATATATATATATATATATATATATATATAACCAGTAACCAGATTTATTTATTTATTTTTGTATGGCCTCCTTTGGCCTTGATAACATTGGCTTGCATTCTTGCTGGCATTGTTATGTACTTTTCCACAGTCTCTTTTGTTATTGACTTCCAAATAGTTTCTAGTTGTTCCCAAAGACTTGCATTTTTTTGCAATCTTGCAACTTTCGTGCAATCTATCTTTGAATCCATTAAATCCCAACAATAATTATATTTTAGCATTGGGAACACTACTGTGACTAAAGAGCTTACACAGACTGGTGTGGATTAACCATTACAGAAACAAAAAAATGATTTTGGTAATCACCAATACTCTGTGTTTGTGTGTGTGTGTGTGTGTGTGTGTGTGTGTGTGTGTGTGTGTGTGTGTGTGTGTGTGTGTGTGTGTGCGCGTGTGTGTGTGTTTGGAAAGTTTGGAGAAGATTACATCTCTCCACATTTTTTATGGATGTACCACAGTCAGCCCAATAAAGGCCGATCCACCACTTTAAAAAATAAAACCAAGTGCAGTAGGTAAAACAGTGGTATTGGATCCTTCTATTGAATGACTTTGAGATTTTATGTAGCCCTCTGGGTAGATGAAGTGTTACGGACTATACAGCCATTGTGTTTAACAGAGCAGGCATAAAAACAAAATTGCTAAAAGATGCGTTGGAGAGCACATCATTTGAAGTTACCGTGCAGAACACGAGCATCCGCAATCAGGTTTTTTTTTTTTTTTTGCAAATTTCAGCTGAACTGATCGACCATACATTTTGTTAATAGGTCATGTAGTCGAGTAACAGAAGTGCACACACATTATGGCACATAAAAGCTGCCCAGAGGGAGAGAAGCTTAAAACCTCAAAGTTGAACAATATCTTAAGTATTACAGAGGGAACCTGGAGGGGAAAGGCCGAGGGGTCATGTGTTTTGTGTCACTTTTAAAACTCAATAACTTAACGGTGGCTCTGTCTCTTCTTCAAAGTTTAATCTTTCCTGAAAGACCTTTTGCTTGTTGTTTTTTAAGGCAAGAAATTCCTAAGATGAACAGTTTCAGATGTTAACATAATTCACCTGTCCCTTAGGGAAAGTGTTTTAGTGACGGGCTGATTGTGTCAATATTCAGCTGGTTTTGAATGACTCCCTATGGCACTGATTCCTGAAAATATGGATTTTTCATCGTCACTACTGCATTGACTTACTAAGGCGCTGGAAACCGCCACTGATCCCGGAGAGATATGTAACAGATTTGTTTTAATTAAGTGTGCAAACAAAAGAGAAATTGGATCGTTGACTGAAACACTGGAACTGGAACAATAAAGCCACTAATTGCTGTTACTTTTTTTCCCCTCGACTTGAATCGATAGCCATTGCTCAGCTGTACACAGCTCAGGCAGCACAGTAAAAAGCCTGAAAAGTCAAATCAGTCTGAAACGTGAGAACTTACACTATTTGACTGTGTGCACTGAAGCACTCCAGTTTTAGCTAATACAGAGGCTAATAATAATAACAATAATAAATATAGCTGCGAGCAGCAATTATCGGGGTTCAAGCACTTTGAGGCCTTTACACACATGCGTAAAAAGGTATTATGTTTTAATTAGAAAGCCTGTAACAATCTTGATCATAGATGGAGAAGACCATTTACAGCAAATACAGGCAATTTACCATAGAAAATATATAGTTTTTAAAGCTTTTTAACAGCTATTGAGGTTGAGCCAAAAACTTAGGACTAGTTCACCAAAGTTGGTTTTTGAAATAATCTCCAATATTTAACGATTAGGTGGACAGCGGCGGTCTTAGAGGCAAAGTTGCTCAGAATGAGGAGTTCTACCATGTGGTACGAATGTCGTGGGCATGTGCAAAAAAATCGTGTGATACACGGCCTCCGTTAACCTTGTCTGATAGCTGCTCAAACTTCATTGGCCGATGATGGCCATGTTATTTTGAGATACGTCAATGTCCTCATAGACAGTCATGACACCTCAGACGAAGACACTGCATGCCAATTTTCAAGTCAATCGGACTAACGGTGAAGTAGTTATAGCCGTTTTCATGTTTTTTTTCATGTTATAGCACCACCAAGTGGCCAGTTGCCGCATCCTTTTTCACACGACCACAGAATGAGCTCTTACATAGGTGTGCTAAGTTTGGTGAAAATATCATTTGTTCATGAGTTATAGCCATTTTAGTAAAAGTGGATTCACCCACCTCGAACGTTTTGGCGTGAATCGAAATTTCAACTTTTTTGATAATTATTGACAATCAGACTGGTTTGGTTCTGATCGGGCCAAAAACCTAGGACTAGTTCACAAAAGTAGGTTTTTCAAAAAATCCAAAATACCCGGAAATTTCGACAAGCGCTTGTCCGTCTTGAGCCAAGGATTCCAACGACATAAGACACTTGAGCCTACGCCTGTTGAGGAGTTATAAGCGATTTCGGATTTTTCACTGCTGTAGCGCCCCGTCAGGCCGATCGGAATGAGCCTTGGTGACATTGTAGGCGGTGTGAGTACTACAAGCCCTCAAAAGTCTCTACGACTTATGGTTTGTCTGCCCGGTCACTTTTAAGGGAGAATGCTGATCCTTTGAAAATTTAACAATTATCCCTAATAATAATAATTGTTGACCATAGTTTTTTTTTTTTTTTTTTTTTTTACTTGAAATAAGGTGTATGCTGTTCATTTTTGGACTATGATGTGCCGTGTGGCCACTATGCAGACGTCATGAACAAGGTGCCGCCGATCTCCCCTCTCAAGCTAACGTTGCTAAACTACAAAACCCAGCAAAATAAAACACTCAAAGGATTAGAACAATTTAGAAAGCACACCCCCATCCTTTCAAATGTGCTTTCTTTTGCGCTGCGGCTGTTTCTCCGTACCCAGCATGGGCTCCGCTTTGTGGCTTTTAATAACTTGCCTTTCTTAGCCACTACCCCCTGAGACACTTTTTTTTTTTCAGCATCTCTATCTCTCCCCCTCACTTTATTTGTGCCGCCCTGTTTCTACCTACTAGCAGCTGCAAGGAGGAGCGAAGCCTATATGCAGCGGAGGCGGCAGCAGCAAATTTCTTCCAGTTGCTCGACGCGCTAATCCTCCCCTTTTCTTCGCAGCTCAACCATTATATTGCAGTTTCATTGACTGGGAGGTGTTGTGTTGCAGTGGAATCAATAGCTGAGGGGATCCCAGCCCAACGATTAGCTTGTCAGTCAGGCCTCTGCAGTGGGAAGGGAGGGGAGGCAGCGTAAATCCTGGAATACCAGGGGCCACCAGCATAGAGAGGCAGGAATGCTAAGAGCCGTTGAGTGCTCCGCACCACCTGTTGTGGAAGGCAGCATGTGCTGTATGTATTAACCTTTCTGCTACTGTGGTTTAACCACTGGCCGCTACAAGGCCAACACCACAGTCTGGGGTGAAACATGTCACACACAACGCATGTACACGCTTTCACAGTCAAAACATCACACCAGAACATCATGTTCTGCATATTTTGGAGATAAAGAAATTCACAATCATATTTGATGCATGTTAACAGTTTTGCACCAACTGTAGGCAGTACTGCGGTTTGCAGTGTGTCTGTGTTCACTACTCACTTCTCCTAATGTGTGTGCACTAACTTGGATGGGTTAAATGCTTAGGAGAAATTCCTAGTATGGGTTACCATACTTGGCCTTCAAATGTCACTTTCACTTTTCACATATTTATACTTATTGTGCCTTGATAAATGTTTTTTTTATTTTTTTATTTTATCAGTTTTTATTTCAGTTAATATTTCTGTATAGGAGCATCCCTCATAATCATGACTACTGGCTATTGAACTTTTCCAAAAATGAATGCCAATGAAAACGATAGTTCATTGAACATGTATGCCTCAATAGCAGGATTTGTTTCATACTATATATAACATTCTATTAGATAAAGTAGATAAAGTCGGGTTTTTAATGTTTAATGATTGTTATTTATTTTTTATTAAAAACAGAAGCCATCAAGTCCGATGTTCATTGGTGTCCGAATAAATTTAGCATAATTTTTGTTTTTCATGCAACCGATTCATTTGAAAACACTGAGTGTATTCGCCCCCATACCCTTATATACTATATTGTAATTGAGGGGACAGCCATTTGTAGTGGTGTTCAAAACCATAGTGGACATCATCGAGTGCACTTATTCAATCCCATTATATACCGCAATAATGAGTGTCCAACCAATGTACACTCATTGGCTGGTGAATACCCATGCACTGTGAGGGATGCGTTGAATGAATTCCTGTTTTTCAGCAGAAGACAGTCCTTCCAACGCACTCAGTGTCTAAATTCTTTCACTCCTTTTTCACTCCTTCAAGTGGATTATATTAGTGGATTAGTGTATTAATGTGGGAAATAGTGAATGAGGGTATTTCAGATACAGCCGCTGATTTATTTAGGGACAAAACAAATGAGTCATTGAATCATTTACTCATTCAGTTTATCCAAAACTGCTGATTCTTTCAGGAACAAAACAAGTGACTGCTTTTATAAATGAGTCATTGAATCATTTACCCAATACATTTGTGCAAAAAACATTTAAACTCTCTACTCTGGCTTTGTTTTAAACTACTCTCTTTGGTGGAGTAAAAACAGTTACACATTAGTAACTTATTTATTGAACTGTTTTAAGAAACCAATTTCATACAATTGGGCTGCATCTCAGAAACAGATCAAGCCGTCATTGCGTTCTAATGTGCTGTTTTTAAATTAGTAACCAAGGCTTAAACTAACAATGGCAGATTCTGAATTCAAGGTGTTCCACAAAAAAAGTTAGTCTTTGGGACACTTATTTACATACTTGTTCGCTGAACTGTTGTATAAAGCCTTTCTAAATATATGGCTAATGCAGTCATGTTACTAAGTCTTTTAAAAGGCTATTATATGCTTTTCAGCAGAATTAAACACTATTTTTGTGTCCAAATATATACCTTTTTATTAAAATAACATTTGATTTTTGTAAATTAAAAATATTAAACTATGAATTATTTTAATTTACACAGTCTTTGACCTAGGTCTTTCATCAGAACCAGAGAAAACCAGATTTTGTATAATTGAACTGTTGACTCAAACCTACATAAAGATAGAGATAAAGCCCTAGAGACAACTAGGCCCAGTCTCTTATAGTATCATTCATTCATTCATTCATTCATTCTCCACTGTATTGTGTAGACATGTCAATCTGTTTTTAAGGCAGGCAGGAAAAATTATCCACTTAGCATTGCTCTGGCCTTGATGTCATATTGGTTTTGAAGCATTAAATCAATTCTTCTGGGTCTATCCCATGAGACAATGGGCTTAGTCTTATTTCAGTGTGGAGCAAAGGAGATGAAACTGTACACTATTTGTGTATGAGCCAAATGTACAGTGAATTTAGCAAGAACAAATCAGTGCCCTTTCAAAAATACTTGCCTGCTATTTCAGAGTAGTATTGCAGAGTGGACAGTTCATTGTCAATACAATGTTACATGATGTTTGTAGGATTGGTGCAGACAAAGACAACATTGTCTTTTTATTGGTTAACTTAAATTATATATATATATATATATATATTTTTTTTTTTTACTAAAAGGACTTATGTTTGTTTCCTCTCTCTTCATTTAATCAGGTTATCATCAGTTTGATTTTTGTTGTTATTCATATTATCATTATGGTGATAGACATCTTTTGCTGAGTCAGACCAGTTAAGACATCACAGCAGTTTGTGCTGAGTGATCCCCTGAGCTTACAAATCAGGGTGGACAGGAGCGTGGCTTCAGCCTCCACATGAGATCGGTGTCACAGACAGTGTGAGTGAATGCACATGTGAGACACTTACGAACGTACTTTTCTGCCTGGCAGTCAGTGTGCAACCCTCTTAACATGATACCCTGTGCTACTGAAAGTTGACCTCACCTTAAAAAAGCACACTCTGACCCAAATCACTTTGTTTTTCTTTAGATCTATGACTTATTCATCATTTGACCCTTTGAATAAATGATGGTAGGTTTAAAATACACCCTGCCCATATGTTCTGTCCTTCAGGAAGGTCAACGATTTTTAAATGTGACTGAACATGCAGTGAAGACAGTCTGTAGATATATTTAGCATAAATTTTTTAATTGTTATAAATAATAAAATGTCTGTCCCAATATATTAGTTATATTATTCTTGGGATACAGTATTGGAATAATTTAGATTTTTATGAAAGTTGGTCGGCTTTAGTCTTCCTCAATTTTTTTTTGAAATTAGGACTGTAAAGACTGTTTTTTTTTTTTTTTGTAAGACTTTATTCTGTGTCATTAAGCTTGTCTCTTCTGCCATGTGTGTCCTTAAAACTGGCTGATTTCAAAGTCCCATCTGAGAGGATGAGCAGCCATCTGACGGCTGGAATTAATGAGTGGGGACCTGCAGTGGGTTGGCAGGTAGCGGGGGCAAACAGAACAATGAGGCCTGTTGCTTGTAATCACTTGAAGCTGCTGTCATTAGTGTAGGCCTGATGCAGGACCAGCGTGGGCTCAGCGCAGAGAGGGCCAGGCAGGAAGTGTTGGCCAGCTGCTGCCAAGCTGTCATCAGGAGGGCAGACTGCTGAGGTGGGGTTGGGCGTGGTGGGGGGGCTGAGGGCACTGTTGCAGGAGCCGCTGGTGTCAAGGGCAGAACACAGTGTCCTGATGATTAGTGTCGATTGTGTAAAAGTGCGTACGATTATATGTCTGTATGTTAGCATGGTGTGATTTTATTGTGGCACTAGGCCACATTTTATGTGTGTGAAATCGCTGATCAAAACTTCTGCATTTACTCTTTTGGCAACCATACAGAGACAAAACGGACCACCTATTGTTGGAACACAACCTTTTTAAGTTCTAGTGAAATGTTTGTGGTACGTGATCTCTGTGTCTGTTATATTCATAAGCAATTATTTATCAAGATGATACTCATAGGCTGCTCCATAAAAATATTCCAAATGTCATGATCTTTCCATGACCGACATCCAAAGTGTCAGCTATGTGTACACTACACAGAGGTCCTGTGGCCGACAAATACGAGCCTATTTGTGTGTCAGTAGCCTTTATCCATATTTGTATTAGATACCTTTTTGAATGCCCTCACCAGTACTGGCTTAGACATGTTTTATATATTTTTATATAAATTATAAAAAAATAATCTGCTACACTGCTGCTGCTGCTTTTATTGCTGCTGCTGCAGAGCAAGTACGGGACTTGCTACTGCCAATACATACACAGACACGCTGCTGTGAGCAAGTAAGACATGCTGCTGTTGTACAATATAGCATACATGAATTACCCATAGCAGATCTATACAGGTGGAGCTGGGGAAGGTGGAGGGTTTCTGAAAGCGCGCTGCACTGCTAAAGCAAATGCTACCCAAGTATTTTGAAGGTTGAGCAGCGAGCTCACTGGCTACTGATACAGCAGGAACCAATCAGCTGTGCCCTATAGATAACGATGTGATTACGTTGAGTAAAAGGACCTATTAGCCTGCGCCATCTAGAGTTTCATGACATAAATTTGTATATATGAGAGAGAGTTTTGCTTTTAAGAGAGATGTTTTTCACTATGCGAGAAAATGGATGTGTGGTGTGAGAACAGTGTCAACTACATGAGAGTTTGTAGCCCTGATTTAAGTTTATATATAATACAATATAATATATAAATATAGGCTAACACTTTATTCCTGTGCAAACTGACATGCTAGTCAAAAACCAGAGAATATGTGCTGTCCTGTAGCCCTTTAAGTGTCATTGTTTCCGAGTTCTCCAAGAGTATGAAGTGGACATTGGTCAATAAAAGACATCAGTAAAATAAATTAACTTCACAATTTCATGAAAAATGTAAATGCTTAATTCCTGCACAATTACATACATACTGAAAATATATTTTGTGTTAGGTCAATTATCTGTGTCTGCAGTGTGCAGTAGACGCACCCATCTTAATGACTTCTGTACATCACTTGTCCTGTTGGAAAAAACTCTGAGAACGTCCAAAGTAACAAATAATTAAAAAAAACTAATCCTGCGTGACTGAAATGCTGCAAACCAGGTACTTTTAGGTCAAGGTTTTGGCTGTCAGTCAATGATGCCCTCTGTCAGTAGGGAATACCAATATGGCCGCTCGAATACTTCCGGTGACTTCACCGCCTGCTGGCATTTTAGAACGCAATGAGCAATCCAGTCATTTATATAGATCAGTGGGTGTAACTGGTTTCAGGATACAGTCATGATTAGCTAGTTAGTTTCTACAATGATGCATTGTACAATGGTGGTTAAGCAGTGAGTTACATCGTTGTACGGGAAACGCACCCCAGAGCATTGTTGAAAGACTGGCAACAGAGGTGCTGCAACAGTATTTTTATGTATTATTAATGCTATATAGATATATATATATAAAATATGGTTGTTAGAGCCTGTGCTTTGGCACATTACATGGTGCCGCTCATGCTGATTGTTTCCTGTTTACTCTCAAACTGTCTCTATAAATAAAGTGGTAAAAAGTGATGTATTGTTAGACATTCTAAACTGCACAGTATATACCATGGAAATCTGTGCGTGTCCTATATGTCCTCTTAATATATCAGGACAGGGCTAAGCTGGTCTCTTGAGAGTCCTTATGGAAAGGTCTGGGAGAATGTTGGAGGTTCTAAGGAGAAAACCTTCTCAAGAGGAAAAACATAGCAACGTGTTAAGTTATTAAGCCCCACTTTGGGCAGTGTGTGTGAAACAAGCTCCCACAAGGGTGGGTGAGAATCCCTTAACTCACATTACCCCTCCCCTTAGCTTTGTCTCTTTTTCAGGACTAGGTTAGAAGGGTCACCCTCTTCATGTGGATAGGTCCTTTGGCCCAATTACGCTGCTACAGTGCTCAATTAGCCACAATCCCTTCTTTTCAAGGTGATGTTTGAAAGGGCTTTACATTTTTTAAGGTCTAAAGAAAGAGCGGGGACCCCCAAAGTGAGATGAAATTAGGGACATAAACGGAGGCTCAACCTAAATCATTGTCTGTGAAGTGCTTGCTGTCCTCAAATATTCATACACTTCTCTCACTCTTTATCTCTTTGTCTGCCTCACTTTAAATATCGAGGATGGCCTGGATTTTTTCATATTTCAAAAACTGTGTTAAAAAGGAATATTTGTCCTTACTGTACTGTCCTTAAGGTTTGTTATTTCGCAAATTACACTCTTATCTTCTAGGCTATTCCGTAGCATTCTCTAGTTTAAAATCAATGGTTGGGAAATGACGAGGGTTTTCTGGGTCAGTACCGCCTCTGAGATGTCTAGGTAAAGAAAGTAGTTCAGGTACCCAAGCAAGTTCACGTATCATAGGCCCTGTTTACACCTGGTATTAAGATGCGTTTTGGTCGATTGGATCACAAGTGGACGACACTAAATACAGGTGTAAATGAGGTCTAAAACGTTTTGAGCTTGTCCACTTTCGACCACTTCCAGAGGTAGTCGAAAACGCGTTCGACCGGATTGCTTTCCTAGTGTAAACGCTCATGTGGTCAAATGCGTTCGAACAGCCACAAAAGACCACCTACTCTCTGCCTACTGACCTAATGTGTAAACTTAATGGGAAGCACGCTAGCCAGACGGGATTCAAACTTTGTCGGCTGAAGACCCAAGTTTGGTTTGAGGACAAAAAACGCATCAAGCACAATGTTCTCTCACCGTTCCTGATTTCGAACACTCATGCGGCATGGTCTTGCTGCTATCAGAGCAGAAATGAAAGCTGCTGTTCTCCATATGTTTGTTTTTTTTCGGTGTCTCTGGTCGTGTTAATATGTAAATTGCGTGAGCTTATTTCATCCATTAGATCGAAAGATCTGAAAAAGCCCATACATTTACCCGCCTGTAGACCCTCCCCTCAAAGAAATCAGGACGGAAGTGGTCGAAAATGGACAAAAGAGAAGTATTAAAACACCAGGTGTAAATGGGAATGTGTCTCCCTCGTCTACTTGTAATCCAATCGACCAAAACGCATCTTAATACCAGGTATAAACAGGGCCATAGGCTCAATTAAAGGCAGGAATTAACCTTGTTTATATGATATAATAGCAATATGGAGCAAGGCAGAAAATGTATTGTTAAACAGCAGGAAGTCTCCAGCCATTGGCAGAACGCCCACCGGAGGCCTGAGCTGGAATTGGTATATGCAGGGTAACATTCCCAGGCCCTTAACTGCACACCTTCCCCGTCCCCACCTAAAAAAAAAACGTTAAGTAACGTTCTTCTGAGATGTATTTGGAAACATTGATTTTGATGGAAACTCTTTTGGCTGAATGGCATTAGATTCATGGCAAAGAACTAAGTTCATTCTCTATACACAAACACATTCACGCCTCGAGCGAAGTCCAAAAACCTCTGTATCTGCCCATCCATCTCTCTGTGTTGGCGGCAGTGTTCAATGACTCACCTGCCAAACTTTTTGTCCTCTTGTACTGTAAAACCCCACACCACCAGATGTAACAGAAACCGACTATTCATGTGTCAGATGTTACTAAACTGCATTGTGGAAGTGACACCTTGTTATCTTGCAAGAGAATTATAATGACTGTAACAGCTCCTGTTTTCTATCCTCAGAAGAACAGATCTTGAGAAATGTTGAGCTTGGGGTAGAAATGGCTGATGTTTTAAAGCTTAAAAGAAGAAAAAAGTTGGATCTCTGTCAGATTGAACACCAGATCAGGTATAGTGTGATTTGAAATAACATTGGGAGATATATGACATCCTTTTAATTTTTTTACTGATATTTTCCCACCGCCTATATACATTAAAAACATAAGTGACCTAAGGCTTTTATACAACCCGTGTATGGTAGATTTTGCAGTGGTTAATCTTTTATTGCTCTACTGCGTGTTGATCTGTGCAGCTTATACTTCTTGATTTTTACAGGCTGACTTGTCTGTCTCATCAGAAGCAACACATGTGAACAGACGGCTAGCAGCATGGTTTAAAAAAAGAAAGAAAAAAATCTTACATGCGTGACACAACTTGCATTCTGTTGTGTCTGTGCCCTGGTGAGAAATTATCTGTCTATGACAATAGTCAATATATCATTTCTACTATAAAAACTGCTGTTATCAGAGCTGTGTTGTCTTTTTGTAATTTCACTAAAAAAGCACACCATGCTGTTTTCCAAATAGAAGGAGCTTTAGTTACATATTGCAGTCATTTTAGGAAATGTGCCTTTTCCTGTAGTACATTTCTGTGATAGATAGATAGATAGATTGATAGATTGATTGATTGACAGGATGACTCACACTTTGACTCATATCTTTGTTTTTGTCACTTCAGTCTAGTAGTTATATATCAATAAACACCTCATCACATACTACAGTATATGCTATTACTTTTCTAATTTCCTATTAGAAACTCATACTTGGTATTTTTGTAGGATTTACTGTAACTTACAGTGATATATTACATTTATACATCTGTAGTTGGTTGCTGGATAAGATCCCTGTGTGCTTTGTAATCCTGGCAGGATATGTCCTCTGGTTACATTCTATTACAGGTGTCTAACTACCTCCATATTACAACTGTCACTGTTATTCTTATAGGAGTGGCATGCAGTTAACCCAAAATCAAAGCCTGTAATTTGTGGCTGATGGTGCACTTTGAGATCAGGCCAATCTCACTGCTCCAGGCGTCTATGAGCGAGACTTGATTAGGCCAAATTACATATGGGAGCGAGTGCTGTAACCACAGCTCTGTTCAGGGTGAAAGTGAGTGAGTATGTGGGCTTTGGGTGTGGTGTGTGCGCAGCCTCGTGATTTATGCACATTTATATGCAAAGCAAAAGCCCAGTATGCTATTTAGATACTTGTTTAGATTGTTGACTTGTAAAGTTCTATCAATTTGTTACATTTACTTATTTGATAATTTGCCACTTTTGCCATATGTGTACTCCCCTGAAGTCACTGCGGTGAGAAGAACAACTGTTTTGAATCGTGAGTCCACCCCAGCTCCCTGTTTTATCTGCGTAACAAGTGCGTTCAAGAGCCTGGGGGTAAAAGCAGCAGATTGTATCAGAGCTCTGGTGCAAAGGAGAGGGTGGAAGCAGGTGGGGGAACGGACAGAATCTGGACCTGGACTCCGGCCATGTGGCTTTCCCAACACTACCACACTACACACTGAAAATATGGTCAGATGCAGATTCAATGATCTGATTAGTTTTTAAAAGTGATATCATAGTGATGCCTATTTTATAGCATGTTGCACAATTCACATTGTTTCAAAGCAGCTTCACAGAGATGAACTTGCTAAATCTTTACAAGTAGAAATGTACATACTTAAACCAGCAAACTCTGCTTTGTATCTTCAAATGTACCATAATGTTGGAGCCCATAACCTTGTGGGCAGCACTTCGACATATAGCGCAGCTGCGGCTTAGGCGGCCCGAGTTCACATGATGAATCAGAGCCCATAAACCATGGCCAGTACTCATATAAGGACAAAGCACATGGTCATATTCACAAAACACCAATTGGGAAACACGCATGCAACTAAAATATACCTGATGTGCATAGCTGATAACAAAAATAAGAACAAATCTGTTTAAATAAAATAAAACCATATGTGATGTGTCACACAGGGACCTTCTTTTTCTGTTTTTCACAATTTTTGAGTAATAAATAGATTTATACAATGCTTTATATGCTAATCCATACTTTTTAGTTCCATAAATCCATAAATGTAGCAGTATTTTGAAGTAAAATTACATATAATGTTGTTTTTTAAAAAAACACAGTATGTGATATTGTAGCCTACAGTTAACTAATTAGCAGTTTTTTTAGTGTAGCAATTTTACAATCTTTTTGGTTACACTTTATTTTAAGATGTTCTTGTTACACTGTAATTATACATGTAAACTACATGTACTTACTGTAGGGTTAGGATTAGGTTTGGTTTAAGGTTAGTTGCATGTAATTATGCATAATTTACAGTTATTACTATAGTAAGTACATGTAACGTGTAACAAGGACACTGTAATATAAAGTGTTACCATCTTTTTCTATGAAAATTACAACCAAAAAAATGACTGTGTAATTCAAAAATGCATTATTTTGTAATTTTCACTGCTTTTAGGGTATTTAAAATATTATAGCTTTTATAAACATAATAATCTAAGAGGACTTTGAATTATTCAGTTGATATATATATATATATATATATATATATATATATATATTCTGTTTATTGTGCTTTATTCTCAAAACTGGTATTGACTTGTTTCTAATTTATGTTAACTGTGAAGGTAAAAATGAGATGCACTTCTCTTGGGATCATGTTTAGATGAGAATATGGTTTCCCAAAAGATTCATTATATTCTAAATAAGTCTGTACTTTTACACTGTATTATTTTCCACTTTATTGATAAGTGCTAAAGCTCAGGGGATAAGCAGTGCTGCTAAGGAAGCCCCCTCTTGACACACACACACACACACACACACACACACACACACACACATCTTTCACATCCCATCTCTTCTTGAGGAATTAGAGAAGAGACAAAAGGCTGAACATTCTTTAAGTCCCGTTGGGCGGTGAATAGGAACGTTTCACGTGTCAGAGGAGTGGTGTTTCCTATAGATTCATTAGCCTCTTCATTCCCCCCCACCCCTTCCTCCCGCTTCTCCCTCCTTCCTTGCCTGGGCCCCTTTCACTTTCTGTCACTTTTCTCTCTCACCCTTTCGCTCCCCCAGCTTTTTCTTTTTGTTTGCTGTCTACAAGAGGGTTTTTAGCACAAGCAGTGTTTGTAATTAGCTCCTAGTGCTGTGCTGGAGCATGTTGAGGTGGGTGTTTATACGATGAGCAGGTCCTCTTTCTCACAGTTACTGTGAAGCTAAAACAAAGGTCTGCTTTTTTTCCTTAGACAGGGTGAAGTGGAAAAAACGGGGCTACAATATGTTCAGAAGTGCCACTGGAAAATATTACAGAGCAGTTTTATTAATAGTAAGCGTAGATTGCTAATGATTTAGAGTGTTGTTGCAATTATTGCAATCTTTCAAAATCTCACTGAAGCATTGTAGTAACCTTTTTTTTGTTTTGTTTTTACTTTTCCATTGATTACACCAAAAATGAAAATACTCATTCATGACATTACAAATATGACTTGCTTTCTACACTCTAAAAAATGCTGGGTTAAAAACAACCCAACTTGGGTTGAAAATGGATGAACCCAGTGATTGGGTTGCCTTAACCCAGCGTTTGGGTTCAATGTTTGTCCAACCTGCTGGGTAGTTTTATTTAACCCAACTATTGTTTAAAAATAACTGTACTGCTTGCTTAAAATGAACAAAAAATATGCTGGAAATTAACATTTATTAATGTTTAATAAATGAACATTAATTAATAAGTTTAATGAATATTAATTAAACAATAAACATTTATTAAATTGCTTATAAATAAATGTTCACCTTTTGATTATTATTGTTGCCTCAAGTAATTATGTGTCTGATTTTTAATTTCCAACCTATTTTGGGTTCGTTTTAAGCCAGACATATAGTAATTTTTAAACAATAGTTGAGTTAAATAAAACTGATCAGCACGTTGGGCAAACATTTAACCCATCTGCTGGGTTAAAACAACCCAGTCGCTGGGTTTGTCCATTTTCAACCCAACTTGGGTTGTTTTTAACCCAGCAGTGTACTGTGGAACATATGAGGAAAATATTTAATATTTTAAAAATGAGGGAAGAACAAAACACTAAACCACAGCTACAGGTTTTATTTTACTAGGCAAAAAAATAAATAAATAAAATTGCATAGAAAAACAAAAAGCCCTCAGGAAAAAGCATACATTGACTACAACATAATCAGTTATTAATATCCAATATACAACCCCCCCCCCCCCCAATACATTGAAAGTTGTTTTTGACCTCATTGACTTTCATTGTATGGACATACATTTTCAAATATCATAAGTATAGTTTTATACCAAGTAAACCTTCAAGTATATTATATAGGATGATATTTAGCTATTATTCAGATGATATTTCCCACTCTTTAATACCGTGTACAACGCTTCACTTCCTGAAAGTATATGGTCTGCTTTTTGCGGACACGTTCAACAAATTTCCATCGTCCCTCTCTGGGTCAGAGTTCATTCTCTCTGGGAAAGCTGTGGGCGTTATTCTCAAAGCCTTTTTTAAAATCCATCCACTGTTTTTTCTTCCTCTTTTTTTGTCTTCTTCCTTTTTCACAAGCATTGCATTTACTACAGCACTGCCGGAGCAATCCATTATTGTGTCATGGTTCTTGGTCCATTGCGGCCCAGCAGCATGGCACTACAGCTTGTTTTAATTTTAGCTGGGGAAAGCCAGGACCACCGCTCCAGTCCCCCGCTTCTCCAGATGTGCCTTGATCAAGGGAAGTTGACTAAGCGCTTTGTGTCCTTTAAGACACTAATGTGATTATGTCACATATTTTCAGCTGATTCCCATCGCTATTGGTCTTTGTGTGGGGTCCCCTACTCAATGGTCTCTATCAAGCCTGTGAGCTGGGAGATTTTTCTCTTTGCAAAGTCTGGTTCCTAGCCAACCTGTGTAAATTGAGTGTGAGAGTGTGTGAATTTGGCTGAACTGACATGCAAGGGGTGTAAGAATGTTAGTTGACTGTGTATTTTGTACTTATACAATATGCAATTCAAATCACACATTAATATTTAAATCAATAACAATGAGTCACATGATATTGGCCAAAACGATTCTCATTTTCACATATATTAATAATAAACATTTCATTTGTATTCAGTAGTTATGTTCGGGTTGTGCCGTAGATGATAAGCTATTGTGAAGCTGAATCTATCTAATTATCAGCTATGTGTGCATTCATGTTTATTTACATTGCAATGCAGTGTGGGTGTCAAGTATCTGTTAGAACAAAGATGTTTATCAAAAACAAAAGCCTCCACTAGTCACCCCGGAAGGCCTGAAAAACATTAATTGGGGTACTAAGAGTGAGAGTTGAGTAGCAAATCTTGTTAGCTCAAAATCTGTGTTTGAGATGATAGAAAAATATGGCATTCTCTAATATTACTCCATCTATAATACACTCTAAAAAAATGCTGGGTTAAAAACAACCCAAGTTGGGTTAAAAATGGACAAACCTAGCGGTTGGGTTAAATGTTTCCCAACATGCTCTGCAATTTTATTTAATTCAACTATTGTTTAAAAATTACTATATGTCTGGCTTAAAATGAACCCAAAATAGGTTGGAAATTAAAAATCAGACACATAATTACTAGAGGCAACAATAATAACCAAAAGTGTGAACATTTATTAACAAGCAATTTAATAAAATGTTTATTGTTTAATTAGTATTCATTAAGCATATAAATAAATGTTCATTTATTAAACATATTAATAAATGTTAATTTCCAACATATTTTGGGTTGATTTTATGCAAGCAATACAGTAATTTTTAAACAATAGTTGAGTTAAATAAAACTACCCAGCATGTTGGGCAAACATTTAACCCAACTGCTGGGTTAAAACAACCCATTCGCTGGGTTAAAACAACCTAATTGCTGAGTTTGTCCATTTTCAACCCAACTTGGGTTGTTTTTAACCCAGCATTTTTTAGTGTAGGTTGTGACAACTTGCCCCACATGGGACATGTAGTCATAAAAGGTAAGTAAAACAAATTAGGTTTTATGCTATTTATCTGCCACTGTATTGCTTCCGAAAGTTATCTTTCAACTTTATATGAATGTCTATTCAAATGTGATTACACTCTAAAAAATGCTGGGTTTAACCCAAATTTGGGTCAAATATGGACATACCCAACCATTGGGATAAAAATTTAACCCAAAATGCTTGTTTCGACCCAAATTTGGGTCAAGTATGGACATTTGGGTCAAACCATGGGTTTGTCCATACTTGACCCAAATTTGGATCGAAACAAGCATTTTTTAGAGTGTAGTGTTATCTTCATAAACAACTCATTAGAATTGTATTTTGCTATACAGTTATGGAGCAAATGGCTGAAATGAACATATTCATACACTGTAAAAAAATATTTTCATGATTTATCACAACATTTTTTCTTTTGTCAAATCAACTTAGATAATTAATGTGGTTCAGATAACATAATATTTTGAGTTTCTGTTGATTAAACCAATCGCCTTCATTGTATTAACTCAAATTTTTAAGTTCAATGAACTCAAAATTTTAAGGCAACCAGGTAACTTACTTTTTAAAGTTAAACCAACAATTCTTTTTTACAGTGTAACATTTAAAAACTGAATGACATTAACGCTAGATCTGACCAGTGCTCAAGAAGTGAATGGACTCTGTGTATCTGGAGTGACTCATATATCATAAAGTGGTACAGTATAATGCAGATAAGAAAGAAAAAGATGGGGCCACCAACAAAGGTAGCTATTACCGGTTTACTAAGAGACTTACAGTACGGCTTTCTCTGTCTATATAATTATTTACTATTTTGGAATTCTGCTTTCACAAAGGAACGAAAAACTGAGTGGATTGCAAAATAAATGGCTTTGGATAAAGGACGAGCTGAATTTATGATTTAAAACTTGGCACGGGTGCTTGTTGAGTGAGTGAGTGAGTGAGTGAGAGAGAGAGAGAGAGAGAGAGAGAGAGAGAGAGAGAGAGAGAGAGAGAGAGAGAGAGAGATGGTGAATCTAAAAGAATCGAGTGAATAGAATCCAGACCCTTCAGGGCTTTCAAGGTTTCGAGGTGTCAGGTCACCATTCTTGAAATGATGGGACAGCTGATGCAGGTTATTTATTTATTTTATTTAAAAATGTGAGACACCGTTGGAGTGCAGCTCACTTCCTTTCAATGAAAAGATGAGACACGCTCTGAAAACACTGAGCACCCACAGCCTTTAAAAAACAACCTTGCTGTTTGAAGGCCTTTCCATCCTCGAATGAAAGCTATTGAACAGTCCCTGAACCTCCCCCTTTTGCCCATCCATTTGGTTGGATGGCGGGGACCACTCTCATAATTAATTGCATTTCTTCGTCGATGAATGTAATATTAGTGTGTAACACATTCAGCAAAGAAGAACGGAGATTAATTTGAGTTGCTGGATTATGTTTCCATTTACAATGAGATACCTCACATTGATGAATACCTCATTGTTTGAAATAAGTGTCTGCCTCTCAAGGTTGGTTTTTGTATAACTTGGAGAGGGGGCTTGTTCTTCAAATGTCTCGTAAATAAGCACAGAATATATCCACACTGCCTCTCCAGGGCTGCGTACGTAGATCGAAGAGACCATTGGTGTTTACCTAGGCTTACGATGCTTTCCGGAAACGCAGCCCAGATCATTTATTCATTTACTGAATTAAAATACATTTTTCAGTGTCTAATCTTAATCCAAACTGCTGAATGTTGTAGGCCAAAGGTCAATCTATCTCTGTCTTATCTCACACAGTTTTCTTTCCGGAAATTAACATCGCAAACAAGCCATTCTCCTATGACCTTCGCCTTATCACATTTCCAGGCATCTCTGTACACGCTTACACAGTCATCATAGGCTAAGGTTCATGCCACATTGCTCTGTCAACAGTGAAGTGGCACTGACCTGTGCCTCTGTGTATAAGAGAATAGCAATTCTTTGGTTCAATATTTTTTTTTTAGCATCACCACTGGGGAATGGTGGTGAACGTGATTTCAGCAAGTACAACGTGATCCTGGAACATCATTTCCCTCTGCTTTTAGGGATAAGTTATGAGTAGGGTTAGGTTTAGGTTTAGGGGTAGGGATAGGGTTAGGACTAAATTTCCAGACCAAAATGTTGTTCCAGAATCAACAAAATGTGTTACTTGGAAAAATCACTGTGATCGGGGAATGGTACACTGTGTTTTTTTTCTTCTTGAAACAAAGGGGCCATTTACTTGACACCGTTTTCAACTAAAAACTGAAAACTTTTTATTTGTTTTGGCCATTCATTTACATGACAATGGCTTTTTGGGGGGGGCTGAAAATGCAAGCTTTTGAAAACGATACCGTTATTATCACCATATAAACTACAAAAACTACAGATTTGTGAAAACTGTGACATCATGCACATGCGTATTACGTGTTTACTCTATAGGCACGTAGTGTTTCTTTACAAAGTGACAGCGCCAACTACTGGCCTGGCAGTATAAAACAGCATTTTCAGTCATTTTCGCAGATCCGTGAGAACGGGGATCATTTTGACAACGTTGTCGCCTGTACGCAAAAAAAAAAAAAAAAAAAAAAAAAAAATGAAGGAAAAACTTTTCCGTTTTTAGTACATTGTTGTCTTGTAAACGTACCCTAAAAGAAAGGTCATTTTAAAAATGGTTTTGTTCAAGTCATGTTATTTAATCTGACTAAATCAACATGACAAAGTAGGTTACATCAACCTTATTGGTTATATCAAGTAGAAATAGAGGTAAAAATGGCTGGTTACCACTTTTTTTCAGTGTACTTTTAAATATAACATTGTTACATTTTTCATCCAAATCAGAAGTGTATACTTGGCTTTGCAGGCATTTTTTTTATTTTAATTTTTTAAATTTAATTTTTATTTATTTTTTTTATTTTAAGTGCTTTTTTCAGTTTTTTCAAAGTTTTTAAAGGCACAATTCACCCAAAAATGAAAAGTGTCATCATTAACTCACCCTCATGTCATTCCATACTTGTATGACATTCTTTCTTCATTGGAGCACAAAAGAAGATATTTTGTCCACAAAATAAAGGTCAAAGTGCTCCAGTGTTGAGTGGACCTCAACATTCTTCAAAACCTCTTGTGTGTGTGTGTGTACTGAAAGAAGAAAAAAAAATGCATACAGGTTTGGAACAACATGAGGATGAGCAAATAATAACAGAAGTTTTATTTTTTGTGTGAACTACACCTACTTAAAACTTTTTCACACTTTGAATGTTACCAAAGTCCCTTTCAAGGAAAGTCTGTTCACTCAGCGGCCATATTTGCAACGCCTCCGGGCAGCTAATTCAGGCATCCAAGACCGAGTCCTACCTACTTGAATGGGGGAATCTTGCAATCTTAAAAACCGCTTGCCGAACTCACAATTAAATAACACTTTTTTTAAATCAGCAACAAAATCTGACATGAATGTCCCATAAATGTTGTTTCTTAGCGTTAAAAAAGCTTATTTCTCAGGCTGGACTAGCCAATGCGCATGTGCAGTCCTAAGCACGAGATTTCTATGGGAACCGGAGCTTCCAACGGCAGCTGCAGTGACTAAATGACTTTACCTATCAGTGATTGATTGGCTCTTTTATTTAGAAGGCGGGACATATTCCAACATATTGCGCATTGCAGTTCATGAGTAATAGGAGTGCACCTTCTTTGTATATCTATAGTCTTTCATGTTACTAATAAACATTTCACACTCTAGAACTACAATACCCATCATGCTTCACACATACTAAAACCACTCCTACACTGCATGCCCACTTTAAATACATAACCTTTTCTCCCAGAATGGGGAAGGGAGAGGTATTTGTCAATACATAAATCAAATAAATAGAAAAATTGTGTTACTTATTTGAAAAAGATGCTATAATGCATTACATGTTACTTGCAACATAATTTGATTACGCCATGCTCACACTGTTCAGATTTTTAAATTCTTCTGTTTTTCTTGCGAACAGTGTTTTAGATATTGGTCATCCAGTGGTAAGCCAGGTCAGTAGGGATTTGTGCCGTGTGTGGCGGAAGCGTGCTAGCTCTGTCTCTCTGCCATTAGAACAGAGGGATAAAGTGATCAGTGCTTGTGTCACAGAGAGGGGGAGGAATGAGCATGGATGAATGGATAAACACAATTCTTTGGGTCAAGCTTGTGCTTATTGAGTGCAAGGCCTCAGCACGTGTGTCATCGAGACACTGGGATTACAGCTGCTGTGTTCTGAACTTTGCATTGCTGCAAACTGGATAATCCATCCGTGGACAGTTTGTTAACCGCAAGAGCCACTTTCTGGGTTCATCAGTGTTGGGAACAGATTAGCGCTGGGTAGTGGATCTCATATGCCCTGGTCAGAGGCCATCCCTGAAGGGCTTAAGGGATTACGGCACAATGAATTTTCTCTCACACACTCATTCCAATCCCGGCTGATATTTAGTCAAACTAAGACTTGGCTGGATGAAATATCGGAACCGCCCACAAAGCATTACTTTGCAATTAACAAAGTGTTTCATGTCTGCAGCTGTAAAGATTGCTGTTCAGGCACACATCCACAAACACAACAGTCTAGATCTCACTTTAAAAAAATGCTGTTATTAAGGTTTTTCAGGCCAAAATCCTAGATATCTCCTTCCAGCCGTCGGAGACCAAGAGACTGATCTCCAGTCAGTGCAGTTGTCCAGTTGTGCTCGGCCTGCTTTGATTACCTCCAGTAGCTTCCTCATCGCAAACGTATAAGGTTGGGGGGTTTGGGGTCGGAGGCTAAGTCCCTGTTTAAAGACACCACAAGCCCGCTGCATCAACAGACAGGCCATTTGAGCACAGGGCCTAGGATGAGATGTAATTTCCCATCTGCTTTATGGGCAGTTCTGATCCCTGGGCTCTTGTCAGCGAAGCCCTCAGTAAAGATATCATCAGTAATATAAGGAGGACTCTGGCAATACTCAGGGCCTTAAAAGGCACTTTGCTTTTGCTGGCTCTCTTGAATGGCTTAAGGAAAGGGAGAGCACAGGTCATGAGTAAACGGTTTGCAAACACTATATCGGATTGCAGACATTAAGTGGCTTAAAAGAGAGCTCAAACATTCAATTACAAATATGTGACTTCCGTCTGAAGTGCCTAAATTATTATCCTGAAATGCAGAGAAACGGTGCCTGACGTTCACATGATCATAAAATTCATCATTTATGCCGTTTTCACCTAGTATTAAGATGCGGTTTGGTCGATCGGATCACAGGTAGACGAGGGAGACATTCCCGTTTACACCTGGTATTTTAATCCGTCTCTTTTGTCCACTTTCAACCACTTCTGTCCTGATTTCTTCGAGGGGAGGGTCCATAGGTGGGTAAATGTATGGGGTTTTTCAGATCTTTTGATCTAATGGACAAAATAAGCTTGCGCAATTTACATATGAACGCGACCATAGATGACGGAAAAACATACAGAGAGCATCAGCTTTCGTTTCTGCTCTGAAGGCTGCAAGACCGGCCGAACGCGAGTGCAGAAATGGTGAGAGAACATTGTGCTTGATACGTTTTTAGTCTTCAAACCAAACTTGGGTCTTCAGCTGACAAAGTTTAAATCCCGTCTGGCTAGCGCGCTTTCCATAATGTTTACTTGTTAGGTCAGTAGGCGGTCTTAACTGGCACTTCGAACACATTCGACAACATGAGCATTTTCAACTACGAAAGCAATCTGGTCGAATGTGTTTTTGACTACCTCTGGAAGTGGTCGAAAGTGGACAAGCTCAAAACGTTTTACACCCCGTTTACACCTGTATTTAGAGTCCTCCACTTGTGATCCGATCGACCAAAACACATCTTAATACCAGGTGGAAACAGGGCCTTAGACAGATGAACCTCTTTAGTCCTCATCACCTTTTCAAACACTTCGATAGGAGTCCGTACTGAACATTCAAGACAAGGAGCTCTGTATGCACTATAAATGTCAGTCGAGAATATATAGTCATTGTTTGAATCAAATCCATTTTAAAAACACCAAATCAAGTCCTAAGGCAGTAGTCGATGAAAATCCCTAGATTTGTAAAGCCTGTGCACCCTCTAATACTTTTTGAAAGGTTTACGAGTTGGAATATTTGGAAAGAGCTCCTGCGATTGTCGTCTGTATCCATAGCTCACTTTTTGTTTCGCTCATTACGACCCAGCAGAACTTTGGCATGTATAATGACTTATGAGCACCCTGTTAAGTGAAGTATGTACTAAACAGCATGGGTTCTTGCCTGGTGAGTAGTTGTGGGAGCTCTAATATGAAACATTAACTTGGCTTAACCGCAGAATCACAACACATGTTATTGTTTGTTGCCAAACGGCTCTTTAATTGAGAACAACAGTAAATCTGAGGTAGAGTAATTGGCAGACTAGTTGGGAACATGTGTTCGCATCCCATGATGTTGAAGTTTGCATGGGTTAGTTTTGTTATTGCTGCTGATGCTTTTTGCGGTCACCGTATTTCAATTCTTTTGACAACTGCTGGAAGAAAAAGTCTCGATTCATGAATCCAAAGGAACGTTCTGAATGAGTCTACAGCCATAATTTATTTTTATATTTTTCAGTTGCTCATAGTTTATTGGTTCATTATTGGGGTAGTGATTGCTGCTCGACTCGCATTCGGAAAGTCGAGCTCACGTGATCGTTTTGGTTTAGCAGTTGTGTTTGTTTTCCTGGACCCAGGCCTCTTCCTGAGAGCCCTGACCAAGACAGATAAAACGGGGAACTGTCATAAGATTATTCCACAATGAGTAAATATGAGTTGTATTTGCACAGGTGACTTCATTTTCTGGCTTTCAGATGTCTTCCTGGAATTTGCCTCCATCCCGTTTCAGTTCATCTCATCTCACAAATCAGAGCCATGCATCCCTTTTCCTGCCTCTCTCGCATTACATTTCCGCTGATTTTGGCCACTATCTCTTTTTCGCTTGTTTTCCTAAACCGCCGACACTCCCCCTCCCTTCTCACTCTTGCGATGTTTCATTATTAGTTCTTCATAATCTCTTCTCTTTGGCCCTGATCTTGATCTCGTCCTCCTTGGTTTCCCTCTGTGTTTTTTTTTTTTAACTCACTGGTTTCATGGCTTTCTTCCCAGCAACTTCTCTTGGAGTTTATATTCCTCCTCCATATTCTCCAAAGAAAGCCATCTCTCTCTCTCTCTCTCTCTCTCTCTCTCTCTCTCTCTCCCTTCAGCCTTACTAGCCATTCTGCTTAGGAAACCCAGCTGTTTCCCTCTGTCCTCTGTCTCTTTCTCGCTCCCTCTCGCTTTCTGGCTGGGTTTCAAATGGGAGGATTGCACTTAGAGCAATAAAAAAGTCTTTTGAGCTAGATGACTCTTTGTGTGAGTTGCATACCCAGATGTGTCTCCTCAGCCGTGATACATTTCTTGTGTAAAACATTCTCATTAGTTACTCAACACTCCTCATTCCGGACCGACAAGGGTTTCCTGATGACAGTTTCCCCGCCCGCCTACCCTCCAGCGAACCTACTACCATTCTGTTAGTCTCGATTTCTCTTCTCTCTCTCTCTCTGACTTTCTGTCCCCTGCACCCCTCTGTGGCCCAACCATCACACGACAGAAAATGAAGTTTGCTTTGGTCCACCATATGCACGCAGCCAAGTCAATTTAGTTGGGAGCCTTAACGATAGAATTAGACTGTAATCCCCTTTAAGCTTCACTATGCTCTTGACATCATGGAAAGAGGTCTGCAAAGCCAATGTCATCATTTGATGTTGCTTAACTGTTTCACTGACACTTTGGATACCAACTATATGATTTGCACAGTGAGGAGCAGAATGGGCAGAGCCTTTACTTCTCCATGCTCCATGAAAGGAAGAAAGTGGTCTAGCATCTGAATGGTTGGATACGGCAAAATGATGTTGGCTATTTTACCTCATTATGTATTTAGCATTAATTTAGCTAAATGCTTTTCAAATCATGATGCTTCAAAATTAGCATGCAGGCCTAATGAAAATGACTTTTTTTTTTTTTTTTTTTACTTGTTTTCCAGTATCAGCAGTGTATAAGATATTGTTTTATAAAAAAAAAATAATAATAAAAAAAAACTTGTTTTAAAGATTGTGTATTTTGTCTTACTTCACTGATTGTTTTTCACTTGTTTTTAACTTTATAACTTGCCAGTGCATTAAGACAAAATCTCATATTAAAGATTCATTCTTTAATGTGCGTCTTAATATATTATGCAGTGTTGCAGTAAATTAATCCTGTTTCAAGGAGTAGATATTTTAACTGGAAATTTAAGGAAAATATGTTTAAAAATGTTTGTCACGTCTAAATAGCCTGTTATGGCTCTCTTATATATATATATTATTTTTATATATTTTATATATATAAAGATGACATCAAACTGTAGAGAATATATAGAAAATTGGGTCAATGACATGACATGCATATTTTTGTGTCCAAGTGCATTATTTCCGTTTTAAATAATTTTATAAATTCATGACATATATCACTTTATTCTATAAAACCTATTTAGTTTGAATTCATATTCAATACATTTAAATAATACATATTATTTTTTTGTTTTGTTATCTTAAACCCCCAAAATGTCAGGTGGTGCAACTGTCCAAACAAATGAACAGACTAAGAAAACTATTTAAAATGGTGTCTTAATAATAAAAAATTAAAAAGTAAATGCTATGGCATCATTTTAGGTTTGAAAGATTTCATATAAACAAATTTTATAAATATCAGTAGTTTTAAAGCTGTTGAGATATTGAAAAACTTTTGTCCAGCACAACGGCAAACACGGCTCTTTTATTATGAATTGACAAGGTAATAACAGTAAACATGATAATGAATCATCCAGACGACCCCAACTGATCCTTGTGACAGAGTGAAAAGGTTTGTAGATCTCTCTCAAATACTGGTAAAAACTGCTAAATTGAAGTATGGGTAGGTTGGTACACTTTCCATGTCAGGTGGTACAACTACAGTACATATACATACAACTATTTGGTTGTACCGCCTGATATAAAAAGTCAAAAAATGAATTTAAACACTTTGAAATGTTATTTAATAACTGAAACTTGTTTAAACACATTGTTCATGACTCAAAAATATGCATTACATCAGTTTTGAAAAGATTTTTTAAAAAACACCTTTTTTGAAGCTTCATTTGACCCATTTGAATATGCACAGCTGCTTCTAGATCTTTCTCTTTGTCACATTCTGCTCTTTTAATCCACTGTTGTATTGAATAATTTGTACCTGTTTAAACCTTAAACATGGTTGTCTCTCAATAAATATTGCATACTTTTTGTAATAAATCATAAATTACATGTTTTTTTATTATATGAAGGGATCATATTATATAACAGGGTTGTGCACAGTGTGTTTTTCTGTGCATGACAGCAAATTGTCCTTATTTTGAATTCAAATTGTTTCTTCTTCATGAAATCAAGGTATCTATGAAACAATCTGAGACCACTGACATCCCAAAAGGGTATCCTGTCCTTCTGTATGACATTGAATAAGTCCAGGACACAGGTACGATACATCACAGACGGCCTGCCAACTATAAACTATGATCACATGACCTAATCCACCCCCACCTCCAATATTGTGCTTGTGTCCTCTGAACTTTGACAATCGGTTTAAAGTGTGTGCTGTTTTTGTAAGTGCGAGATAAATCCAGTAAATTTCATCCACCCTATTTCGCTACCGATTATAATGCCCTGAAAAGCTCTGGGAAATTTGGTCCATTTCTGTGCAACAAATTGTTGTTGTTTTTTTTGTGTGTGTGTGTGTGTGTGAAACTCCATTGGATGTATTATTTATTAAATGACTTTATTTAGGAACTTCTTTAACATTTAAAATATGCCTTGAAAATGAAAGCACCTCAGCTTTTTCTATGCAATTCAGGTCACATCTTACATAATAAACAAATGAGCGAATCGTATCCACATCTGACGGTGCGCTGGACTCTGCACAGAGGTCTCCGTACCCCATCGCCAGTGCGAGCTCCATTTCAGGAATGCAAATGCCTCGGGCTCTGACAGCCTGTGATTTATCTCCTCATCTATCCTTGCACACATCTGCCTTTGCCCTTGTGTCTGCCTGTTGCTCATTCCACCCTCCCTTTCTCCCTCCCTCTCCCAGGAGGCCAGGGACTCCCCTGCCTGCCCTCGGAGTTCGCCCAGGGCAGCATTACAGCCGTCGCTGACCCCGCCACCCACCACTCCACACCCGCCATCCTGCCAGGGTCAGACGGTGCAGTGGCGGGATAAGAGGTCCCTTCTCCCGGAGGAGAGTGGCTCTGAACTGCTACAGCGCCGGTGTGAGACTGTGAGCCGCTGCCACTACAGCCTGCTAAGTGCTTTACAGTACAGCATGAAAACACAAGTGACCTAATAACCACACTCGCTCTCTGTCAACAAGGATTACGCTCTGCCTGGAGTAAGAGGAGGCTGCTGGCAGGCAGGCAGCGCTGTGTGTGCGTGCATGTGTGTGTGTGTGTGGACAAACAGAGATGCAGGTTAGTTCTCCTCCTGACAGAGCTGCAGGAGAGCATCACACGAGCTGCAGCAGGGCCGTCGAGCCTCCCAACGGAACGGTCCCAAAACCCCCCGTCTAAAAGCTTTAAACAACTGCTTACAATTCCACAGCATCTACGCTGCTCCACTCTCAACAGGCAGTGTGAGCAAGGACGTCTGCGGGCTCTCCACTGTTTGTCTCATCTTCGTGGCCTCTGGCCCCGCACGCAAACACACACGCGCGCTTCTCGAAAACCGAGCCCCCTACATCTCACGCGCCACCCCACCCTGATTTCTCATTTACTAGTCCACACTTGTGCGCAGGCTGCTGAGAAATGGACGCCTGGTGTGAGGTCAGGTGTGATTCATCACGCTGCGTCTGGGCGAAGAGTTGACATTCGTAAAGGCACTCGCTCTGCTGCCATTGTAATTGAGTCTCCTTGTCTTTTCTAGGACACCAGCAAATATAACTATGTCAGGACGCCTCACAGCTATATATTACCCAGCTCAGTGAGAGAGACAAAGGGCGAGTTATCATTTGGGCAGCAGAGAGGGAGGGAGACACATCTGGACATCTGCAAGGTGGGGTTTTGAGGGCTGGGGTCCAGGGCGGTGCTTTTACAAGAGGGGTCGGTGCGCTAAATGAAACTCAAATGGGAACATTTTTAAGAATGCGTTTTTAGATAGGCATATGCGTATTATTGGTTAGTTGTTATAGATGTTTGTTTTGTTTTTTTCGTAAAGAATTGTTATAAATTTTAAAATAGATTTATTGTAAAAATGTTATAAATGTAAACATTTATAACATTTTTAAATGTTATAAAACAAACATACACAATTTTATTTTATTTATACGTATTTATATTTAATGATATACTATCGTTCAAAAGTTTTAGGTAATTTTTTTCAATCAATTCCACATTGTTACAAACAAATCAATGCTGTTCTTTTTAGTGTTGTTAAAAGTACCGATTCTTTGAGCGCTGTTGAGCGGATTCGTAAACACCTCCGATTGGCCATTGTGTTCACGCGCTCAACAGATATGTCTGTGATTGGCTACAATGATCAACATTTCAAAAACATGTTGTAAATAAACATCAATGACGTTCTTCACCGAGCGCTTACACAGATACACACTGGAGAGTTTGAAAGCAGGCGTCTATCAGCGGACCGGTCCACTGATAGACGCCTGCTTTGAAACGCTCCCGCTTTCAAAACGCTTTCAGATTCAAACACTCCTGTGCGTTGATCATTGTAACCAATCACAGACATATCTGTTGAGCACGTGAACACAACAGCCAATCAGATTTGTTTACGAATCTGCTCAACGGCACTCAAAGTGTCACATTTTTTAAATTTCAGTACCGACTTGGTATCAAAGTCTGTACTTTTGACAACACTAGTTCTTTTGAACTTTCTATTCTTCAAAGAATCCTGAAAAAAATGTATCAAGGTTTCCACAAAATTATTAAGATGCACACAACTGTTTTCCAGATTGATAATAATCTTGAGCAGCAAATCTGCATATTAGTATGATTTCTGAAGGATCATGTGACACTGAAGACTGGAGTAATGATGCTAAAAATTCATCACAAGAATAAATTACATTTCAAAATATATTAAAATAGAAAACAGTAATTTTAATTTGTAATAACATTTCACAATATTACTGTTTTCACTGTATTTCTGATCAAATAAATGCAGCCTTGGTGAGAATAAAAGTCTTACTCTTAACAATAGTATGAAAAAGAATCAAATGCAACAAATAAAAATACAAAAACTCTTACAGTTGACACAGAAAGACTGTAGAGAAATAGAATTAATATGTATAGTACAGCTCAGATACTTTAGCCTTGGAAAAATATGATGTGAATTTTTTGAGTTCATATTGAAATCTCAGACAGATACTTTGAGATCTGTGTATGGTGAGATTATTGGGTCTTTTATTTTAGGAGAAAAACCTGAAATGCCTGAAACGTTCCCCATTTCACCTCGCGTCAAATGTTTACATTTATGTATTTTATCCAAAGCATCTTACATTGCTTTCAAGGTTTGCATTTGATCAGTTCGCCTGTAAATCAAACTCATAACCTTGGTGTTGCTGGTGATGACTACCATGTTTTTAAAGAGATCTCATTTGTGTTTTTTCTTTCCTGTGTGAAGACATCAGTTATTATCTTTCTCTCATGATATTTACATTTTTTCCTATTCAGCAGTTGACCCACAGCTTGAATACAAAAATACATTTTTGTGCTGTTTTCACACGCTTTCACAGACTTTTCTCTGCAAAAAAAAAAAAGTAGTCTTGCTAGGTCAAGACCACAGCTGGGTCATGAAGTAAAAAAAAAAAAAGAAAAAAGTAAGAAAGAAATCAGGCCTGTGTTGACATTCATGGGGCAAAGGGCCTGCGCACATTTGCAGAGGTCATCGGAAAGTAAACACCTATTAATGGTTACCTGCTTGACGAACAGATAAGCAGGTCAAGGTAATGATTAAGCCACAGCTTGCTGGGTTACAGGCCATGTGTGCACAAAAGCATGCTGGGCGAATGCAGGTCTGCGTTGGTGATAAAACACAAATATTAATCGTTATAGAACAACAGCCTTTGAGCTGAGATGTATCAGAGCATCGAGACACACACACACACCTGTGAGAGCAGTAAAAAACACTTGTCAACAGCCATTAGCACATTCATGCAGGTACTGTACTGTGGGTGGCTTGTTGACTGTACAGCGCAGGTTAGAGCGAGGAGGGGGGGGGGGGATAGAGAAAGAACGAAAGAAAAGGGAAAAGAAAAAAAAACGCTCAAGTTCACAAGGTCATTTCCAGCCCAGGGATAAAGTAAACTGAGCGAAACTGCACAAGCTGCAACTTATCAGCCCGCCTGCATGCCAGAGCCTTCTCTGTGTGTGTGCGTGTGTGTGTGTGTTTCACAAAACAAAACAGAAGATGATCGCTTTTGGTTCAAGTACTTGTATCTTCCTCCGCTCAAAAACTGTAATCATAAACTTTCTCATGATTCATGCTATTCAGAAATCTCAAACAGTTTGACTTGATGGGAAAAAACACGCTCAGTGCTGTCGTGGATATTCAGGAAACGTAATTAGAAAGTAGACTCTTTGAACCTCTCTATTTGGAATAATTCTTAAAATCGTGACCTTGAAGGGAACAAATATTCACTTTATAGTTGTTATAATTGTTATCTTGGTTTGGTGCATTCATAAAATTGTATGAGCTGATCAAACATTTCCAGTGTATAGTGTTATCTTAATGAACAAAATCTTCGACTTAATGAAAGCAGATATTCAAGGCTACTTCAAGGCTTTCCACTCAGTGGCAGGACACAGACAATTCGTTTTCTTTCACACCAAGATTTTTTTTTTTTTTTTTGGTCTAAAAGTGTTTGTGGGGTAATCATAAGCATGTTTTATATAAATAAATTAAGAGTTAAAATATGTTGAGCTCTTGCGTTGGTGTAACAGAGATATTTACACTTGAATCCTCCCTGTAAACACACCCCCTCCAAAAAAAAAGCCATTTGACCTTTTTCCATCAGTTACTTTGAGATGTGGGTGTGAGTTGTGGACATGCAGAAATTCCAGACATAATCAAAGTAACAGCTAATAACACTTTGCCTTTTCAACTAGAGCTTTTAATATTGCAAAAAGTGCACTACTTCACTGCACTACGAAATCCTCAAGAGCTTAATTCAAAATGTTGTTAACGTTTCTATAAATGGGTGGAATTTAATTGTTTGTTTACCCCCACTCCTTTCTGGAGGTCATTTATTGCTTTTAATTGGTCTCCTATAATGTACTGTCACCATAATTTCTGTTAAAGCCAGGTTTTCTCAAGAGTGCTTTAAGTAAATCTCTGCTGTTTGGTATCTATCGCTGTGCTAATTCCAAAGGTCAGGGGTAACCGTAGCAACTCCGGTCGTGTTAATTAAGAAATGAGAGGATTTCACTGGTCATCATCCCTCAAGCTGCATATTATAATAGAAACCTCCCTTAAAACGATACTAAAACCATACTTCGGCTGAAGTAAGGAAATATAAATGCCAGAAACCCTTGCATAAATAACTGGGAGTGGGAGAGCTGTCTATCTCACCCCGGAAAAAATGGTTGCTTAAAAAAACGGAGAGAAGGGAAGGGTCATCTGGTTTCCATTAGAAAGATAAAACGGTTCACTTGGAGCTTTTTACCAGCCTCTTTGTTTCTGGGAGGCGTCCATGCTTCTCTCTCCATCATCAGCCAGTTGACACAACATTAAAGGCTTCAAACGGCCAAGTCGGGCCCCTTAATCAAAAACTAATTGTAATAGATATTGGAGGAGTGCTAACACTCTGACCGCTCGGGCTGGTATCAGTGGTCCAAAGCTTGAGATACCATTAAACACAACACAGACCTGATAGCTGCCACAGGGTAGGAAGAAAAACCAGAAGCAGAGGGAAAAAGCCGTGCTAAGTGCTACATGTGGCTGAAGAGACATGTGCTGTGAAACCACACTCCTTAAGATAAGTTCACTGCTGTCCTGTCAAGCTGTGTTAGTTAGCAACAAAAAAGGAATTTGAAAACAAAACATGAAAGCGGTCCCATCGAGGCAGTCGGGAACGAGGCTGAAAGGCCGGGAGAAAATGTCCCAACCGGCCTTAGAGTCTTATCAGTCCCAGGAGAGTCTCTGCCTCAAAATATTTCTGGAGGATTCTCTGGAGGACGCGCCATGACACATTTCTTCATATGTATTTATTTATTTATTTATTTTTTTTTTTTACAACTGTGTGTACATGATCTAAAAATGGATAGTTGTCATTTTTAGGTCCCACTTTATATTAGGTGTCTTTAACTATTATGTACTAACATTTAAACTAATCATTTGATACAGTGCACTTATTGTGTACATACATGTTTTTACATTGTACTTATATTTTAAAAATACCTGCATGTAATTACATCTGTAATTAACTTGTTATTACATTATAATTACAATGTTGGCCCTTCCCTTACCCCTTAACCCACCCTTAAACCTACCCACCCAACCAAACCTGTCCCTAACCTTACCCGTATCCACCTCAATAGCAGCAAAAATGTTTTGCAATACAAAATGAATACAATAAGTACATAGTAGTTAAGGACTTTATATAAAGTGGGACCTTCTTGTCTTACTAATATTATAATATTACAATGCAAAATAGAGAGATTGAAACTAAAAAAACAACAACACTTTATTCTTAATGGCTCATATAGGTTATAAGTAGTAGGTTTACATTTATTTTTCAGGTTAGATATAGCAATATTCGATGCACGTGAATATGGCTATAATAGCACACACATGCATGTACACAAATCAGGCAATAAGTGTTTGAAAAGAGACCACATAACATATATAAGTCGGAAGTTAAAGTCAACTTTATTGTCATTTTTAGCAAATCACATGGCAATTCCTTCAGGAAACAACAATAACATGTTTAGTAGAAAGTCTCAAGGACTAAAAAGACAAAAGTAAATATGGACAATAAATACGTACAGACAAAATTACCAAAAGGTACACAGAATAATACAGAACTGACAGTTAAATAAGTATATAATATATTCATAAAGTGTAACAGCAGTAAGATATGATTGATTTGGCATTATCTATTTAACAACATTGCCTATTGAGTATACCAATGTGTGCGTTGTGTATGCGTGTACGTTCATGTCTCTGATTGAGAATTACTCAGTGACCTTAAACATTGGAAGTCAGTGTGTGTTGCCAGATTTAATTAAACTAATTGATTCCTTTGCATTTTTATTAGCAATGGTCATTAGAATATCTAGACTTTCAGGCAGGCAAGACAGATAGGAACTTTAAGGAGCTTTTTCTCATGTATATTAACCTCTCTGACACGCTCCTGCTTAGCATATTGGAATCCCTGTCGAAATTCATGTCCGAGACTGGGGCGGGTTGTCTTGTCAGAATGATCCATAATGCAATTCACATCGCTAGCAGATGATTGAGTTAAGAATTAGGAGTTCAGATACACTTGTCTTCCTCACACCGCCTGACTTAGTGGCAAGGCCCATTCTTTAGCAGTAAGTCATGCAGTCTCCTAATAAATCTATCGTACTAGTGAAGAGTAACCATCAGAATTAGAATGATGTTAGTTGGCTGAGTACGGGCGAGCATAGTCCAAAGAGTTGATGCTCAGAGTGCATTAATAAGTTGATAGCATTATCTCGGTAAATTGCAATGAGGATGATGGTGGAGTATGCTGTGGGCCATGCCAAATGAAACCATTAGAAAAACTGATGTCTTTAGAAACCTATAATCCCATCCTAAACGAAACATAGCTGCTGTTAATTCAGAGCTGCAGTATTCCCTCGGTCCTGTCAATCAGCTGTCATTACTAATAACCTAGCTGGGGGTCTTATAGTCTCTGTGTGTTTACAAATGACATTCTCACCGTGTCGCAGGGTCACCCGGAGTGACATTTCAATAGCTCGGAGTTAAAAGGCCAGTAAACCCCAAAATAAACACTTTCTAATTAGGTTGCTGTCTCACCTGACCATAGGACCGGAGTCTCCCCCAATTATTGCTTGTCATATCGAATTATCACATTGACTGCACTCCAAAAAACAAACAAAATGAATTTTGCTCCTTGTTCGATTTACTTAAAGAGGCCATATTATGCCCTTTTACAAAGTCTTGATTTTGGTTTTGGGGTCTACAAGAGTAGGATTTCATGCTTGAATGTTCAAAAAACATTATTTTCACATATTTTTTACCTGTCTGCTCTGTTTAGTTCCTGTCTCTATGAAGCCCCTCCTTCTGAAAAGTGTAATGTGCTCTGATTGGTCAGCTGGATCAGTGTGCTGTGATTGGTCAACCACTTCGAGCATGTTTCGGAAATGTCACGCCCCTTACTATGACCGCGAGTTTCACCACACTACTAACGAAGGCCTTGCCCCCCTTTTTTTGTGTATGTGTATACCTTGGACGAGAATTATTTGAATGAGGAATATTGTGACTTTATATTGTTCCCGGAAGAAAGCTCAAGACTAAAGTCGGGGTATTTCAGGTGGTTCAGAAACAATGCTTAATGATATAGAGAATAAATTCCTTTGGAGTGGACTTTGTGCTTTGTAATTTTGTGTAACAAAAGTCAAAAAGGTGTTTCCACTTGCTACACTTATTTTCATGTATGGCCCTTTAATCACACTCTCCACCCACATTTTGACATGTAATGAACTGGCTCCAGTAGGGTCTTTAGCGCCCTAGTTAGTGCACCTGACTCCCATGCCGATGACACTAGTTCGAATCCCACTCGGAGCGGGTGCGAGTAGGACTAATTACACTGGTGCCGTGACCCGGTTGTGAGTGAGGTTTAGGAGATGAGTGTAACGGAGGCCAGCTAGTAAAGAGCTGTGCAGGTAAACCTCACTCCCCATGGCCTCAAGAGCCTCAATAGGGACTGACACTAGAGGCTGCGGTCTTTAGTGTCCTTGTTAGTCCCAAAGAACTACCATGGGAGTGCAATGGATGTAAACAGTACTGTTTTCTGGCTGCCAACACCTATCATTATGTGTGTAAACAAGTTATTGTTAGCCAACAGTTCACTTCAAAATAACTTGATTTAGTTGGTTATTTGACACACATAAATATAGTTGAGTTTACTTAATTCGGTTTAGTTCATTGATTCTACATAAAGTATTTGAGTTGGTAACATGTTTCCATTGTGTTGCCCACTGTCAATGGAATTAAGTTCAGCTAAAGAGTTTTTTTTTTTTTTTTTTTAGGTGTTTGTGTTGGAATATTGCAGTATTAAATTATCAGTTGGATGTAATGATGAAATCAGCTGAAATTATAAGGTGGATTGAACTTCATTTACAGTCACTACAAAAAAAAAAGTGCACTGTTTTAGTGCACACTCGCACACACCTTGCTCTCAGCTACAAAGCTCTTATATTATTCGCTTCTATCCCGCACCCAAATATATGCCTGAGTGTTGTAATTGTTTGGCAAATGCATGCCGCTCTCACCCAACATCGCCAAGCCCTGGCTGCCTCACTCCCCTGTGGATAACAAATGGGCCTTTTCTCTCAGAATTTGAGGCTAAACGATGGTTTCGCTTAGAGAGCAAAGTGACTGTCCGTCTTCATAACAGTGCTCTCCATCAAAGAGCAATGAATCCCATCCCATCCGACTGGCCCTGATTAAACACAGGCAATGGATATCCCCCTTCAACCCCCTCCCCTTCTCTGCCAAGACGGAGCAAAGCCAGCCCTGCTATGTCAGCCCTAGCACCTGCAGCTATCAGCTTCTTTTTCTCTGGTAATAAAACACTCCTCACATCTGGAGCGGCGAGATGCTTGTTGCTGCTCCTGCTTGTGCACACTTTCATTTGAATCGAATTACCGAATGAGTTGTATATTGAGGAGGTCGTACAGAAGGGCTCACAGGTCATGAAGAGCAATAGCTACGGGTGCTTAGCTCTTTAGTTTTTTATATTTATTTTAAATTAGCATATCAACTTAAAAAGATTAAAAAAAATTTGAGATTTGATTTTAGAAATATTTTGAAAAATAATTACAATTTAAAATAAGTTTTAATTTAATTTAACGTAATTTATTTCTGTGATGGCAAAGCTGAATTTTCAGCATCATTACTCCAGTCTTCAGTGTCACATGATCCTTCAGAAATCATTTTAATATGATGATTTGGTGCTCCAGAAAAATTTCTTATTATTCTCAGCTCACTCTGTTTAGTTCCTGTCTCTATTAAGCCCCTCCTTCTGAGAAACATAATGTGCTCTGATTGGTCGGCTGGACCAGTGCGTTGTGATTGGTCAACCGCTTTGAGCGTGTTTTAGAAATGTCACACCCCTTACCATAACCGCACATTTCAAAACACTACTAACGCAACTAATAAATCCATTCGTAGGCACAAAAGGTTTTGCGAGATCAGTTTAAGTATACAACTTTTGACTGGTGAAGTAGCCTATATATCATAGTATATGTGCTGTTGTTTTTGCATACATTTGAAGAGGAGGTAAAAAAAAAAGAAAAAAGGACAGATTATATGAACCGTTTGAGTGATAAGTTTGAGCCAGTTCACTGACTTTTATGACTTGTCGCCTGCTGTTCACATGTTGATGTGTTTTCATGTTATGGTCTTGCTCCATGAAAACTTCTCATTTTCTTACAGCCAATGTCCAGAATGGCTGTCGGGGCTGTATTTAAGCTGTCACAGGCGTACATCGACAAAGTAATGGTGTGTTAAATATATGCTCAAAGGCTTTTGCAAAAGTTAAATTAATGTATAACTGAGAATAGCACACACCACAAAGTTGTACCTGTATTAATTTAATAGCCTATGTATGTTTAATGCATATATTATTTTAGACAAATTTCACAATGTGCTAAAATATTTAAAACACAGCCTTTGGTGTTCAAGTGTAACACCCTCATGCACAACAGAACAATGTTCCCATGTGTTGGCGCAAGACCAAGAGTTTTCTGGAAAGTCAGCAAAGCAAGACAGACACTACAATCTTGATAGGCTTGTCTTGTTTTAGTGTTGGGTTTCCATCAATTTCAAGGGGGTAAAATTTTACACCACTGAGGCTGCAGGCACAAAGCATTGCAGAGCTATCGCAGGATGGGAGCTTGAAGCTCTTAGGAACATTAGCCTGAAAGAAAACAAACGCGGGTCAACTGAATTAACCCAACTCCACACTGCCAACCAAGGAAAACTCCCAACAAAGAGCCTGTCATCTCTTACTGACAAGGACCAATCTGTACACACTGACCTGAAGTGTCCTGCAGACTACAGGAAACTCCCCTACATACAGAATACTGAGTTGGATATATAAAGTAGCATAGCAGTAGTGTTAGTTATTCAAGACTTTTATCATTAAAGACCTCATTTAATTGTGTTTTCCTGTATTTTCACACAGTAAAACTCAATAAGTTCAGAATACTCAAAACATTTGAGGAAACTTATTACCTCAAAACATTTAAGTAAACTCATTTTTTTTTAAGTTAGAAGAACTTAAAGTTTTAGGGCCCTATCATACACATGGCGCAATGTGGCGCCAGGCGCAACACTTTTTTTTTTTTTGCTAGTTTCAGCCTGACGCAGTTATCATTTTCATGTCCTGCGCCACGTTGTTTAAATAGCAAATGCATTTGCGCCCATGGCCTGCTGGTTTGAAAACGAGGTGTGTTCAGGCGCATTGTTGGTGCGTTGCTATTTGAAATACACCGTGTCCTAACCAGACACGATGCGACGCTGCGACACGCGATAAAAGGTATCTTTTCCATGTTAATCTGAGTTTTTGTCCTAACCAGCCGCAACGGCGACACGCGACAATTCTATTTTAGAAACGGTTTCTATTTCTCCATGACGTCGCGGCTGGAACAGCAACACAAAGAATGGCAATGATAATTTCAGGTACTGTTTATGTGCTTTATTTAATGTTAAAAGCGTCTAATGTGAGTTTGAATATCATTCTGTGTTCCCAGTTTTTGAGCTGTAATGAAAACAGCACTGGCTAATTCACCTCAGATCTTAAAAATAAATAAATGGGCACAAGAACGTTCAAACTGTCAACTTAATGCGAACAAACAAGTGTATTCTATGACAAAGATTGGTTCAGTCACTCCGTATGTACTTTAAATAATGTTTAAATGGTGTAATATTTATGATTTTTACTATATACTTGCCCATTTCATTGTGTCTGCTGTGCTCTTGCCAAGAGAGCCCGCCCACACTCTCTTCTGATTGGCTGAGGTTTTTGATTGATTTTGTTGCTTCTCATTGTCACGTCGCGTCTAGTGTGGAATCTCAACTTGCTTGTCGCTGGAATCTTATCGCATTGCATGTAGTTAGGACACAGTGATAGACTGCGCCATTGACCAACTGAAACCTGGTCTAAAGTCAATGGTGCAATATTTTTTTGTTATTTAAAGAGCACGTTAGTAATATACGCCGATAGGCACGCATACACTCTGCTTATTACACACACAGGGACGCACAGCAGCACACAAACATGCCAAATATTAAAAATAAAAGGATTATAATTTAAAAGATTATTATTGTGTGCATAAAGATAAAAATGCTTTGGTGGAATCCAGCTTGTCCCATAGATGGTCTGCTCGCGCGCTTTAACCACGAGCATGAGCAGATCTGTTTCCTCGCTAGAGAAGCATTCAGTTTTTCTACTTGCAAATTCCGACATGTAAATAGCGAATCCGCCATGGCGCGAGCGCAGATGGCTTTTAAAGGGAATGGGAGATGAGACTCTGATTGATTTATTGCACGTTACGCCCAAAACACACCCATTACTCATTAAGAGAATAGGGACAACCCTTTTAGACCATGCGTCGGGCACGCCGGCCATTTTTCCTGTCGTTAAACTAGGAAAAGTGGATTCGGACACGCACTTAGTGCACTTGTGCCGTGCGCTTTAGATCGTTTAGATCGCTTTTCATGCACTTAGATCATTAAAATAGGGCCCTTAGAAATCTGCTGCAACTCAACTCAATCATATTAAGTTCAGCTTACTACAGACATTTTGAGTTCACTCAACTTTTTTTCTATTAAGTACAATGAACTTTCATTATTATTTGAGTGAAACAAACTCTTTTCATTTAATTAATTTCACTGTTCGGTTTTACCAGTGCACTTTGCAGACAGTAGTTTTGTTTAAAATATGGGTGAAGTTTTTAAATGATAAATGTTGTTCAGTCATTATCAGTTAAAAGAATATTATGAGCAACAGGGCACTTTGTAAACTTCCAAGACTATCAAACTATCATGCCATCACATTTTGAAGGCAATGCATACTATTTAATTTCTAAAATGTACAGTTTAACCAAGCATGCACTTTTATTAGAATTTAAACCAAGCAGTGCATCATGAGGTTGTGTTTCTCTGTGTGTGTGCTACACATAGCATTACAGTAACGACAGGACATTAGCTAATGTCATTATCTCTTCTGTGAGGTCAAAAGGGCCTAATCTTGTATTACAGGATTTAAACACAAGCGATCTTATTCAGGGTCTTGTTATTGTGCATGGTGTCAGTATGCTTTATTGTTAAAGCTGACCATGTTTTATCGCAGGTAAAGACAAGAGGAAGTATATATTTAAGTATTTTTATATCTGTTTCTTTGTCACAATTGCAAAAAGCACATTAATGGGGAATACGCATCTGGCAGGATATGTTTCTGTAAACAGGTGCAAAGCAATATAATCCATCTGCATTTCTTTGTACAACAAACACATCAAGCGCATACATTAAGCCACAATTATCTATAGCGAGTAGAAAATGAATGATCAAACCAACTTGATTGAGCACATCGTAAAGTCCAAAAGCTCGCATTTAATCTATTAGTCCCACTACGCCTAGTCCTCTATTTGTCCACACGCTGAGATGCTTGGCAAACAGGTGTCCGTTGTGAATGACTCTCCACCTCCCATTATGAAGAGGTACCTTTCCTAACAGCCCTGTATTAAAGTGTCATTATCTCCTCCACCCCTCTGTCTTGTGTGCCATGCACAAATGGAATCCAGGACTCCAGTCTTTTATAATTCCTTTTTTTTTCCCTCTGCTGGGTATAAATGTCAACGTCCTATTGTGCGAATTACAGGCATTCCCACATCAGTACTGATTGTTCCATGTGTAGTGGTGGGAGCAGAATAGAGCGTTTGATTTCAGATAATGTAGAACCAGACAAAATGCCACTGGATTTGGCAGGGCCCCTATTGTCTAAGTTGGCAGGCTAAGCCAGAGACCTGAATCTGAGACAAGACTGCGCTGGGGACCGCTGAAAAAGAACGCCTCGGTGGTGTGGATTTCACTGACTGTTATAATACAATTTGTCAGGTTTTATGATGTCACTGACAGCTGGAATTCATCCCCTTAACCTTTTCAGGTTGTGTGCTTTATGCCATGCAAAGCCATAATTTGTCACCTAGCATAACATTATTTACTAAATCAAAGTCACTTTAGTGGTAAAATGTGAAATATTCATGGTTTAGTCAGCGTGTAGCATTATGTTAAGATGCACGTAAACAAAAAATGTTTCCTCACATGACACATTGCTCCGCCCCTAAGTAATGACATCATAAAAGCGCATTTCTATTAAGTGATATACCATGGATGATGTAAACTGTAACATTATTTTGGCTAATTTAGCCCTCTCTTCAATACTTTTCTGTTTATTTAGCCTTTTCTGTTCTTATTTTCATCTAGATTTCTGTAATTTAAAAAGTTGGCTAGCACATATTTATATCAACATCATGTGTTTTATACTGGATGGAATTAAATTATTAGGTTACACTTTGTTTTGATAATCCCTTTTAGATATTCTGTTGACTATACATAATGTTGCACCTACATGTCAACTAACTAGAGTATTAGTTGAGTATTAGTAGACTTTAGAAGTAGGATTAGGGTTAGTAAAATAAGTTGACATGTTGTTGCAAAGTTACTTAGTAGAATGTCTGTTGGGGATCATCAAAATAAAGTGTTAGCAGACATTAAGCAGACAGTCTACTAATACTATAATGAGAGTTAGTTGACATGTAGTTGTAAAGTTACTTACACTCTAAAAAATGCTGGGTTGTTTTAACCCAAAATTGGGTCAAATTTGGACAAACCCAATCATTGGGTTAAAATTTTAATTTAAAAATTTAACCCAATGGCTGGGGTTGTCCATTTTTGCCCCAATTTTTGGTTGAAACAACCCAGCATTTTTTAGAGTGTATAGTCAACAATGTCTAAAGGGGACCATCAAAATAAAGTGTTACCAAATATTATATTTTAAATAAATATTACAATTATTTTTTTCATAAAGATAGAAAACATCCTATTTTTCACATTGAATTGAGGTGAATTTTGAATAATTTCACTACTTTCGTTTGCATGCATGTTGTCATTTGTTCAAAGAAATATTTCAGATTTTTTTTAAATTTATTTATTTGATTTTTTTTTTTTTTTAACAAAACAAAACACGTTTTCTTGGAATATTGTTTTAAATTTTAATAAATGTATACATTTTTACCCATGTGTCCAATTTTGTTTTCCATCCAGTCTTTTGTAATATCCCTTTAAAACAAATCCAGTTCTTTATTGACATCACCTTCCAGGAAGTGACATCAGTTTGGAGGGAAAGCAACAATACAAAACGATACAAACACCAGTGAGTATTGTCAATGGGTTTAATACATTTTGTGGAATTAGTTGTTTTGTCTTAGTCTCAAATATTACATCACGATCTATAAAATTGCTATAAGATCGGAAAAATGATAAATAGATAGATAGATAGATAGATTGATTGATTGATTGATTGATTGATTTTCACATTGCCTTTGTGTAAATAATCAAGTTATAATTAATTGAATGTGTCTGATTTTGACCAGAGCATATTTCTGTTTTATAAAAATATTTTTTAAATTAAAAAAGTAGGCATATTCATAAAAAGTGCTTAATATATTTGTAAAAGTTATCGCATTCAAAAGCATATATATATTTTGTTTGTTATCATAGAGTTTATTACAAGGCAAAACTAACCATAACAATTGTTTTAGAATGCCATGAGTTGTCTCGTGCGCCAGTGGACTGCATATAGTTCTGAATGCCAACAGTAACAGTGACCCGATGACGGCAGGCAACAGCGGTAACAACAGTTCATACAGTTCACTGTAAGGTCATACTCCTCCTATCCCTTTTCTTTTCAAGTACTAGATGTAGTTCCCACAAGCCTAGCACCAAATATGCTTCATAATGTGTGTTTTCATGCATCTGGCCCAATAAGTTGTTGGATAATTGATATATTGATTGGTTATGTCATCATGTGTTGGTATAGAAGCTGTCATGTGGATGGCAGAACAATCCACGGGCCCCATTGTTCATTCATCAGTGCCCCTGATCAGGCCCATGTCTTGGTTAGCTGCAGGCCAGCCAGATAAGAATCAGTAGATGATTGGGCGCACACATTCTTAACATGGCTGACCCGTGACATCTTGGGGGCAGTCGGAGAGTCTGTCATTATGCGTACAATGCACGGCTTTCTTCCTTCTTATCTTTGCCGATGACATTGAGAGTTTTTGCATTAACTCATTAACGACAAGACTCATCATTACAGGGATCAAGTAGAGGGAGTGGGAGGGACAGGGTGTGTCTCTGAGTGGGTGACACTTGGCATGGAGGAATGTGGGCTCAGTCCGATCCTTCTTTTCACTCTCTCTCGGGCTTTGATATGAGCGTTAGTGATTGAGGGATGGGCCAGGCTTAGAAAGGCTACAAGTGACCTTTTTTGTGGTGCACAAGCCAATGCTGAATAAATGAAACTTAAACACAGACTCACAGTTGCTAACTACCACCGCTCGCCCCATCTGGAGAAAATGTTAGTCTGGATGACATGTAAGTTCAGAGAATGATCTCTTAAGCTCCAGAGGTCCTTCACTCGAGGGCTTTTTGCTGCCAGGAGCTTATGAAGGCCAGAGTGTTTGGCCTTTGCTCATAGCTAACAGTGCCAAGGCCTTGACTCTTGTGGTTTGCCTCTGTCAAACACGGCATTGCAGAGTGTGGCTCTGTGGAAAAACTCAGCTATGCCGTCCTGTTTCTTGATCCATTAACGCTTTCAACATAGTTATATAGAGGAGAAGGGAAAAAAAAAACCTGGGGATGGGGGGAGACAAAAAAAAAACTGTCTGGGAAAGATTGATAGCTTTGCTCTGTGGTTCAATTGTAAATTAGAATGCAAGTCCCTCTGGGATACAAGGGCTCTATTTGTGATTAAGAAAAAAGGCTTCATAACTGAGAGATAGAGAAAAAGTTTGCTCCCTCTTACACACAGGCAATTAGCTTGATGAAATGGCCCTCACTGTTTTGTGCCCTGGATATGTAAACTGATATTATAATAATGGGGCTGACTGCTTGTTCTGTTATTTTCACCTTGAGTCGAACAGGAGGAGGCGTTATGGTGTACACAAAGCATTGTCTTGTATAACACCACAAACCCGGACCCCTGGAGAGCCCAGAACCGCAGATACGATGAAAAGCGAGGTGACACGAGAAACAAAGCAGACTCTCATAAGTGATGAAGGTACAGGAGTGAGCTTAGCAAGCTTGTTGCCAGCATGACAAAGTGATAAAGAACTTTTATATGCCTCATAGAAATAATAGTGAAGTGAGCTTGGAGTCTTGGCACTGTACCTACCCACAGCAGGAGTCTCACCTACCTCAATTTCTTCTGCTTTCTCATGCAAGGCAGGGAGACATTAAAAGTTATGATCTGTTTTTATATGGCGACGTGATTTTTATCAGGTATTGTTGTTTTTTTTTTATGCCTCTTCACACCTGTCTCCACTTGTTTGCATTTTGAGCAATCTAAAGTGTTTGAGAGCCTTATTTGGTTTGACTTTGGCCTAAATAATGAACTGCCATCTGTAACTTATGCTTGTTTCACTGAGCCTTCGCCTGAAATGTGCTGACATCTGCAAAATAAAACCACACTTTATCAAGCAGTGTTTAGACTCAAATGAAGAGAAAGCAAGCTGAGTTCAATGATTTCGGTTCCAGTTCTGATTCTTCTTAACAAGTTGTTTAAATGTTTCAAAAAATAAATAAATAAATATTTGCGGGAAAAAAGAAAAGAAATTGGCAATTCCATTTCTAAATTATAAGATATTTTATTAATAAATAAAAGTAAAACAAAAGTCTAATAACTGCCCTTAATACAACAGTAATAATCAAGCAAAAGAAAAGTAACATATTTGATTAACTACTAAATACATAATGCACTGTATGCTTTTAATTCACTAAACCAGCTCATTAGAGCCATTTGTTTATAAGTCAACCGACACAGGGTGCGCTGAAAGCTATTGATAATGATTTTCATTCGGGATTCGGACTACACTGTAAAAAAAATATTTTCATGATTTGTTATCTCAACATTTTTCTTTTGTCAAATCAACTTAGATAATGTGGTTCAGATAACATAATAATTTCAGTTTCTGTTGATTAAACCAATCGCCTTCATTGTATTACCTCAAATTTTTAATTTCAGTGAACTCAAAATTTTAAGGTAACTTACTTTTTTAAGTTAAATCAACAATTCTTTTTTAAAGTGTAGTTGCGCTGTTTGCTTTTGATTCACTAAAAAGAGCCATCTCATAAGATTCAGTCATTTGGTAATCAGACAACACTGTTTCGCGCTGTACATTCAAGTATTGTGGCGCCGCCGAATAAGTAGTGCATAAAACTCTGGCTGTGTCCAAAATCGCATACTATGTTGAGGTTCTTATTTTGAAGGAGTAATTACTTTGTGACCGCTAAAAAGTATGTTCCCAGCAAACATTTGGACGTTTAATGACCGTCGAAAAGACATCCCTCCGACACATCCCGTCATGGTTGAAAAATAGTTCCAAAATTAAATTTGAACGGACGTCTTTGATGTTATCTTAATTAATTAATTAATTAATATATATTGAACTACACGTAGCTAAAAGTCAAAGTAACAATTATACATGCAACCCCAGAGAATTGTAGACATGTACAAACGTATCTGTGTTCTGTGTTACATATTTTTACCTATTTGTGCTGTCCTACTGCAACTATTTTTGGCCAGGGACACGACATTGCCGTCGGAACCAATGTTTGCAGGGTTCTAAATAGTATGAATGCATGTAGTATGAATGTAATCCAAACGTGCTACATCCGCCATGCTGTCATTGGCAGTGAAGTGACGCAACTCACGTTGGTAGGTCACATGATATGTCCAAATCCTCTTCTGTGGCTTCATGGGATAGTAAAGTGTCCATTGTATGCACACTTAGTAGGTCATGTACAGTAGTAGGTCATCTGGTTCCCTATACTCTTACTGTGAATTCTGACACTTTTGTCACATACTGTTTTTTACTTATACTATATAGTAGGGAAGTATGCGATTTCAGATGCAGCCCATGTCACATTATTTTAGAATGATATTCCGTCCCCATTTGCAGAAGAATACACATGCGTGAACCGTTAGTGAAACGGCATTCTGTTCCAGTATTTTTTAAACGGAACCTGCTCTAAACCTAACTTATAAAGAACTTTTTGTTCTAATTGTTTTTATGTCATAAATATTTTGTAATGTGGCTCCCGCATTTTTCGCTAGAACCCCCTGGGCCCCTATAAACAGAGGAAAGATGAGATCTGATCGTCAGTGGAAGGTTTAGCTCCTGCATCTCAAATCGATTCCACAGACATAAGGAAGGGGCAGTATAGCGCACAATTGTTTTGAGGAGACGTGCAGTGAAGCGGAATTCTGCGGCAGTGTGAGTGTAACATAAGTGCATTGCTAACACATGGCTGTATTCCTGGAGATGTCAGAGGGGATCTGCTTTCATGAAAGGGAGTGAGAGAGAAGGATCTAATGTGGAAGTAATTACATGTGAGAGAGTCACTGTGATGGAATGCAATACAATGTTTTCCATTTGCAGGTCAATGCCCAAAGTTACATAGTGTTGTAGATATGCTAGCACCAGCCTCATGTTTTATCACATTTTTGAAGTGTGAGTCTGCACATTTATTCTAAAAGAGCCTGGATTCTATCATATATTTATGGATTTTGATATACAAGTGTAAATATTTTGAAACTTATTAATTGTCTTCCTGTATCATATTAAAATATAATGGTACTTGAGTGTTAGCCATGAATGCAATATCAAACCACTAGCCAGTATTTAACTTGTATACTTCACAAGTGGATTATATTAGTCGCTGACACCTGAATTCATTATTCAGAGAAGCTGACAAAGTATAAACAGACCTTATTCATGCAAAATGCAAACACACCCAGCTAATAAGGTCATTTCACTGTTTACCTTAGGAGATATTGCTGACGTCCCAGGTGTTCGTTATGTAGAGTGAAATTTCATTAGTATCAATCCTACCTGCAATTCAAGTCAGGGCTTATGTGTAGTTAGGGGGCTTGGCAAGTTCAGCAATTGTCTCACACAGGTATATAGGAATGGTATGAATCTGAGCACTTTGGTAGCATGATGCTACACATGGGAAAGAAAAAAAAAAGGAGAGAAACCTGGTTTTCAAACATGGTGTAGCAGCCGCACCCATGTCAGCAGTGTTTCCACTGCTTATGTTTCATTCATAAAGAAAAGTCTAGACTGACCTGGGCCAAACGGACACCCTATACTCGATTATCCAATGCTCTCAAAAAAGAATGAAACAGGAAAAGCTTCAGACATAAGTTACATAAGGGATTATAATTTTTTGTGTCTGCACAATTTACACAAAAGGTATGTAATCTGGCCCTCCTCATGCGTCCCCTGGTGTCCACAGATCCAGATAGAAGTGTCAGGCACTCTGAGGGAGAGATTAGCCGGTACATGACCTGATGTGTTAGGACTTCCAAGAGCAGTAATGAGTGCCGCCGATCAGTGAATGTTTTAGGTCAGACTCCAATGTCTAAACTGATCATTCCAGTCTAATGAGCTTTGGTGACTTTGATGTAATGGTCCAGCTGATTCAGTGCGCTAGCTGCACTGCACAGATTAAGGTCACGCCGTATTTTGGAATGTTGCTAAACAGTGCAAAAGGTCCTTTTTTTTGAGGCATCTGCCTTGTAGGCTTGGACCTTGTTGTGGGGTTAGATCTGTTGGAGTCTTTGATGCGACAGCTCTGTGACCATTTACTGGTGTTCAAGAGGGGATTAAATTCCCTCAAACTCACTTAAAGGTAGGGTAGGCAATTTCAGAGAGGTTAGCAATAGCAAGCTAGCTTTGAAAACATGAGATCCCACCCTCCCTTCAGGAGCGCTCTCCAAAGCCACGCCTCCTCCAAAAGACATGAACGCACATAGCAGATTCTGCAAAGTGTCACGAGATGAGAGATGGCGTTAAATTACCTCATGTCTCAAAGCACATAACAACATACAATAATAATGAATGTAAACAACTTACAAAGGTCTTACTTGTACCACCTGACTGCTGCAGATTCATTTCGGTGTTGATAGCGTTGACATAAAAACGCATAAATGCAATGATTGGATGAACATTTTTTGGTTCTGAGACAGAAGATATACAGTATCTCACAGAAGTGAGTACACCCCTCACATTTTTGTAAATATTTTATTATATCTTTTCATGTGACAACACTGAAGAAATGACACTTTGCTACAATGTAAAGTAGTGAGTGTACAGCTTGTATAACAGTGTAAATTTGCTGTCCTTTCAAAATAACTCAACACACAGCCATTAATGTCTAAACCGCTGGCCACAAAAGTGAGTACACCCCTAAGTGAAAATGTCCAAATTGGGCCCAAAGTGTCAATATTTTGTGTGGCCACCATTATTCTCCAGCACTGCCTTAACCCTCTTGATCATGGAGTTCACCAGAGCTTCACAGGTTGCCACTGGAGTCCTCTTCCACTCCTCCATGATGACAACACGGAGCTGGTGGATGTTAGAGACCTTGCGCTCCTCCACCTTCCGTTTGAGGATGCCCCACAGATGCTCAATTGGGTTTAGTCCATCACCTTTACCCTCAGCTTCTTTAGCAAGGCAGTGGTCGTCTTGGAGGTGTGTTTGGGGTCGTTATCATGTTGGAATACTGCCCTGCGGCCCAGTCTCCGAAGGGAGGGGATCATGCTCTGCTCAATCATGGTTCCCTCAATGAACTGTAGCTCCCCAGTGCTGGCAGCACTCATGCAGCCCCAGACCATGACACTCCCACCACCATGCTTGACTGTAGGCAAGACGCACTTGTCTTTGTACTCCTCACCTGGTTGCCGCCACACACGCTTGACACCATCTGAACCTAATAAGTTTTTTTGTTCTCATCAGACCACAGGACATGGTTCCAGTAATCCATGTCCTTAGTCTGCTTGTCTTCAGCAAATTGTTTGCGGGCTTTCTTGTGCATCATCTTTAGAAGAGGCTTCTTTCTGGGACGACAGCCATGCAGACCAATTTGATGCAGTGTGCGGTGTATGGTCTGAGCACTGACAGGCTGACCCCCCACCCCTTCAACCTCTGCAGCGAAGCTGGCAGCACTCATACGTCTATTTCCCAAACACAACCTCTGGATATGACGCTGAGCACGTGCACACAACTTCTTTGTTCGACCATGGCGAGGCCTGTTCTGAGTGGAACCTGTCCTGTTAAACCGCTGTATGGTCTTGGCCACCGTGCTGCAGCTCAGTTTCAGGGTCTTGGCAATCTTCGTATAGCCTACGCCATCTTTATGTAGAGCAACAATTCTTTTTTTCAGATCCTCAGAGAGTTCTTTGCCCTGAGGTGCCCTGTTGAACTTCCAGTGACCAGTATGAGAGAGTGAGGGCGATAACACCAAATTTAACACACCTGCTCCCCATTCACACCTGAGACCTTGTAACACTAACGAGTCACATGACACCGGGGAGAGAAAATGGCTAATTGGGCCCAATTTGGACATTTTTACTTAGGGGTGTACTCACTTTTGTGGCCAGTGGTTTAGACATTAATGGCTATGTGTTGAGTTATTTTGAGGGGACAGCAAATTTACACTGTTATACAAGCTGTACACTCACTACTTTACATTGTAGCAAAGTGTCATTTCTTCAGTGTTGTCACATGAAAAGATATAATAAAATATTTACAAAAATGTGAGGGGTGTACTCACTTCTGTGAGATACTGTATGTACATGTTTTAATATTTAGACCACTTCTATTATTATTGATTGCTATCAGAATATGAAGAGAGTTTCAACCAGTATAACAAAAAGTGTTGGCTACACTTTATTTTACAGTGCCGTAGTTAAATTGTAATTACCCAAATAGGTACTGAGTACTATTAATTAACTACATGTACTATATAGTTACAGTTAGGGTTAGGGTTTGGTTTAGCGTTAGTTACTTGTAATTATGCATAATTTACTGTTATTACTATAGTACATGTAGTAATGTGTAACTATGGCACTGTAAAATAAAGTGTTACCAAAGTGTTTTTTAAAAAAAATTGACCTTTAATATTCCTCTAGTGATTGGAGGAATATTGACTCTTCTCGTCACTCTGGTTTTACGTTGAACATTCTGAATAGGGAATTCAACTTTTTTGGCATTATATTTTCTTTATATATTTATTATTTTTCTTATTGTTAAACTTTTTTAAAAATGTCCAATATTTCACCAAAATTTGTCCAAGGCAAAAATGTTTATTGATTTGTCTCATTTAAATACATTTTTACTTCTTAGACAAACTCTGCATCTACACTGTAAAAAAGAATTGTTGGTTTAACTTAAAAAAGTAAGTTACCTTAAAAATTTGAGTTCATTGAAATTAAAAATTTGAGTTAATACAATGAAGGCGATTGGTTTAATCAACAGAAACTCAAAGTATTATGTTATCTGAACCACATTAATTATTGAAGTTGATTTGACAAAAGAAAAAATGTTGTGATAACAAATCATGAAAATAATTTTTGACAGTGTACTCTGAGTTTGGGTCGCTTTAACATGCATTTGGGAATGCAACATGCAGCATCCGTCTTCCCATACTTCTACTGAGAAGCGCTTTTCAACAAAAGAGAAGTTTTAGGTGCTCCCTGCGTTTTTTTCGCCAAAATAAAATAATAATAACAATAATAATAATAATAATAATAATAATATATAATATATATGTATATATATATATATATATATATATATATATATATATATATTATTATTATTATTATTATTATTATTATGCTTGTTTGGCCAAAATTTTGTGATTATATATCAATGTGTTATATAATAATGTATAATAATAATTTTATAATGTGGTATATGTGATAATGTACATAATGAATAATGAATATGTGATAAAATAATAATAACTATATATATTTATAATTATATAGTTATTAATTATATATATATAATATATTATTATTATTACTATATCGCCACACTGATATATAATCACAAAAATTTGTTGTAGAAACAAGCACAGCACAGCTGGATTTTTACAATTAAATTGCAATCACAACTTTTGTCACAATTTGATATTTTCCCTCAAATCAGCCATGCACAGTGTATTGTAGTATGATATTTCAAATGCACCCCTAGTTTCACTAGCGTAAAAAGCCTTTTATCAGTAACTAAAATGTTTTATATGCTGTAGTTCTGTTGTATATTGAGGCATTTAAAAGACATAGGAATCCCATGGAACCATAAAAGTTATACTCTTTGTGTAGGAAGTCCACGCTGCAGGGCCCTTTGAGGTGAACCACAGATTTAATTTTCTGAAACCAAAGCTAAATATATTACATTATGTGCTACAATGTTCAACTGTTGCCTGGAGAGCTATCATTTATCCTTGTAAAGATTTACCGCTCACTATCACTGTCTGTGAACTGACATAGTGCATTGTATCATGTGGAAATCATGGTTGATGTTCCTGTGCGTTTATAAATATAATGCTACAGGCATAACTTGGGTTACATTACGACTGGATAAATGTTATAATGCTTACTGTCAAGCATTGTAGCTGAACAAAAGCAGTGTGCTTAGTTTG
>CM077458.1:28256462-28351462 GCA_039654765.1 Mylopharyngodon piceus | reverse complement strand
CTGTTCCATTGCACACATTATTTACTCTAAAAGTCAAATAATTAAACTGTGAGACTCCATTTTGATAAAAGATTACATAATTATGCCTAAGTGTAAAGCTGTGCACAAGCTGGTTTCTTTCAAAGGCTTTCAAGTGAAGACTTTAGGCTTTAATAGTCTAAAAAAAGTCCAAACCTTTGTTTTATCCACCTTTCATATAAAGACAGAAACTTCTCATAATATAATCTGAAATGTAAGTGCAAAGGCAAACTCAAATCCTTTACCCATGTCTCAGTAGTCCACATTAGAAAACAAGCTGCTTTCAATTACAGACAGCAAGTATACACTCTGAATCTCTCTCCCTCCCTCCTTCTGTCTTTCCCATCTCTTTTCTTCAGCTTTGGCTCTTTTGAAAACATTTATATTTCCTAATAACTAGGGTTTAGTCTAGTGGCCAGTGATTAAATCCAGACTGGTATAGTAAATGCAGAAGAGAGTATGTGGAAAATAATATCTATCTATAATTGTTCACAACATGCAGCTAAGAAATGGAAACTTAGTAATTTTTGCAATAAAAATGTCAGTTACAACTCCACATTAAATGAAGATTTAGAGCTGTAATACAACCAATGTTTAGTTATTTTCAAATTCACATTTTCACTAAAGCTTTATATTTAAATTTGGAACATTGTAGACTTCATAAGAAAGGTTTGAGGAGGGATGAAGTCAAATCCATCGTAGCTAAAAACATACCTGTAAAACAACTATGAAGATTATTTGTGCTAGATTCTTATTTAATAATAACAAACAACATGCATACGGGACACATGTTTATTTTCTTGAGCTTTTGGCAGAAAATATTGTACAGTTGATAATTAAACATTTCTATTAATATCATCAAGAAAATATTTTCTTTCATTGCATCATACAGTACTGCTTCTTGTTCAGTTGCATTATTTAATCATACATCATTACAATACATACATAGTTGATTTCGAGCAGTTCGTTGTCAGCTGACCAGTGATCCCTTTGCCTGTAAAAGAATATAGGTTAGTTGCTCCAGTAGCTCAAAAGCATACATTAAGGCCTACCTTCCCTGCTTTGTCATTGTGGGATCTTTGCGTGAAGTTCCTCCTCCCATCATGCATTTGGTGTTGATGTCACCACTCTGCATTCTTCGGTTCCCAGAGTGGCCGTGTCCTCTGCCCTCGTCACAGTCCTGCAGAGGTCTGAGACAATGCACAGCTAGTCTGCCAGAACGTCGTACTCTGCCTATAGTTTCAGACAGTTGATCATATTGTCAATAGCAACAAAATAATTATAACACTGTTTTTCTTGTATTTCAGTGAGCATATATAGGCCACTTGTATTTTTACACCTATATCTCGTTGTTTTTATTTATGGTATGTAAAGTGACTTTGTAAAGTGTAACAAAGGAACTATTTCATTTAAAAGTAAAAATAAACAATATAACAACATGCGTATATAAATATAGTCATGAAGTCTAACTTATTTGCAGCACAGTTTTTTTTATAACACAGGGTTTTTGACTTTGATGTGATGTGGAAAATGGAAGTTTGGCATTCAGTCTAAGAAGAGATTATTGAAACAAATTAAGCTTTCGCTGTTTAAATTGACACTGTAATCCATCATTGGAGAATCGAACTCTGTGCTCTATCATGATTCTGCTGGCTTCTTAGATTGGCCCTTAGGGCAAACAGAAATAGACAGGGAGAAGGTAACCTGCACCAATTGAATGAATCAATCACACAGACACACACACGCACACACTTACAACTAAAGGTGTTTTGATAAGAATTTAATTGTCAATAATGTGATTTTATATATATATATATATATATATATATAAAACCATGAGATTAAATTTTTTAGGGATTTTTTTTTTAAATTGCCATTATAGATATTAGAGCCTCCCGTTTAAATCTGTGACCCTTCCAATAATGCCTTAATCTTGATTTTTAGTCATGACTTGTAAAACCAAAGACACTGAGAAATACTTATATATATATATATATATATATATATATTTCTCGGTAGCTGAATAAAGTGACCACATGCATAGTAAGTACCAAAAATTAAATGTTTGTGTTAATGTCACATTGCCATACCATGCATACGACTCACCCAACAGAATACAAATAACAATAATCACTTCAAAATATTTTTAATAATCATATACTGCCTGTTAAAGATTGGCTGCATTTGGCAAACAATTTGCATAATCCCTTATCACATACTGCGGGTGCAATATATCAGATTAATGACAGAAGAGCAAAATATAGTTTTGAATTATGTTTTACACCAAAAGTGTATGACCCTTTACCTATATGGTTACATTATGCCTCTTTTATATTGCTGCTATACCTGTGGAACCTCTGACTCTGTAGTATATTTAAGGTAACACTTTATTTTACAGTGTCCTTGTTACACATTACATGTAGTTACTATAGTAATTACTAAAAATTATTCAAAACTAACCCTAAACCAAACTTAATCCTATCTCTAACCCTATAATAAGTACATGTAATTAATGTTACTTGGTACTTAAATGTATAATTACACTGTAATAAGCACACCTTAAAATAAAGTGTAACCGTTAATTTTACTACAACACTTTGTGTAACAGGACGAGTATCACTTCAGTCTAGCTGCAGTCTGGTACTATTACTAAACTATAAGAAACAATAAAAGGACATTGAAAGATTTCCCACACCATATTGAAGTCTATGCTATATGGGCGTAGGCTATACTTCCATAAGATCTTTTTTCATGAACTGTGGCAACTATTGGTCCATATTCTTGTCTTAAAGAGTGAAATACATATGGAGAACTTGTTGTCCTGTGAAGAAGCGGTAAGTCCTCTGAATTCCCAGGGCAATGGTGTTGTTTTAAGACTGAAGGTAATGCTGAACAAATTACACCATATTTGGGCACAGAGCCAGGCTTCTGTAGAGAATAAAACCATAATCCTATTCAATTTGCCCGTAACCGATATGAGATTTTCTTCAATGAGTTAGAAGAATATGTCAAGGGGAGTTTTTTAGATCTTTTTAGATGACAAACAATAAAAACGGCAGGATTGCGTGAGAAAAATACTTCAAAAGTTTTCTGTATTATTTTGGATTAATGTATTGAGAATAATCAGATTTTAAACATGATGAAGTGTCTTTCTCCCTTTTAAGTAGTAAAATTAGCACATGTGCAGGTAGAACTGAGCAGTAAACTATAGTGCCAGCGGGCATAATTTGTATTTGCTTAATTGAAAGTTCAGACCACATCCACATATTAGAAACATTATAATATTTACTTTATGAAAACATTCTATGCTGTAAAGTCTTGGTGAGGCTGGTGTATTAAAAGAGCTTTCAAATTATGTTGCTTCTACTTAATTAGTTTACAATAAAATAAAATAAATAAAATGTTTAGTAGCATTATGAATATTTTTATTGATACCCTCATGTTTAAGGTACTAATAGCCAATTAGAAATATTATTACAAATTTCAAAGCAAGAAATGTAGATGTACACATTGTATTACAAGTGTAATCAGTCTGAAAATAAATGGATAATGCTTTCTTTACATCTAATAAAATAAATAAAACGGCTAATTTGCAATCGCTGTTGCTGTATTTGCCAAAAGAATTGCAATTGCTAATTACTGCGAAATATCAGAAATTGCTTCACCGTCACAACAGATGTGCTATATAGACTGCAACCACACCAGCTGACAGGTCTATTACTTGCTCGTTTGGACACGTTTTAAACCGCAGCGTCTGATCCAGTGGTTTTCAATCCTTCATAAGAGAGACGTACAAAATGTGCAGTGCTGTGGGTTCCCAGGACCACGGATGAAAACCACTGATCTGAACTCAAACACAGGCATGCAAACAAAAATTCTTCAGTATAGCGCTGATGATGATGATGATGATGATGATGATGATGATAGGCTAATAATAATAAATAATAATAAAAGTAGTTAACTAAATTAGTGTTAGGCGTCTTGGTGTAATATGATAAATCGTGTAGCCTAAATATGTCAGCTCTTCATTAGCATGATGCATCCAATTACCTATAATATAGGATTTGTGAGATGCGATTGCACTTTTTGTTACGTTTTCGGTAATAATTAGATATTTCAGAAGGTAAATTATATTTATGCATTTGTGACTTCTGATCATGCGCCTTAATCAGTCTCCTCATGTTGATTAGCCTGGTTAACCTTTTGCTCCGTACTGGGTCCGCAAGGGTTAATCAGGCCGGGATCTCAGTGACCCGAGGGTCAGATTCCCTCTATCTCATGCTTGAAGGATACGGTGGAGGCAGCGATAAGATTAGGGTGAACTTTCCTCTTCCAAACCATCAAAGCGCAATAGACACCTGCGCCTAAACCTGCGCTCGCAACGCTTTTGAGAATTACCATGTCCGTGACTTAATATGAGCAAAATTAATGTAGGCTACTGTGAGTGTTAAATAAAAGCTATAAGTGAAAATTGTAGCCTATATATATGGTATATTTAATGTTCCATATAATATTTTATATTTATTTAATCAAATAGAGTTTAGCTGTTTCTTTTAAGGTTTAATATGTAGGCTAGTCGGCTGACAAGGTTTGCTGCGGTTTGGATAGCCTATGTGGCTTTGCTTATTCAATGTCTATCGATTTAATCGCGTATAACTCCTCTTACAGCAGTCACATCTTGCACACTCCTGTCCCAGCGTGCGTACTTTACTTTACAAACAATAATAAAGTGATTTGCCCCTTTCTTCGAGTCCCAGCCATGGAAAATCGTTAAAGATCCTGCTATTTGTGTGTGATCAGTAAATATTTAGTGTAGTGTCTCGTCCTAATCGATGGAGGTCCCGATGGGGGAGCGCTATTGTGTGTGTGGACGCTTGCTGAGCTCTGTGTGTAAGGACTCTTTCTTGTGCAGTGCGTTTTACAATGATAAATGTAGCAGGGCGACTTTGGTTGCACTTTAGTGATCAACATCAAGTTACTTGAAAACGGCTTTCGTCCAAAGTTCCTTCAGCGCATTCAGCACGGCTGTATTTTTATGCGCAAAGTGACTCATTTCTACTCGGTTGCTAGTGGCTTTTGCTTTTATTTTGTGCTCTTTCAACGGTGGAACAAATAACCTAGTGAATAAAACTTTGTTTTTTGGTATTAATGAAAGTTACGTTAATGAAAGTTACGTCATTTAATTAGTGTAGGTGTCAAGTCCTCCGTATTAAGACTGTAGGCTATAATATAGGTTCACTGTGTCTTTAAGGCGTTATACGTTGGAAAGTAAATCACTGAGATATGAAGGCATTCATTCATTCATTCATTCATTCATTCATTCATTGTTCGATTATCCATTCAATGGCTGTATATGACGTTCTGTTTATAAGCTGCTATACTCAGTCCTGAACCTTGACTCTCCACTGTGTATAGCTAGCTGACTTAGCAAAATAGACAATTAAAGCGCCCTGCATACATAACTCTTAAAACCTATCAGACATTAACTGAATTACTTTACTTGAACCATAATTGTCTACTCTATGGCAATTTGACGTCACTCATGAATGCAGAGTTTATAGACGTCTGACGACTGCAGAGTATATGCTAGTGTTTTCTGAAGTGCTGTTAGCTTTGTTTTTATTCAGACGCCAGTGGTCTGAGTATAAGTATCAAACCCTTATTGATATGATGTTCTTATGTGCATTCTTGTAGACTTATAATTGTCTCTTCATGAACTTAATGACATATTAAAACAATATTTTCATAACAGTAAAGGTTTATTGCGTCAATTATCGAAATTCATTGATCTAATAAAGTCCTCACTTTGGACTTAACCATTGAAAAGACGACAAAGGCATATCACTGTTACTAGTTTGCACATAAACAGACAGGTGTCTCTCCTGACTTCACCCCCTCCCTCTCGCAATCACAGCCCACACAAAGCAGCTGCACTAAGGAGGCTTTTTACCTTCTGTGGAAAAGAAAAAGACGCACAGGAGCATATTCTGTCTTTTTTTCTTTTCTTTTTTTTTTTCAAAAAACAAAAAAACAAAAAACTCTCTCTTCAAAGTCATCAACACGACTGTCCTATTAGGATATGTACTAAATACTAACATGTGATTCAAGCGCCGCAGAAAAGTTTGATTTTTCTTGTCGGTTTGTCTTTTTTTCCCTCCCTAAAGTTTTAGTAATCATTCAAATAAATAGAGAGCCGGATTTTTGTGTATAAATCCGTCAGTGGAAAAGGAAACGGTGCTTCCACTAGCGTTAATTCGCAAAGAAAGAGAAGACTAAGTTTATTTTTCATATAGGAGAGGATGCATCACGGGGAAGACGAATCAACATCATATGCATTTGGTATGTTAATTGTTGGGAATCAAATCTCACTCAGCATGTATACATATCAACTGGAATATGTTAAAGTGAACCTGGTTGCTTCTTGTGTTGTGAATTCATTCGCAATATTGATTAAAATTATTTTAAAATGGACATTGTATCTACAGCAAACGCATCCTTGAGCGGAACACTTTCTCCATTTATTAGGCTACCTATATAATCATCGCAAGTTTGTATTATTATTTTTACTTTCTTTTTGGTCTTTGCCAATAATTTTGCTGCTATTTAAGAAGTGATGCTGTTGTATTGCATGTATGTCTGTCTATGCGTCTTTACTAGTCGTGTTTTTGCTTTGAAAAAGAAAAAGAATAACAAATACGAGACGTCCGTGACTTCTCAAGATAAAGTGTGAAAATATTAACACTCACCTTGATCTTGGGGTAAAATCCACTTTGCATCGGTACGCTATAATTTACTTCTGCGGTTATTGCTTTCGGCTGTCTTGTTCACATAGAATGGTCGGAGATGAGGCACGGTGCTCACTTTTGATCGTTTCAATAAACTGGCCAAAATTAACCGAAACGCGGCAATACTCCCGTGCGTGAACAACACTGTGGAGAAAATGTGTGGTAGAGACTTTCAAACGCACCTCTGCAACGTCCAAGTCAATTAGAAGGAAATCTCAAAAGCATTAATCAGATTAAAATAGGCGCATGTTACTCTGGTGTATGTGAGAGGCGAGCGACCAATGTAGTTTCCATTTAAGATGGCTCTTCCACCTTAAAGAGCGAATTCAGGCAGAAATAATCCAAACGCTAGGGGGCGCCCATATACTGTTGTACGTCCAGTCTTCAGCATTTTGTCCTCCGAGGCAGCATATGCAGTGATTTAGCACTGTACGTTTTTCAGTGGACCCAACTCCGACAACCCCTGATGATAGAGAAAGTAGACTTCAACAAGCGAGCTTTAAAAAAAGTGCTCCGACTTATAACCCGAGGAGCGAAAAGGGAGACACCTCATTTGACCACCCCGAGGCTCCCAGCGAACATCTATGGCAATTAACATAAGACTTCTGGGCTTCTGCTTTCTCAATGAGCATCATTCATTTTATATTTGCATGATTTTTTGAATGTTTTGTGTGTGTGTGTGTTTTATTAACCCAGTAATCAATTTGAGGAAGCTGTGGGATGTTTTATAACTTCACTAAGATATCTGTAGTATGTCAAGGCCCTAAAAGCACATCCTAAAATTATCTTTTGTTGTATGAGAACACATTGAATGCTGCATCTCTGCATAAATAACAGCCTATTGTATTGAGAGCCGTTTGGCTTGCGATATACATCTAAATCATTGTATTATAATGATAAGTTACGACTAATATTCACTAGGCTACTTTATTGCTAGTATAGTCATGAGGAGAACGAAAGCTGCATAGGCTATGTGGAAATTGGTGCTAGTTTCCGTACTGTAAATTGTGTTGTAAATTGTGTAGATAACTGTATAAATGTCAATAATCATCAACTATCTTTTTTGGATTTGGGAACTATACACGTAAAGTCAGTCGACTTACATATAAGACATAAAAAATAATAGCCTAGCCTAAGTATTACGCCAATGTAATAGGTCTTTTGAACTATAATTAATGGATTGTTAGCCTATATAAAAATAAACGCAATGTAAATATATAAGGTAGGCTATTCATATTCAGATCAAATTAAGCAAATTTAATATTCACAGAAATATAGCTTGCATAAATTCTGCCTCTTGTTGACTATTAATTCATTTAGTATTTTTTTCTCTGCTAACAAAGTAGTGTTGTGCATATATAGCCTATCTTTGACATATCTTGATTACAGTGCGAACTTACATCAATAGCCTCTCGCGTACATTGCTTGTTCCCTCGTGGACTGTCTCTGTTTTAAATGTATTTGTCAGTGCATTATTGACTTGATAAATGATATGCAGTTTCATGATTTATAACGAGGCGTTAATGCGGATAAATGGATTAATGGATCTGACCAAATCATACACGTTGCGGCCAGTCTATAGAACAAATGTAACAAAAAGGTATGCAATGCAGTGAAAATGTGAAATATCATAACAGAAATATCATTGTCACGGAGATATTTAATATCATTTAGTAGTCAGATAAGAGGAAAGGTAGCCTATTATTTAAAAAAAATAATAATTTAAGTTTATTTTAAACTTAACTTAGCATAATATTGATTTTGAAAAGCCGTGGACTTCTGTAGTATGGAAAGCGGTTTTAATAGATATGCCAATCGTGGATTATATTTGAAAGAAATCAAAATAATAAACACATGTATTGCGATCATTTTCCACCGAACTGTGTCCTACTCTCTTTAGGACCAAGCGGCTCCTCGACCCTCATTCCTGGCTTTGGCAAAGAACCAAGTAGCACAAGTGCCGACTAGCCAATAGGGTTCAGGGGGAGGTCCGTGAGCTCTGACCAGTCAAACACAGTCACTTTCCATATATGGCAACTCATCTCCATGGTAACGTGTGCTAAGTTGCAGCAGTCGTGTCAAAGTTCACTATATAGAGAGCTCAGTGAGCTGATCAGAGAGAAAGCATTCTGCCAGCCCAGCGCCTACAAATCGCAGTCACTTCCTAACCTCCCCCTTTTTAACATATTTGATCACTTTGATTCTCTGTTCTCTCTCTTATTATTTTTACGCGCATGAAGGAGGTTCTATAGGTTGTGATCTTTTTGTTATATTATCGGTCCTGCTTGCCGGAGAGTTGACTTCATATTTGACTCGAGCATAGGCTGCAACTGCGCGCGGCTGCTAGCGCTACCTCATCTGAAGAAAAGGAAGAAGCAGCAATATTTTTTTGCCAGTTGTTGGTTTTCTTCAAGACTTTACGCTGGAACTTCTCGCGTGTCGCAAGTATCTTTGAAAGCCGCGTGTTTCTGTGCGTCCGAACATCGCTACACGCGTGAAGTTAACTGTCCTGCTCGGTTCATATCTTCTTCCGCCGTGTTTATTTTCCATTTTTTTCTTGATGGGTTTACTGGATGGATGACTGCAAGTGCCCCTGGACTTGGCCTCTAAGAGCAAGGCTGCTATTCGGCTCGTCTTTGCTTCAGTTTTAACCACATGCCAGGTAACGCTATTCCAGTCAAGAAATAGACTACTGTTTGTCGTCGGTACGCAACTTTGAACGGACATTCAGACTCTAACCGACCGTGCTGATCCTGAATTATTTATTTTATCTTCCTAAGTGAGAAAGGCACCGTGCTTCGTTATCATTTGTTTTTGAAACAAAGCATTCCGAAACCAAAAACGGGGAACAAAAAGTTTTTTTTAACGTTGACTGATAGATATGGCAATGGTAGTGTGGAGAGGCTCCCAGGACGATGTGGCCGAGACCCAGGGCACCCTCTCATCGCAAGCCCAAGGAGGACTATCCCTTCCAACCCCTCAACCAGGCCAGCTGGGTCTGACGGCCTCTCAGGTTGCCCCTCCGACCCCTCAGACACCCGTTCAAGGACCCCCGAACAACAACACACAGTCCACCCCGACGAACCAGACGACGCAGAGTCAGTCGGAAAAGCAGCAGCCACAGCATATAGAGTGCGTGGTTTGCGGGGACAAATCCAGCGGCAAACACTATGGCCAGTTCACTTGCGAGGGCTGTAAAAGCTTTTTCAAACGGAGCGTACGAAGGAACCTCACTTACACATGCCGTGCCAACAGGAATTGTCCCATTGACCAGCACCATCGCAATCAGTGTCAGTACTGCCGCCTCAAAAAATGCCTCAAAGTTGGCATGAGACGGGAAGGTATTGGGATTTTTGTTGTTTTACTGCTGTCTTTGTCTTTTGTATTTAGCCTGATTAAATCATGCATGCTACGTCCCCCCCCTGTGTTTTGTCCCCGACTCTTCTCTCTCAGTCTGCCCGACCACAGCACGCGAAGGAACCGCCTATAGCGCTCGAGACCGAGCGTTATCACGGCGCCCTTAATGCTCGAATAACGAACAGCCTCTCCAAGCGACTATTTCGCATTTTACATGTTCGCAACGTTAAATTGATTATCACTTTTATTCGCCGACGAAAATATGGGCATTCGTGTTGATTTTTAATAATATAACTGCAGAAATGCCGTGCAGTTATGGCGAGGGAGTATGGAGAGGCAGCGTCAAAATCACACACACACGCACGCACACACACACACACACACACACACACTAGGCTAGGGTCTCCAGATAGACCGCAATCTACAACGCTCTTCTTCAGGAGAAAAGTAAATAATAATCACTATTGCGCTTTTATAGTATTTATTCGAATAAATGTTCCGCCAGACACCCAGTTCGCTCGCAGATTCTCACTAGACAGCAGAACTGACTCTGTCGCTAGCTAAATAGGTTAAGGGTTAGCATTCATGTCTTTCTTTGTGCATGTATTCACTGGGCTCATGTTGTGAAACGTAAACACAAATTAACTGACAAGTACACTAAAATGAAACATTTGCAAATATCTATTTTTCTGCTAACTAAAACATAGGGTTTGACTATAATTATTTTGTGTGTAGTGGGCGGTGCAGAACATTAGTATTGTGAGCATATCAAGAACCTAGTTTAAATTGTTTCACTTAACAGTAAAATCTTGAAGGCCACTTTGATAGTTTAAAAGTTCTGCACGTGTCAAGTGACTTAGCAGTCTAATTGATTACATTAATGCTAGTGGTGTAGTTGCCTAAACAAATTGTGTGGTAAAAACACACCACAAGTGAAGTAAAAACAAGGTCAAGCTATGTTTTGTTGTTGTAGAATTCAAGCATCAATATCTACAGTTTCTCTTTTTACTGCAGCCGTGCAAAGGGGACGGATGCCACCCACACAGCCACATCATGGTCAGTTCGCCTTGACAAATGGGGACCCACTGCACTGCCATTCCTACTTATCCGGATATATCTCTCTACTACTACGAGCGGAGCCCTACCCAACTTCTCGGTATGGCAGTCAATGCATGCAGCCCAACAACATCATGGGCATCGAGAACATTTGTGAACTGGCAGCCAGGATGCTGTTTAGTGCGGTAGAGTGGGCCAGGAATATTCCCTTCTTCCCAGACCTCCAAATTACCGACCAGGTTGCCCTTTTGAGGTTGACCTGGAGTGAGTTGTTTGTGCTCAACGCTGCTCAATGCTCCATGCCGCTCCATGTGGCTCCACTTCTGGCGGCGGCTGGGCTCCATGCCTCCCCCATGTCTGCGGACAGAGTGGTCGCCTTTATGGACCACATTAGGATCTTCCAAGAACAAGTAGAAAAGCTCAAAGCTTTGCACGTTGACTCTGCTGAATACAGTTGTTTAAAGGCCATCGTTTTATTCACTTCAGGTAAGTTTTCATTTTCAAAACATCTGTTTTTAATCATCTATTTTTAAATTTGGTTGTGTTTGTACAGTAAAGAAACGTGGAGTATTTTAATAAAATTTAGAAAGTATATACGTGCCAGTTTCAGGCTATTTATCTGTAAGCATTAAATATTAAAATGTACACGTCATAACAGACACGTAAGTGTGAATATTTTACAGAGTTCTCTGATATAAAATTCAGCTAACAAGTAAAATTAAGAAAATTATTTCTTCTGACTAAAATGTTTTAAAAGCATCGACGTATCGTCGATAGAATACAGCAGTTCTGTTTATTTTAGCCCTTAAGTTCCGTTAAGAATTAAATGGTGCCAGAATTAATGTTTTGTGACAGCCAGCAATGCATAAAAACATTTATTTGTACGCGTAAAAAATAATAGAAGATATACGTTTAACTATAGCGCCTATTACGTAGTTTTGATTTTAAAAAACAAAACAAATGTAAATACAAATAATGTTAGAAAATGAGCACTACCGACTTACAAAGTATAAAATGCAGCTTTAGTCATAATTTGTTGTAGTTTCACAATACATCAACATAATATGATATTGAAGGGCAATCAATTATTTGTATTTATTTGCAATGACAGATATTAAGGATGTCATGCTCGAAGGGAGGGGGTGAGGCTGTAGGAAAGGGAAGAAAGGCCTAATGCTCCGTTTACACACATCACAGCCCAGCTTTACACCGGAGCCGATAGTTTAAATTGATAGATATATTCACGTTGCGATAAACACCAATGGCTAGCTTTGTTTAATTGTCTTTTATTGTGGAGGAGCGACGAGACATTTCTGTGCGTTGTTAAAAGCTCACAGTTCTTCCTTGTTTTGTTAGCATGATCTAGGGATACAAGACACATGCTGGACTCGTTCCAGAACTGGGTCATGACCCCAACTTCCTTTCTTTATTTGTGTATCACAGAGCTAAAGCGAAAAAGTTTTACAGATTTAAAACTTAATGGCGAATATATTCTCTCAGAAATTTATGACTGGAACCAGTTGCACAATAAATAGCTATTAGCACAGAATGCAAACGCTGTTTTGATTTCTTTACTACAGATAATGTTCCCTACAACAATAAAATAGAAATGAATCAAAACCTAAAATAATAATAATAATAATAAAAATATATCAACTGAACTGTTGCTAACATGCTATTTTTAAAAGTTTATGTCATGTAGGGCAGCATTTTGCAATCGCTTTATTGATTTACAGTCTTACACCACCTCTTGTGGATAGCTTGCTCTTCGAGTTTGTTGTTCTTTAAAAAACATCTTTCAGTATTGTCTAAAAGTTTAGGACTAAAGGTTGCGCTGTGTCTATAAATGTTCTAAAATAAGACAGATACAATACTATAATACGCTTGCACTTAGGCGTTTAATTTCTTAACATGATTTTTTTAAACATTGCCCTTTTGTGTTCCTTTTTGCCATAATATTATGACCCACATGCTGCTAAATTGTCCTTTTTATGGGGATTACATATGCATCAAGATTCAAAAGGGGTTTAAAACAATTTGTTACTCGTACAATGGAATGCTCGCTCAATTAGCTCTATTTAAAAAATTAATTTAAAAAAAAAAAAAAAAAAAAAAATCCGAACAGCAGAACTCCAGAGTATTTTTGCATCTCTAGTAAAAGCTAGCTCGTATGGCACATATGATCTTCAGAAAGCTAATGTTTTGTCCATTGCATGCTGTACAATACACTGACGTAATAGCAAACTTAAATGAAATAGTATGTGTTACTGTTGTGAAACTTGCCGTCTTGTAAATGAATTGTCCAGGTGTGCTGTTAATGTAATAAACATTTGATTATCTCTCCGTTCCTTATAGATGCTTGTGGCCTGTCAGATGTGGCCCATGTGGAAAGTTTGCAAGAGAAGTCCCAGTGCGCTCTGGAGGAGTACGTTCGGAGCCAGTATCCCAACCAGCCAACTCGATTTGGGAAGTTATTACTGCGCTTGCCCTCTCTCCGTACAGTCTCGTCTTCGGTCATAGAGCAATTATTTTTCGTCCGATTGGTAGGTAAAACCCCAATTGAAACCCTCATCAGGGATATGTTGCTGTCGGGGAGCAGTTTTAACTGGCCTTACATGTCGATTCAGTAGGCAGAAGGAATGATCAAAGGGGCTGTGACTACAATAGTTAGCGCTTCTTTTGTAGAAGGAAACGGCTGTTACACGAGTTTACTTTCACGAAGAAAGACTTTCATACAATGACTGTGAATTTTAAAATTGAGACATTCAGTGAAGCCTCGAAATCCAGAGATTGCTCCCTGTGTCATTCTGAACAGTTTGTTCTAATGTTTTTTTGTTTGTTTGTTTGTTGTTTTTGTAAAAAATAAAATAAAATAAATACAAAAATGAAGAAATACATAACCCACTAAAATTAATACAGAAGAAAAAAGAAAATAATTCAAGGATTTTCACAATCCTTTCTGGACAGCAAAACTATAAAGTGCATTTAAGCGACAATTTGGAAAGATTAAGGAAGAAGAAAAAAAGTTCTTTTTCTAAATTGCTATATTGTCCTGTGTCCATGTATCTATAGCTGTTTTTGTAATTTTTTTGTTTCTCCTTTCTGGTTCCAAACCGGCCTATGTGATTCTGTAGTATGTTATTTTGTTTTTTTTGTTTTTGTTTTTCTAATAACCATGACTTCTTCTAAAACAGTTCAGAATGTAAAGACGTTCTTCGAGAATTCGAGAATTAAAACTAAATCCACAGCAATATAGGCTATGCTTACTAATGCTGCAAGCGCACTTACTCTATTGATGTCCCTTAATGAGCAAGAGTAGGGATTATTTTCATAACCAACTCAAACTTATATCCACAAAATGCCAGAGCACTAGTAATGCACCATTTCATACCACTCTTCTGCCTGATATAGACACCCCCCAAATCATTATCTCTCGAAATGGATGCAGGAGCAAAACTATCATTTAGTTATATGCGCCACAAAAGTGTTTGCAAAACGATTTTTGAGAGTTATGACCTGTCTCCATTTTTTTTTTTTTTTTTAAATATTTGGATTCGGGCATGGCTGTAATGCAAATAGTAGAACAAAGTGTTTGATTTTACAGTTAAAAGAGACCCCCACTTAATATTGTCAAATGTATTAAGTTGCGCACATCACGTGTTTTGCCAGAGTAAACTGTATTTTGAACGTGGGGGAAATGATGGGTCATCATTCTTTTAATGATAAAGCAGCAGTATTAATAAGACGTCCCTATAAATGTCCCTCAACACTTAAAGCATTAAAGTGCCTGTACAGCGCAAATGTGTTATTAACGGTTACTGAAGTCCATACACCATGGGGGAAAACGCTTAGAATTTACAAAATAAGTCTTATAATTGTTCATTTCACTTGAGGGAAAAAAAACACAAGTAGAGGCAGTATTCTTGTAAATATAGGTCAATTCATTTCAAGGACTTTTTCTTTATACAACGTATATGTGATTAAGAATAAAACTGTGGTTGCCAATTTTTTCGGTAATACAAATGTCTTCAAATGAGTGACAGACTTAGCTAGTAGCACTGAAAGTTCTGGTTGTAATGTACATACATATAAAGACAAATGTTTTTTTTTTTTTTTTTTTCTTCCTTTCTTTTTCATGTATTTAGACTGTGAATGCATGGCCACAGGTCGCTAACCTATTTTACCTTTGATATATATATATATAAATGTAAATGTTTTTGACTGTATAGATATAATCTGTGCATTCAGTACACTAGCCCTTGTATTTAAAAAGACAAAAAAATGGAAAAAAAAAAAAAAAACGTTCGACGATAGGTTGACACTTAACAGGGTGAGCTGGTTTGGAAAGGGGTGGCTATTTTGACTTGGTGTTCTGCTCCTTTTCGGTCTGTAACAGATGCCTTGTGTGTGTATGTGTGAAAGCTTGCAATTTCGTCCTTGTTTTGAGGCTTTTCTTCAACACACAAGACACCATGTTGTGATTGGATAAAAAGGGATCATATTGTGTAGTTGATTGAACAGTTATTTGGGCTGTTCTCTGCCACATATGGACCAGTGAATGATACATGATTGTAATTATGAACAGTTTAAACTGACCCACGTTTTTATATAAATATATAAAATATATTACTGCAGGGTATTGATAACGTATAGATACTTTTTTATTATTATTGATTATTATTAATTGCAAGTGATATACGTGAGTGTGTGTGGAAGTTTATAGTTGAAAACAATTCTTGTTTGTTTGTGTTAGCTTATTGTAAACAAGCATTCTGCTGTAAATTTGTTCTTGGTATTAAATTATAATTTATGAATTTGAAATCAAAAGGCTTTCATTGTTGTGTTATTCATGATTAGCGAACAAATATGTCTGTTCTATCGGACAGTGAACTCATGCTCTGTCTCAAACTGCTGAAGGTTGGGTTTACGGATGTGTGTTTCAGAGAGAGAGAGAGTGTGTGTGAGTGAGTGAGTGTGTGTGAGAGAGAGAGTGGGTTGGGGGTGCGAGGGTTCGGCATGGGAAATTGTCCAGGTTACATCTACATTTGGCTATGTAAATACACGTGCAAAGTGCTGCAGCTTCAAGTGTGAAAGTACGCTTTGATTTGCCCTCTAACACTTTACTTTTTACACATCCACCCATCTATGATTAAAAAAATAAAATAAGGAAATTTCAAGTATCATGTCATCCCTACTTACCAGGTATAGATGGTGTGTATATGCGCAGATGTTCTTGCTCATCGCCTTGTTGGGTATCACTTTCAATTTAAATACATAAAATCTCCTCAGAGCAGGTACTGACACGTCGGAACTGAAGTCGCGATGAAATGCAACATTGGACGTTCAATACATGTCAAATGAAATGCCATCTTGTTGTAAACGTGACAAATGACAAAATGCAGACCACTGTTTGTTCTACCTCGAAAGCAGTATTTTATGTGTCACATTTAGGGCTATCTGTTAGAGGACACCAAGCGTGTGAAGCTATCCTGTAAACTGCGCCTTCAACTTGGTGTCCTATTAGTTGAGTCAATATGGCGTCTTGCAATCCAACGCAAGCTATACGGCTCCCCGGAGCAAAGCGGTGTCTTGTAATTGAAACCACATTGCTGGGAGAAAAGGCCCCCTCAATCGACACCGAGGGCCCAAAAAAAAAAAAGCTTCAGACAGCAACCGTGTTAAAGTTTTTGTCAGGAGTCCAAGAGTCCTAAAATTCAGAGATAGGCTTAATATTTTCATAGCCAATGTAATTAAAACGTATTTTTCTTTTTACGTATGGTTATAGCCCGATTTAACAAGACCATCGCTAACTCGTTAGTTTCTCCCAGATCTCGTTTTGCAAATTCTACTACTTGGGTATAGCTTTGAGAAAATAAAAGGTAACATCCTGACCCCAAATACACCTTTGTTATACATTATTGTTTTGATATTGGATCAGACAAACTGAGGATAGGCTAAAGTAACTTATATGGCTGAGGAACAATGTGACGCACAATAATGGTAGGCTAATCAGACCACTACCACCATTGCTTTTTTCAACTGCGCAATAATAACATCATCAACAATGATAATAATAGCAAGCTTTATATTATTTATATTCCATGTACATACTATTTATTTATTTATTTATTTATTTATTATCTAAAAAATCAGGGTTCTACCTGAAACTGATCGGGAAGGCAAGAGCTATAGCGTAATCCTGGTAAGTTTGTTTGTTTCGGGGCTATTGGTAAAGGCCTGTTTAGATGACCGGAAATGATTGATGGATGTTTGTTATTGTTTTAAACGTGGCCCAGGATGTATGTTTGATGAGAGCGCTAATGCATGTAGCAGAGGAAGGCTTGTAATTATGACACAGTGATGAGACCTATTAACTACTGGAGATACTATTAGTAGTTGGCATTACGTGCTTTAAAAAACTAATTCCAGTAAGTCTGTGCAACAAATTCCACCGTGCACAAACTTCATAGATCTTGTGTTGTATATTTTGTCAAAGAGGAATTGACAGTTTCTTCGCTTTAAATGCTCGTTTTGCTTTGATAGGCTTACCAGAGCAGGTTAGTAGTAATTTGGATCATGGCTTCACAGGCTTGATTTTAGTTGACAGAGCGTGTGTTGAGGCTGAACTCTATAATTTGCACTTCTGTTCTTTTATTAGCGTCGGACAACGAACTAATGAGGTCTCCCTCAGTACAATGTCACTTTTATTTATTTCTTCGTGGAAAAAGTACTATGGGATATGGCTGGCCAACCGAGCCAACAACAAATGATTCCTAACCGCTTCTCCGTTGATTCTATATAATATTCTATATGTCTATAGCAGACATTTTAAACTAAAAGAGTAAAACACGTCGACATTCTTGCAGGTGCCAGGGCAAAAGTGCCTTTATTGTTTTATAAAGGCATTATTGTTTGATGGTGTAGACGCGGCAAAACTGCCTGAGGAATCGTTAGGCCTACTGTTTAAATGTAAGGTGTTTGCGGTCTCGAAGGATTGAAATCGTCGGTTACCGTCACCCAACATCCTCTACATTGCTGATGTTGCTAAAATAATTAAATATAGTCTGATTTTAAAAGCTAGCACATAATTATCGGGCTTAACAGTGGTACGGTAGCTAATAACACTGTTTGTCTCGGAGGTTTTCAACTTAATTTCAAAATGACCTCTCAGACCTTGCCTAAGCCTTACTATGACATCAAGCTAAGTGTATGTGGTTTTGACGAATCGGTCATATATCTCTTAGACTCCTTAGCAAAAGTCATCATAGCTTTGAGATAGGCTATCATATGCTCGCTTGTGTTGTTCTTATGATGAGCTCGACGAGGGAAGAGCCAGCAATTGGTTTCCATAGCGACCTCCAAAGAGCAGCGATAATAAGCAAAGCATAGACCCCCCACTCCCTTAGAAAAAAAAAAAAAAGACAATTTAACGTCTGTGTTGTTCTTTCACCTCACTCGAGTATCAACATATTTCTGTTTCATTATATTTATTGCCCCTCGTAAGATTTGGTGAATATAGGGGGGACCTGTCCATAATTTTATCCCTCATATTTATATCAATTTATATGAGGAAAAACTCGTCACGACCTTAGTGTTTTGGCTTTTCAAATAATGAGGTACTTTGGAGAACTTTTGTTTGACGTCATCTATATTTTTTTGGCGGCAAATTGCGTGGAATGTTCTGTAACGGGGCAATTTAACAACAATCTAATGTGGCCTTGTCTAGCACAGAAGCGATTTTATTTCCTTTTAACAACTGTTTTAAGTAAACGCTTGTATATTCTTCATATTAATAACCATTGTTTATTTTAACAAAACCGCAATATGAATAACTGGGTCAGGATGCCTTGTCTTTTAATTTTTTCAAAGCTAAAATGGAGCAATAAAAATATTCGTATTGGTTACTTAAAACTTAACAGGCTTCATTGCGATATATATGCATTTTTAAAATTATTTTTTTATTATTATTATTTTTATTTTTTATTTTTTGCCTGTCAGTCTGTCTGTGTTATTTTGAATAAAGTGCTTTAAAATAGACTTGCTGCTCTCGGCTCGGTGGGTTCCTCTCTCTAAATGTTAGAAAATTGTGCCATCTACCCGCTATTCACAGAACTGTCACTTCCAGGACCTCCCGAGACCTTGAGCCAACTTTAACACAAAGGGAGAGACTGAGGGGGTTGGTGAGATGCTTCGAAGTGTAGTCTGTTCTCTGGGTTAAAACAGGCATTAAATGAATAACATTACAGATTTTATGGTTGATATAGCCTATTATTTTAGTATAACTTGCAACGTACCAAAGTTAGGGGAGGGATTGCATCACTAGCCTACATAGACTATACAAACAATTTGACATCCCATCCACAATATGTTATTTGAAAACACTTTTTTATATATATATTTCCCCCAAAGTTTCTCTGTTGTTCCATTTATAAATTAAGTCATATCCTTGAGGGTGAAGAATGACTATTTTTATCATTACCAAGTTAGATCACAACATAACCTTATGAACTAACGCAGAAGACATTGAAAGTATAAAACACCAACCCAATAACGCTGATACATATACTAACGCTCGTTGGTGTCACTCATGACGTTTATACTATTTCCGTTTTATCAGACATACTCATTTTTCTTTAATTAAACATCACAAAGTCTATGGTAGCCTAAAGTTTTTTTCTCTTCTATCGGTTTGTTGGGAGCAGAGGAGCAGGTCACATACTGATCTTTAGCACAGTTTCAAATGGACGGGTTAATTCTTGTTTAATTCATTAGCATTCCCAGTGCACGGGTTCCTCTCAGACATCTGTCTAGTATACCACACGTGTTTACAATGACTTTCATTCACTGTTTCTTGAGGAAAAACACGGATCCTGCGCGTTCTACGTTTGGTTACTCTCTTGCGCTAAATATTCAGCTATAGATATTTAGATTAACGGTGTGTATTAACCTCGAAATATTTGGTCCCCCTCGTAAGTGAAATACGCCTACCGTCGAAAGGGACAACAAAGGTTAACATTAAAGTTTAGAAAAACTAAAGTAAAAAAAAAAAAATTAAAGTAATAACTGCACCAATGCACATAGTGCTAAGGGACATATTTTACTGTAGACTATTGTTTGAGTTTTCCCGCCCTATATACATTTAAATTGTAGGCTACCGTTTTTGTGTTGACAAGGTAGATTCGTTTGTTAATATTCTTCATGGCCTAGACAATTTGACTATCATCTTGAAACGAATGCCATGGCCCCTTTCATTTTGAGTCCAGTCGCAAGATTTAGGCTATCCTTTGTTTAAAGCACCCATATGTAGCAACGCTCTAAATCGATAACATCCTATTATTTTTCCGATTGAGAAATGCCTGAATTTAAAGACTTAGACATTACGGTAAAAGGAAAACGCGATTAACGTCAACAAAATTTGATACCTGTGTAAAGCGGCCTTCTACTAACTGCACACACAGTGTCTGCCGCTAGAGTTAAACGTTGGTGAACTCAGTCAGTGTGTCTCAGTCAGTGAACTCGCGAGGAACCAATAGGAGAAGAGAGAGAGAGATCTAAAGCGCAAAACTGAGGATACTCATAGTACCATCTAAACTAATATACACAACTTGGATTTTGGCTTGAACTAAGTAGGACTAGTGAATAATTGATAATAATCATTTAATTACGTTTTACAGTTTGTCAAAGGTGTTGTCTTGGACGGTATAATTGATAAATCCATTTATATTTGTAACCACAAGTACTTTATGTAAAATCTCATTTGCTGATGAATGCACGTTTTTGTGGGGAGCGTTCGAAAATTGCAATCTGATTTGTTAAATGTTTGATTAAGATGTAGGGTCAGTTTAGAATAGGCTACTGTATTAACATTTGTCATTGTCCACTGGCTATAGTAGCTAATGAAGGACAACAACAATAATATTAATAATGATAATAATTATTATTATTATTGGTAGTGGTGAGTTATTGATGTTATGAGAACATTTTCATTATTGATACTATATTTCAGAGTGTATGTTACTTTTTTTTTTGTAATATTTAGATGTTAATGGTCTCAGTATTATTAACCCTCTGAACACACGAATAACAAGTGTAAATTCATGTTGCCTATATAACATATTAAGATCTTTGTGTCTATTGAACAGACACCAATTTACAAAAAGAATTCTCTCCTATAGTTTTTGACAACAAATGTGCTCTTTAAAAAAAAAAGATGAAAAGCGTTTGTGATCAGACAAAGCGTGAAATCATCATAGAATAAAATGTAGCCTACTAGTCTGAAATGACGTTATGATTTTATTTATAATTGCATTTTTTTTTTTTTTTTCATATAAACACGAGTAACACATAAACGGGATCATACACACAACACCTCTCACATACACGTGCACTATTAGATAAGAGCAAGGTAACTCAACCGTTAAATTATAATTGCAATTTAATAATATAATAATAAAATAAAACATGTTCCAACGCAATGCAAATATCAAATCCCTTCAACCAGCAGTGTAAAAAACACTGAGCGACGAAGGCCTTGGATATCTTTGTCCTCGACTCCTGGCTGTTATTCTTTTTTCTCGATCTCTCCGTCAAGAATCATGCCACTCTTTGGGAACTACTTAGTACAGTTTAAAAATCAAATGCACTCTACAGTGAGCCCGACAAGTTGGTTACTATCACAACCTCTTTTCAAACACAAATGTACAAACAGGTGTTTATATATATATATATATATATATATATATATATATATATATATATATCATTAAAACAATACAGCAATACAGCACGCGCACGCATAAGAATTTCCCCTGTACTATTTTCGAATTTTGTGCGGCAGCATCAGTTTGAGATGTACACCTAAACATGTGAACACTGAGTGCACAGTGATAGCCTACTTAGAAAGACACAGACTCCGACACCCGCGCCATCGCTTTCATGATAGCGGGCGATGTCAGTTCTGGAGACACATGCTCCCTGTTTCTTTTTTCAAGATCATTAGCGGCCCCCTCCAGCTACAATCCTTGCATGGATTGAACAATAAGACACGGGTGCATTAAATTCTCAAGCACTGCTGCCAGTCATGCTGAGAGAGGCAAGCATGTTGTCGACTTCAGTATGGGGATGCTTAAAGAATGAAAATACAGTTATATAGTGTAGGGCAAAATCGAAGGGAAAATATAAATGTATTTAAGGAATAATAAACACTAGCTTTTATTAATTTAGAGAGCAAAGTCTGAAAATCTGAAAAGTGACGTTGGAACTGCGTTTCGTTTTGCAATGCACATAAAAAACACAAGCAACAGACAGATCTCCCGGTTAATCAGAAATGTTTTTCACTGAGGGTGCTGTTTTACATTTAAAAGCAAGATGGCGCTATTTTGTTCATCTGTCAAACGAGAGGTTCCTTTACTACCCACTGGCTTTATCACACATGTCGAAGTTATCAGACGTTGTCTTTTTCATTGGTTCATGTTGACATATTACACAAATTATCAAAACTTTATATCAATTAAAATATCATGAATTATTTTTTATTTTTCTTGTCCTTTTTGTGAGGCATGCGTTTAACTTTGAGCTTGAAAACTAAGATGATCGTGTACCATGAATAATAAAAAAACTGTAAATTTGTTACAGATATTCTGTAATTTGTTATCTGTAATTGATTATTAAGATATAAAAATGTACTTAAGAATGAAATACTGTAAACCTGTATTATATATGCTTCGTTAAATACCATTTATAAGCTTAAAGACTCTTTTTGCCTTTTTTTCCAATTCATGTACTTTTATATTCATTTATTAATTTACTGCAAATGCGATTTATATTTTTCTTTTGTTACTGACGTTATGTTGTTTCAGCTTCTGCAGTTTCACATGTGTTTGCAAATTCAGATAACTTGATGTTTATTGTTGCATGTTTACTTTTCAAAAATACAATGATTTGTGGGATTGAGGAGAAGGAATGCCTGCTGTTTATTATAGTGATATAATAAACAGAATCATAAGTGACAATTGGATGACTCAGATTTTATTGGGAATTTGTTAAAAGCATTTTTTATTTATTTATTTATTTTTTTCTGGTAGAAACAGTTCTCACACTGCAGATAATAATAAAAAAAGACTGACGATGACGAATAAAGAACTGTAACGCTTTGATACACACATTTAAAGCTTTATAAATGTACCGTCGATTAAATACCCTATTATAATAAATGTATTATTAGTAGTAGTATAGTAGTAGTATATCTGGTAATACTTTGTTATAAGTTAAGATTTTAATACACAAACTTTTCTTTTGCCTATGTTTTCACTTGTCTACAGCATACATAAATTCAGTAATGTACATTTAAATGTTAATTTAAAAAATAGTAAATTAAATTATAAGTAAATTTCAGTATATATTTCCTGATCCTAATTGTGGCACATATCGTCAGGCGTCCATACGATCTGTTTGAGGTACAAATATACACAATTTACAAGAAAGCAGATTTCTAAATATGATTGACCTCCACGATCGACCCACTGAACTCGTTTTTTCTCTTAGCTGCCTTCCATTGTCCACTCCATGTCCACTAACAAATTCAAGTCTCATAGAATTTGATTTAAAAAACGAATGTATTTTTATTAGCGTTTTTTTTTTAATTAGACTTTTTTTTTTTTTTTTTTTAGCAAATGATAAATATTTTAATTGTCATTGTCGACCACAGTCCTAAATCGGTTTCTGGAATTGAAAGATTATTATTATTATTATTATTATTATTATTACTACTACTACATTAGTGTAACTGAGCCATTTCTACAATCTGTCCTTCTTTTTTCGTGCTGTATGTACAAAATTACACCGGGTGTTACTTCAGAAATAATTCTTTCAGAAAGTAATATGTAATATCTTGTTATAATAATAATAAAAAATAATAATAATTATTATTATTATTATTATACACCCAGTAGCCTATATCAGACAAGCTGTATCATGCTGCCATTACACACAATAACACAATAGCAGACACATTAGTTGAGCTATAGAGGATCTGGGTCTGGCTTTTACGGTCTGTCTCGCGAATTTTAGACCGAATGTGTCTTCAATCACGTTCTCTTATGTCTTGGCCAGTTCTCTGAACTTTATCACTAAATGTAAACAAGTTGTCAGTTTGGAAATAATCTTCTTTACTTTTTTATTACAATGAAAATTCAATCTCCCAAGCTTAGATTAGGCAGATGAGATTTTTTTTTTCATTCCTTGTCACTCGTTGGGCCAGACTTCGGAGGACAATAATGTGGCAATTGTGGATGCTATGTGACCCATAAAATTTGAGGGTGGCTATTCTGGCTTTGGTATATAATTATGCAAAACACTTTGTATAAAGACTTGCCATCCGATCTAATGATAGGGACTACAGTCTCATTTCAAAAGAGGGAGGGTCCCACAACATATTCACACTTAAAAACAGGGAGGAAAACCTGCATTCTGATAATTCAAGGTATACTACAAACTAACAGTAATAATCAAGCCATTGTGTACTTCGTTTATATGAATGTATAAATGAAACTGTTTCAGTAATGGCAACAATAGAAGAAACAAACAAAAAAATATATGTAGCAAAAGCACTAAATATTTAACACACCAAAAATATAAGAGAAAAATGTTAAAGGCTGGCTAAAATTGCTTGCAGTCTGTTGCAAACGTATTATGTCTTAATACTATTTTGCTGTTAAATTAAAAACTAGTATATATGCCACTACATAGTAGCAAAATATACAAAATATATTTTTTATTTTATGTATAATATACTTATAATATACTTGATGGACCTCAAGTTCTCCTTTCAGCACTTCCGAGACAACATCAACGAAACCGCAATCCTAACATGACCTTTAGTTGCGCTGTAGGTTATCCTGAAATGATGAAGCTCCTGTCTCCCAAACCAGCTAGCAATACGTGCATCTGAACTGCATCGTTATGGGAGCTGTCAGATCCAAAGGTGCTGAACTAAGGCCTAAAGTTTCGTTAGCATTTCCAGAGATGCTCCTCCCCAACTCGGAAATATTTTCCTGGTTGCTGAATACGTCAAAGGCTAACTGTAAAAAAATAAATAATTATGATTTTTTGGGGGAATAAAAAATGAAAAGATAAAAGCTGTAAAAGTTCATGACATGCAATGTGGATTATTATAAGGGCCTTTGCATTCGCATCCTCACTATAGTGACTCCATATAGGGAAAACATGGGGAAACATTTGTTGCATTTGTGGATCATGAGGTCTGAGCATTGTAAAATGGCTACTTTTGATTTTATTCTTATGCAACATGCAATATGTTAGGATACTAGAGCAGATTTGAAGTTGCCATTGGAGAAAAAAAGACGAAAGAGTCGGAGGCGCTCATACTTTATTTATTTTACAGTACGTACACTTTCAATGTACTTACAGTGTACTTACCAAGAAAGTACTGAATAATATAAGGTAACTACGTTGTTATTACCCATTGTTAACTACCTAGTTATTACCCAGTTATTGTAATTACTACAATAAGTATATAGTATGTACATGCGAAATAGGACTGTAAAATAAAGTGCTACCATTTATTTATTTATTTAAAATAAATGGAAATTGTAGGCTATCACATTTTTGTGAGATTGTAATATTTTAAGTATACATTTATTGCAATTATTTTGCTATGTTCATCAAAGTATGCCTTACAGTTTTAGATTATTCTGTTTTGGAATTCAGACCTATATCGTGTCATGCACAGACTGGGAAGTATCGTTTTAAGGCTAATTTTCCACAATTTTTTTATTTATTTATTTTTTATTATTTTTTAAAATTATTATTATTTATTATTATTCTCGGAAATATGGTTTGGCAATAATCAAAACACATCAGCACTTTGTTTTCTGTCCTTTTTGAAGAGAAACCTCATTTTAAATTGCGCTTAATTGACAAACGATACTTAGACCATGATTTTGGGGGGAAAAACTTTTTTGAAAGTTACGTGGTACTATTTAAGGCTTTGTGAAACCCGACCTAGTAAACAGTTCAGAATTGGTCATGAAAACAAAGAGGAAAGCAAGAAGTAATTATCATTAGTTTTATTATAAATAATTATTATTTGTGCTCTATATAGGGCATTTTATATGTATGCCCATTTAAACGCTTGTGCTGACCAACAGAGGTGTGAATCTGAGAGCTTTTCTACCAAATGAAGTGGCGGCAGAGAGAGAAATAAAGAGATGTGCAGCTGTCAGGGGTCAGGCGAGCTGAGATTGCTTCCAGAGATCCTTTGAAAAAATCACACGTTTGAAGGCTTAGTGCTGTGCTGCCTTCGCATTTCAAGCTCAGATCAGTGAAATAAAGGAGAGAAAAAGAGAGGGGGAGAAAGAGAGAGAGAGAGGCAGAGTGAGAGAATAAGACAGATATCCGCTAAAGAATTCATGATGAACAGAGGATTGGTCTGGACAGAGACATTTTGGGAGACGAGAGAGAATCCGTGTTTTGCTCAGTAGAGAACAGAGATGATCATTTTTACTATTACACGCAATGTGCCTATAACACAATTAAAGGAGCGCTGGTTAATTATGCTGAGCCTCAGTGAGTCTGTGTGGGTGTTTGAAGAGTGTGAAAAGTACAGAGCACAAAAATAAGCACTGAATGCTATCTAATTAACTATAAATGACGAAATAATTCATCACATGCACTTATACGCAACACTGGACAACTCGTGTTGGTGAATTTGTGCACACCCCCTTTTTTAATAATTCTGTATCATTTATTGTCTGCCATAGGACAATCAAATGAAGGGCAGCAGTCACAAAAAGATGTACACTGTAATTTGAGCCGTAATTTACATTTAAATCAAATATAGTCTGGTTATGATTGATAACTGAAATACAGATTACTTGGAGGTATTTTGCCTGTATATCTTTACACCGGAATTAGAAAACACAGAAGGAACAGATCAGATCTGCAATTTATAACTCGAAATCGCACATATAGTAAGTGAAAATTCAGACCAAGAAAGCGAAAGAAACGAATTAAACCTCTAGGTTTGATTTATGAACCTCTTCTGTTTGTATATAAGCCATTCTGCAAGCTATAATGGGGAAAAAAGACCAACAAATGGAAGTATTTTGTTTTCACCGTCACTTAATTTTTGGCAGTGTAACTTACCTGGGAAAACTAAAAAAGGTATGGTGGATATGATTAACACCAAAAATATAATAATAATAAAATGTATTTATTTATTTATTTATTTATTTTCATTCGTTCGTTTGTTCGTTCGTTAGCTGAACTATTAAATAACGCCAAAACATTTGAAATGGTAAGATATTAAATATTTCGAAAAAGTGCGGGAAAAATACATGTGCTCGTGACCTTGAAATATTTCGAAATATTTATTTATTTTCATTCGTTCGTTCGTTCGCTTCGCCAAACCATTAAATAACGCCAAAACATCTGAAATGGTAAGATATTGGATATTTAGAAAAAGTGCGGGAAAAATACTTACGCGCGAGACAAGTTGAAAAATTGTACAGGTCATTTTTAGCCTCTTAGTGTTTTGAGTTAAAGTTGTAATGCAGTTATTCATTGGTTTTACCTTTTAACATTGGTTTTAGAAAATGTTTTTCATTCTCCCGTGTGAATACATGACGAACGGAAAGATTTAAAAACGATCCATTGACGCCATGCTCTTATTTTTATGATCAACGTTAAGTCCTCAATGACTTCCTGACACCTTCTCACATATGGTCGTTGCACAACATGCCACTAGCTTTGCTCCTCGGGCTGTGCCATTGGTTGACAAGTCTATTAAGGGGATGACAGGCGTAGAAGCCCATTTACACCATAGGTCTCCTACCCAGACCTATACTGACACATGTGAAGATGTAGACATAGACCTTGACCCCTGTCAAAGCTCTTGTGCACGACTTACTTTTGATATTTTGATAACATCAGAGAGCCTTCTGCAGGGCCAGCCTGAGCATGTCTACATCTTTTGTGCCCATGCACGTTGAATGGGTGGCTATGTTCCAGTGTTCTTTAAGATGTCGTGCAGATCACTTCTAACACACATCAGTGTACTTTGAATGATGTGAAATGGACACCTCTTGTTATTGCAGATGACAATACTGATATGAATATTCACTCCCGAGTAGGAATTTCTTTCTTTTCATTTTTCCACACAACCTCCCCCTTCTCAGCCTCAAGCAGCATATCTCCCATTAAACCAGTGACAGGTGCCATTATTTTATGTTTTGCATGTTTTTGATTTGTCCTGTGGCTGGTTGGAGGTGTGGAACATGTAAATCCCTGTAGATTTATAATCATTACAGTCTTTGGACATCCACACATTCATGCTTACTGCTTCACTTTTTTTTTTCCTCAAGGGTCCTTGACAAGAAGAAAAGATTGAGAGTATAAGTTATTTTTCTTACTGCTTTTGGTATAAAATAAAAGTTACTTGGAGACATTATTTATAAGCAAAGCAGGTGATAATGGACAGCAGCTGAGATTGACAGGTCTTTATTATGGAATAAGATGTGACAAAATGACATTAGGCAAACATAAAAAAACAGTTTGATGTGTAGGCATGTCATTAAATTATTTTAACAAGGAATTCTATCAAAACATTGCTAATAGGAATCATATTGTAAATTGCAAATAAATATTTAAAAGACTATCATTTAGTAACAACTTCCCTTTTTTTAATAACCTCGCAAGTCTCTTCCTAGTTAAATGTAAGACAAAAATGCATAAACCACTGTGATAATCATCTGGGAGAAACCTCAACAAAAAAAGCTTTTCTGTCAATTCAAAAGACTGCCAAGGGATATGCCATTTGGAATGATTGAGCACCATATAACAGACTAAAGTTCTGTCATTATTTACTCACCCTCATGTGTTCCAAACCATGACTTTCTTTATCCTTTGGAACACAAAATATATTTTGAAAAAGTCCCATTTTCTTTGTTCTTACAATGAAAGTTGAAGGGGTCCAAAAACTCATATGGAACATTCTTCAAAGTATCTTATGAAGAAAGTCATACAGACAGAATTTTCATTTTTCTATCTCTATAAGGTCTAATGAAACAATGAAACAATGATCACTTGAACAAGCTATATATGTGGTGACCTAAAGACTGGTACATTTAGAAAAGTAACTTTACTACACTGTAAAAAAAATATATTTTCATGATTTAGCACAACATATTTTCTTTTGTCAAATCAACTTCAGTAATTAATGTGGTTCAGATAACATAATATTTTGAGTTTCTGTTGATTAAACCAATCATCTTCATTGTATTAACTCAAATTTTTAATTTCAATGAACTTTAAGGCAACCAGGTAACTTACTTTTTTAAGTTAAACCAACAATTCTTTTTTACAGTGATAGGCACCTGATAAAATGATAGAAAGAACTTTGCAACCATTTAATTAGGGAATTACTATTGTTCCCTGAAATGGAATGAGACGCCTCTGTCTTTCCTCTGCCTTCTTCTTGGGACTGCCTGGAGTTGTTCCATCAGCCAAAACACAGAGACCCCTTGCAGACAGTATGTGTTGTGCAGCTCTGATCAGGGCTATGACAGGGTACTCTAACAATATTAGTCTGTCAAACATGCTGGCCGAGCTGCCACTTTCAATTTGCCCGTGACCTCTTGGCCAAAAAATGGGGGAGAAGTGGCAGAATGCAGGACTGAAAGCTGGTATTATTTGTCTGACAGCTTCACTCATCTGGAAGTAATGCAAAATGCAATTCATATTTACACTCTATGACCTTGTGCTGGAGGAACGGAGCTATCTACATGCAGACCAATGAAGCAGAGGGGAGTGGAGTGCAGATCATTCCTCAAAAGAAATTTGTCAAAATGTTCCTTTCCTTATCATTATCACGAGCTGAAGTTATGCACAAGGGCTGTGACTGATGTGCCGGGTTGCTAACAATTAGGTCAGTGCTGTCATTACAGTGGCAGCAAAAGGAACTGACAGACCATCTTGAACAGCAGGATAACATGGACTTCAACTGCAACTCCAACAAACATTAACTGTCCACCAGTTATGTGTTTATCTTAAAAGTGAAGAATGGAAATCTGATTTTTTATGGATTAATCTTTCTTGTGAGGTTTGTGTGTTTCACATTTGTGCATGCATTGTTTTTGAGCTTACAGAGATCATTTCACTACTTTATGCTGCCTTCACATGCTGCATCGGAAATTTCCTACTTCCCACTTCTGAAGTTGTGATTACGAGCTCATCGCATTCAAGTGCTTTGTTCTCGGAAAGAACATGGAGGACACCAGGTTTATTCTTGCCAATTTATTGGGAAAATCACATTAAAGCCAAAATGATATTTAGTGTCCCATTCATTGACAATATAAAGGTTCCAAAAAAGAGTTTTTCACAGTGATGCCTTAGAAGAACCATTTTTGGTTCCCCAAAGAACCTTTTCGATAACAGTTCTTATTTCTTAGTGTGAAGAACATTTTAATTATGGAAAGAACCTTTTGTGCAATGAAAAGGTGGTTCAGTGGATGTTAAAGGTTCTTCATGGAACCATCAATGCCAATAAGGAACCTTTATTTTTAAGAGTGACAATTCTGGAAGAATTACAGGCTATTTTCGCTGTGTATAAAACATACAATACGCTTCAAATGATTATTCATATATGTAAATATGCACTACTTTTTAAAGACAAGACAAGGCGATGTCGCTGTTGTGGAAAAAAATTTATAAAGAACAGCAGTCACAGCAGCAATCGTTCTCCCCTCCACCATGTTTAAAGTTTATGACACGCCCAACTCGGGAACTTTGGTATCAAAACTATTGCCAAGTTTCCCAGTGATAAATGCGACTTGAAAGGCCGTTCATGTCCAATTTTTAACTATAGGAAACTCGTATTTACGATAATTCCGATAACATGTGAAGGCAGCATTAGTTTCTATACATTTCAAAGTGCACCTGACACCCAAACCAAACCATCCTGTCGTACAGTTTTCAAATAAATACATTTTAAGTACTCTCCACATAAGTAGTGTATGTGTTAAAAGACATTAGGTTTCACATGGAAAAAAAAGAAAACCTTTTCAAGATCCAGCACATTTCAAGGTTGGTATTTCTTTCATTTCACAGCTGTTTTGTTTTGTTCATAGAATAGATGTATGTTATTAATGAAGGTTATGAAGGTTATTAAATACATCTACATTTTGTATTTTATTTCATAAGAATCCTGCTTCCAGGTAAATAAACCAAAACTTTTACAGAAATGGTGTTTGTCTAGTGCTGACCTGACATATAACTGTCAAAAACTGTCAAGATGAGGTAACATACTGTAATACTTGTAATAGTTCTTATTTTCAATTTCACCTTCAATTGTCTGCTTTTTTTAATAGTGAAAAAGTATTCTGTTATTTTTTTTATTTATATGGTAATAAGAAATAAAAGAAATGCATATATTTACTTATTTAAATCCACAGGCCTTGTCCCCTGCCTGCCCTTATAATCCCCTGGCATGTGTCTGTGACATCACATGGCTACTGGCTCCAAGTTCCCGTCCCCCTGCAACTGTCGTTAACTCTACGAACAAATGAAAAATGACTGGGAGACTCATTGGCTCCCACCAATGACCTTGGGTATTATTAGAATGACCTCTCTTTGGCTTGACCAAAAAACCTTTTGATATCATTGCTGGAAGTGCACGAAATGATGGCCTCACTGCCGTTGGGAAAAGCAGAGCAATACGTGGAGGGGGAAGGGAAGAAAAGACTGGCTGAGGGGTTGGTGTTGTGTAAAAGTATATCACTTTCTCCAGTTGCCGCCACATAAATACTTAATTAGGGGACACAACCTGAGTTATTGTGCTCACCATCATCTTGACCCTCTTTAACGACGACAAGCAATATTTTGGTTTTACATTGCAATGGGATAAGAGGAAATGCTACAGAGCAAAAGCACTGTCGTTGATCTGGATTTGTGTCACAGCCAGTGGCTTGACAGTACTTTGCCTGTATAGTGGTCAAGTGCAGCAGGGGGAGGCGCATCAGTAAAGCGGTTCGATTTAAAGGAGATGTGGTTGTATTGGAATGGCAGTGTCAAGGAAAAAACACAGAGCAGCCGATTCAAGAGGCTAGAGCCCATGTTTTACAGCCTCTGTGTGGCGCAGGTCCAGGAGGAATCACTGCAGGTCATTGACGGTGGGTGGAAGTCCTGCCCACGCAGCAGCACATGCACAGATGTTTTACAGCGTTGTGATACAGCAGACATATCAAAATGTGCTGGGCTAAGAAATGATGAGGTGTGATAAGTGCCAATGATTAGTTGAAGCCTACACTTTATAGGATCAAGGTTATTCTTTCCTTTCTAACCAGAATGTTCTAAATGATTATGTTAGGAAAGAAAGAAAGAAAGAAAGAAAGAAAGAAAGAAAGAAAGAAAGAAAAAGAAAGAAGAAGATATTTTGAATCAGATGGTGTAGCTAGCAGGGGGTCCTACAATTGTAATGACATTATTTCTTTTTTAAGTGCTTGGGATATTTCAATCACGTGAGGTGGGGTGCAATTTGATTCTTTGAAAGTCTTTGAAAGACATGGGCAATATGTCAAGAGGATGATGATCGTAAAACAAACTGATTATCGTAAGCCTATAACCACAGGTTAGGGCATAAGCTACATCTCCTTTTTGCAAAGTGAAATTATGCATCTGTACAGAATATTATTAGATAGGCTGTTATGTAGGCCAAAAAAGAATTGTGGTTAACTTAAAAAAGTAAGTTACCTGGTTGCCTGGAAAATTTTGAGTTCATTGAAATTAAAAATTTGAGTTAATACAATGAAGGCGATTGGTTTAATCAACAGAAACTCAAAATATTATGTTATCTGAACAACATTAAATATTGAAGTTGATTTGACAAAAGAAAAAAATGTGATTACAAATCATGAAAATATTTTTTTTTACAGTGTATATCATAGATTGTTAACAGCTTCTAATGTGGAAGCAAGAGCACTGTGTGATGATTTTGTCTGTGAGGAGAAATGGAAGAGTACAGGGAGAAAGAGAAGGACTGATATATGAGGTTGTCCCTTGTCCCCTCTTCTGTCATTTGGAAATAAATCTGATGCCCTTTGGACTTTAACTCCGTACAAAAAGGGCAGTTTATTACAGGCTATGACGAGCAGACGAGAGACAGGAGCATTGGGAAAATGACAAGTGGAATGAGAAACGCTGGATGTTTAGGAGGGAGACCGGAGAGGGCTGGAGATTACTTCAAATGATAGCTATAAGCGTGGGATTCTTTGATGTAATCAGTTCTCTAAGTCCAAGGGCTTTCCATCATCACAATCTTGAGGCGCAGATTGGGAGATGTTGGGGCCCCTATACATGAGCTATCGCGTCTAGGAACTCGATTTTAGAAGCCCATCACTCCTCATTCTTATATCGATCAAAAATGAGATATCCCAGCAGAATATTTTATGCTCACAGGCACGACTGACGAGTTTGTGATATCTATAGTGGCTTTAGCATATTCTTCTTTACTCTTTGGGTAGTGTTCTCCCTTCAAACGCAATTATGAAAACGATCGAAGTCAATGGGGTACACCAAAGGTTGCGAGTCAAAGTCCGTTTTGAGAATCAATGGACTTCAAATGACAAGTATTCCGACTACAGAAAACCAAGTAATTGTTACAATTTGTCACAATAATTAAGTCACATTTTATTTAAATATTTCTAAAAATTTAGTTACATTTTATATTTTTACAATAATGACCGATTAGCAGAACATGCTTTCAACATCTTTGTTGATCCTGAAACAACATTCCAATCAACCAGTCAGATTTGAGGGACAAGTTTGGCTAACAACCAGGGTTAGGTGCTTCTACATCATTGTCATTAACCTAAATTTTCGGACAGGAATGTTGTTCCAGGATCAACAAAATATCTTGACCCAAGAACGCGTCAACTCTGTAAAATCAGGACGTGAATGCGACTGATTAGAGTATTACAAAATAATAGGGTATTATATGAACATGCATTTTAACATATACCCAATAATTATTTTGCCATTTATACTATTTATTAGCGTGTAAACATATATATGTTCCATTTCCAAATATTACATTTTGTTTTACCTCAGCGTACAAAATCTTACTGTACCCTTTTCCCAGAGTCAGAATGAGTGCAGCATTCATTTCACTTGAAGATGCTTTTACTTCACGTGTTCATCACATGATCATCGCAGTGTAATAGTCATTTAAGCAGGTCACACGCTGTCAGACAGGTGGCTGTCCCCCTCAGGGAATGTATTTCTCTACACTGCAGGTGGATCCACAAACCTCGACAAGGACCGAACGCGATACATTTCCTGTAGAAGAATTTACTATGATATTTTACATTAAAGTTTAGATCTAAAATATTCAACTTGTCTGATCGTCAGTGTTTAGAATTTATTTTTTGATTTCATGCATTCGAGCTTTCGTTTTCCCCGAACACCCTTAAAAATATTATCTTCATCAAAAAAGCTCTTATTATCGAACATTTTTGGCCTGTAGCCTTTTTGGGGAATTAGTTTTTACATTTTAAGTTCTTCGGATCCGTTTCCAGGTTTTTTATAGCACATATACATAATAATAAAAATAATAATAGAGAATAAGACATTAAAAAGTTCTCTGTAGAACTCAAAAAAGTTCTTTTATGACGTCTGATTGATCTTTTTTTTTTTTTTTTTTGTTCTAATTGGAACCTTTCCTCCTTCCCTCATTAAAGTTCATCGGATTTATCGGTTGTCTAGATATTTATTTGAACATTACTTGTAAAATATGCAGTTTAAACATTTTGTCTCTCTAAAACCATCTAGCTCTCAAATTAAAACTCAGACACATGATTTATATTTGGGAGTGCCTCGTGAATCCGTCGGACTAAGTTTAAAGGGCAAAATGATCAGATTGGCTGCATGTATGTTTTCCCACCTCTTTACCTCCCTCTCTCCTTTCTTCATGCTTCCCAATTTGTCCTTTATTGAACCTTTGTCTTCAGTGCATCTGCTCGCAGTTAATTAAAATTTGAAGGGGTCACTGTTCTGACTTCAGGCTGCTTGCCGCCCTCCTTCCAGCAGCTTTCACATGAGCAAACTTCACAGGTGTAACACTGTGGCTAACAGCTGTTCAGGGACACTTACAGCACCTTTAAGTACAAGAGAGGAACACTAATGCTTCCCTTCTCTCTGCCAACAATTCAGACTGCCCTCAACCTCTGCCAGCATGACTGAGTGCACCTACTCTCCATCTCACTATTCGCCTTGTTCATGGCTTCTCTTGCTAATTTAAAACGCGGGATGTTAGGGTACACAAACTAAGGAAAAGGAAATTAGCTCAAATAATATGTAATTATAATTTTCAAAGTCGAACATAATAGTCTTGTACTAAAAAAATCCTCGTTTAACAGTTTCACCACGACAACGGCGTTCACGAAAACTGACTATTAACATCATTTTAGTCTTTTCATCAGCGACATTGGCGCACACATTGAAATACATTTATTTACGTCCGTATACGTCTGTTTTTGGGCCATGTCTCTCAAACTTTGATATAATATTCCCAGAGTTGTCTGCTACAAAGTAGATTAAAATCCACTATTATCTCTAAACTGTGTAAATTAATGTCAATAAAGAGAGCCTATTCCACCAACACTAATGGACAGTTTAAATTGTGAGCATCAATTCTGATTGATAATCAAATACTTTTTAAACATATCATTACCGTCCCCCATCCTCTTTTTAGTTATAAACAGCAAATATTGAAGTGATAGGCCAGATGCAGATTTTATTAAAAATAATAATAATAGCCTACTAGTAATAATAAAAATAAGTAGTAGTAGGCTATTGTTGTTATTATTGCTTAACAACAATAGAGTTATAGCATGTTTTGTTGTAACTCAAATCAGCAAAGATAATTTTGTAGATAATTTTGTCAATATTATAAACAAAAATGCCTGGTATACATTTCTTTTAAGCACTTCTGCATGTTAGTACATTTCAAATTGATATTTCGCGTCTGAGTGAAATGACTGACGCAGCGCTTAGTAAATCAACCCCGATTTTTTATTATTTATTTATTATTTTTTAAGCAAATGACCACACCAGGCGACGATTATATGAAATAATGCGTTCTTCAAATCCTTACCTGTCTGAAACGCGAGAGTAGTTAGTTACTGTAATATAATTAAGAAGACTTTTATCTGATGTAATGAAAAAATGTTTTGGTCATAGAAAAGCTTGAATAAACTCATTTCAAATGCAACTATGTATGTTTTCATTATATAAATCATAATTATCATTACTGCAACCTCCATCATCGTCATCATCTGCTATCAACATCATCACATTATCATAATTATAATCACAGCTTGTCTAGTCTTAATCTATGTTGAAGATTGCCTCCTCAGACTCATTTCTTGTCATTAACTCTTTGTTTACCACATTTTATTACCTCATCAGAAGTCATTCATTTAGATATAATCCACACATTTTGCATTAGAGCAAATATTCACCAGGACACAAAGATATAGAGGGGGAGTCTTTAAAGTGCCCTGAAAATGATGGTGTGCCGCTGCTACTGCCATGCCAAAACCATAGTAATTGAATCATCCCTCCAATTCTGTTTGATAGAGCAGTCAGAAATTGGTCTGGATAACAGAGGCAGCTTTGAAAGCAGTGATGGATACTATTGTCCAATTTTGACCCTCTATTAACACAGCTTCTCAGCATCTGGATCTTTTCACCCCCTCCCACCACCAAGGCAGAAAAGCCAACCAATTTCTGTCAACACACCCAGCTCCACTGCTCTTATCCTTTCTCGACCCAGCTTTACCCTACCATCACAGGAAGGAAAAGGCATGTACATCCTTTCCCCTCTCATCTGTCCTGCGAATGATTTTTTTTTCCCTCAATGGATATTCTGATTTATTATTATTATATGGTAACACTTTAGTTTAGAGTCCAATTCTCACTATTAACTAGTTGCTTATTAGCATGCATATTACTAGGATATTGGCTGTTTATTAGTACTTATAAAGCACATATTAATGCCTTATTCTGTATGACCATATTCTGCATCCCTTAATCCAAATTTAACAACTACCTTACTAACTATTAATAAGCAGTAATTAGGAGTTTATTGAGGCAAAAGTCAAAGCAAATTGGACCCTATAATCTAAAGTGTGATTTTCCATTTTGTAATGGAATCATTATAAACCCAAATAAATTCATTTGTGTATACCTTTATATTCATAATTAGACAAATGAAGCATATTTTAAAATGGGTAAAAATGAAGGAAAACAGAAAAACATTTTTCCTTATCCATGACCACCAAACAAATATTCTTCGCATCGTTTAATTGGAGATGAAAGCTCTGTAAAGAGAATGAGTGGGGAGGGGGGAAAAAAGAGAAGGATGACCTTCTGGGTGACAGACATAGGTTGGAGGGTGGCATTTTATTGTGAGCCTCTCACTGAAAAGGAAGAAAAGGAGAGGACCAGTCAATTTAACGCAAGGACCAAGAGAGCAAGAGGGTTGCTAAGAGACGGGAGATGCTGCACAACTTCCATCGGGAGGCAGGCTCTGACCTTATGCAAATGCGGCTCCCCAAATCTTTTGTGGCAAAGGCAGCAAATTCCCCTTGCCGTGTCACCAATACCTGGCATCAAGCCTTCCCTTTCAGGCCATTCTCTCACCAGAGAAAAGAGACCGGCACAGTTGAAAAAGAAGATGATGAGCCTCTCTGACAGACAGTAAGAAAACATGCTTTTGTGATATTTCGCTGTTGGTTTTAATGTGGGAATAGGGTGTGCATGGGAAATTTACAATACTTGCGTTCTGCACATTAGGCGCGCAGCATATGAAGCTTTCACAATGAACACATGCCTCCAAATGTCAGCTAGCCCCTAAGCCCCAGTAAGCGACATGTCCAAGGCTAAAAGCACCCACTCCCATTACATTCTCAAATTGCATCTCTTCAAGCTCTCTAAAAGCTCTATGAAGGCACATTAATGTATCCAAGCAATCAGACATGTGCCAGGCTTAGGCAGGCATGCAATAATTTGTGGCATGTTATTAGATCATATCAGAGCAGAGAAAGGGGGAGTATGCAGAGCATTCATATAATTACCAGTATATGGACCGAGAGTGGATGTCTGCCTCGTAGTCACTTCTGAATTATATGAATGCGTAATGCGCTTTAGTCTGAGAATATAAAATAAATAGAATTTTTCTCTTTAGGCAGAGATGCCATTTCCATATGAAATACTGAGCTCAGCAACAACTAAAATAAAGGCTGTAAATGAAAAAAAAAGACACATCTAAAGACATCTCGAGCCAGTAACTGTCCAACTACAATCCAATAGCTATTCAATCCGTCTATAGCTGAAACCAGCAGCTAATATAAAAGGTCTTTGCCCGTCTTGATTACTTTTTTTCCAGTAACACTTTAGTATGGGGAACAATTCTCTCTTTTAAAGTTGCTTATTAACTAGTTGCATATTGGCTGTTTATTAGTACTTACACTGTAATAAATGATTTTCATGATTTGATATCGCAAATTTTTCTTTTGTCAAATCAGCTTAATTAATGCGGTTCAGATAACATAATATTTTTGCATTTCTCTTGATTAAACCAATCGTCTTCATTGTATTAACTCAAATTTTTAATTTCAATGAACTCAAAATTTTAAGGCAACCAGGTAACTTACTTTTTTACGTTAAACCAACAATTCTCTTTTACAGTGTATAAAGCACATATTAATGCTTTATTCTGTATGACCATATTCTACACCCCTTTATCCTACCTAATACCAAAACTTAAACGCTACAACTACCTTACTAAGTATTAATAAGCAGTAAATTAGGAGCTTATTGAGGCAAAAGTGGTAGTTAATAGTGAATATGTGTTCCCCATACTAAAGTGTTACCCTTTTTTCTTGCTTAAATTAATATTCCAGGTTCAATACAAGTTAATCTCAATTGACAGCATTTGTAGCATATAACACAAAAAATAATTTAGCATCTCTCAGTTTTTTATCTAAAAAAAATCAATGTAAGGGTGAGTAAATAGAGCCAATTTTTCAAGGATTTAACAGCAGAAAATGCGAAAATTATTTATAAGTATTACTGAGCTGTAAAGTTGTTCTCGTCATTTTTTGCGGTCGTTTCAAGGTTTACTTTGTAATGACGACAAAGTTATTAGAGAGAATTTTACACAGAAAAGCTTGTAATTTTAATATACAGACTTTTAAAGAAAAGAAGAGAAAAGCCTCAGGTTCTGTTGATTGAGCTTAAGTTTGTAATATTCCTGTAATTTATCAGTTAATTATTATTGTAAATAATAAGTGGTGGGATCAGATGATTTATATTTTTCATATAAGCTAATTCAATAAATAAGCATCAGATGCAATTAGCAAGAGACTGCTGATTATCTTTCTCTTGACACAAACATACCAACATGCAAAGCATCAGTTTCTGCCCTCAGGCCGACAACACTCTCTTTCCCTTCGTGTCTCTCTTTCTTTCTCTATTGCTTTCTTGCTATCTCTGCACAATCTCCACTGGGCTTTGCTACATCAGTCTTCATAATCTGTTTGAGCAGTAGCATGGAGGTTCAGGGGTTACCTCTGACACTTGTCTCTCCAACAGGCAAACAAGCAACACCACATCTACCTGCTAAGACCTTTGCAAACCAACAAGGCCCCAGAGACGGCTCAAGACAGCTGACAATGGAGGAGGCTGAGTATGAGGAACATCTTCAACAGCAAGGAAAGGCTGATACTGTACTGCATGCTATTCTTTGAGATTCAACGTTCAGCTACATATAGCAAATATATGAGACACAAGACTATAAAAACATAGAATGAGATCCATGTACAAAGGAAGGAGGAGAGAGAGGGTGAAAGAGGAATAAGCGAAAGAAAAACAGAGAAGAGATTGGAGGAGCGCTTGTAAAATAATGACAGCCAGAGGGGCAGAGGGGTTACAACCCTTTGAGAAGGCTGTATCGGGTTGTATCAGGTTATCTGAAGTGGTCACTGATAATGCCTTTCACACATGCTTCGTTTGATACCTTTTGCTGGCTGAGAGAGTGGCTTAATCAATACCTGCAGTGGATCAGTGCTCTGGGGTTACTATATGGCCAGCTCGCCACCGGCTCAGCAACATTCAAGAGCCAGCTAATTGAGCTTTGTCATTTCACCAGGTCAACCTGAAAATAGCACATCCATTCATCAACCTTTATCTGTGGCAGAGACCTATCTTTCCACAGCTGTTCTCTCTGCATCTGCCTCTTTTACCGTGATGTTTCATCGATCTCATCATACATCACTCCCACCATCAAAGGAATTATTGGGCAGAATCTTCAAATCACTTCTCCAGCTCCAGTGTCAAATCATCCTGTAATGATGTGTTTGTCCATTCAAAAGCTACAAATAAGCATGTGCACAGGGGGGATTTAAAACAGGCGTGTAATTTACTTTCAATACATTAAAATTGTGGACATTACAGACAGACAGACATATAGACAGATAGACAGGTAGACAGACAGATAGATAGATAGATAGATAGATAGATAGATAGATAGATAGATAGATAGAAGGAACGCATACATGATTGAACGATAGAAGGAACGATAGAAACGAATGAACGCATGATAGAACGAACAAACAATAGATAGATAGATAGATAGATAGATAGATAGATAGATAAACAATATAGAACAACAGAATGATAGATAGAACAATAGATAGATAGAATGATAGAAGGAATGATAGGTAAAACAATAGATAGAATGATAGAATGATAGAAGGAACGATAGAAGGAACGAACGATAGAAGGAACGAATGCATGATTAAACGATAGAAGAAACGATAGAAACGAATGAACGCATGATAGAACGAACAAACAATAGATAGATAGATAGATAGATAGATAGATAAACAATATAGAACAACAGAATGATAGATAGAACAATAGATAGATAGAATGATAGAAGGAACGATAGGTAAAACAATAGACAGAATGATAGAATGATAGAAGGAACGATAGAAGGAACGAACGATAGAACGAACGAATGCATGATTGAACGATAGAAGGAACGATAGAAGGAACAATAGAAACGAATGAACGCATGATAGAACGAACGAATGATAGAATGAACAAACGATGATAGATAGATAGATAGATAGATAGATAGATAGAAGGAACGTATACATGATTGAACGATAGAAGGAACGATAGAAACGAATGAACGCATGATAGAACAAACAATAGATAGATAGATAGATAGATAGATAGATAGATAAACAATATAGAACAACAGAATGATAGATAGAACAATAGATAGATAGAATGATAGAAGGAACGATAGGTAAAACAATAGATAGAATGATAGAAGGAACGATAGAAGGAACGAACGATAGAACGAATGAATGCATGATTGAACGATAGAAGGAACGATAGAAGGAACAATAGAAACGAATGAACGCACGATAGAACGAACGAATGATAGAACGAACAAACAATGATAGATAGATAGATATATAGATAGATTGATAGATTGATTGATTGATTGATTGATGTACCAAAAGCAAAATCTATCACAATTCACTGAAAAATATATACTCATAAACAACATTAATAATGCTTTCAATAATTCAGTTTTGATTGTCCCTGTTATTACAGTGTGTATCTGTTTGAAGTATTTGTACATTAGCTTTGTATATCAAACATTAAACAACAGGTCAGTCCTCTACATCACAGCTCCACTTGATTGAATAATCCGGGCTGAAAACAAACCAGTAAATGAAATATAGCTACTCTGAGTATATCTTCTTTAGATCAACTGCACATGATCACAGTAATCCATATTTTCAATTTACACAGCTAGATTTTTTATTTTACCTCTTGCCATTTTGGGGGGGTGGTGTATGTGTATGGTGGAGGATCATCTGAAGTTTACTCCATCAGCACTCCTCACAGTGGGCAAGGAGGTGTAATAACGCTTCTCTGATTCAACAATGATATCATATAATCTAGTGCATTCACTTACACTGTCATATTTATTTAACCTGCTGAGGGGACAGAGCAGGGGGTACAGTGTCCCTGCTGCTAGGAGCTCACACATTACACATTGCCGTTGTGTATTGCCATTGATTACCCCCACCCTGTCGCTTACAGACCATAATTTAACACAGCAGGCACAGGACTTAATACTTTGAATTCAAACATCATCTATACTTCAAGAGACACAAAAACAATTGACACTTGGAAAAAGTGCAGCACCTTTCTTAATGGAATCTGAGGCTGGTTGCTCCCCTCCTTTCTTGCTTCATGCCTTATTTCCCATTTCATCCAAGCTTGCGCCGCCACACTTCTGTAAAGCAAACAAGGTTTCTGTGGGAGGTTGTCATATTTTTGTAATGCTCTGCATCTATAGTAAAATGCTCAGTGATGCCAACACATAATAGTCAGTTAGGAGCAAATGTTAAAAAGGGGTCATGTTTGTACTGACACCTGCCTCAAGCAGCTAATGATAATAACACAGAGATCAGCAATAATCACATAGTAGGTGAAATAGATGGTGCTAACATTTGCTACAGTTTACATTTGTAATTGATGAGTATTTATTTATTTTTCATTTATTTATTTTAATCAAGAGATGCAAACACTCTTCCAACAATTATTTTCATGTTTGCTGGTGGTTGCATGTTTGCTTACATCAGTGTTGGGGGTAATGCATTACAAATAACTTGTTACGTAATCAGATTACTTTTTTTAAAGTAACTAGTAAAGTAACGCATTACTTTTTCAATTTACAACAAAATATCAAGGTTACTTTTTTAAATAAGTAATGCAAGTTACTTTGTTTTCACATTTATTGACTGACTGCTCCCCTGTCCCCATGTTGAGAGAAATTGTAAGTGCGAGGCATTGTGTGCGCTATGTAAACATAATGGTTATTTGTAGACTAATAATTAAATATATTAAATTGTACAAATATACTTTATGCATTTAATCTCACTTTATTTGCCAATGTCTTTGCTGCTGACCTTCAATGACCCAATTCAACCATTCTAATAAGCAAATATTACTTTAGATTAGATTTAAACATAAGAGTGTTGAACTCCCTTCTTCTGTATCCTATCTTCTTTGATGCGGAATGTTTGAGCTGCGCCCTCTACTGTACAGGCGTGAATTTGCATTTCCTTTAACCTGAGGCTTCATTCATTTCACTTTTGGTGTGAAAATGCCTTAACATCTGCCAAAAATAGAACGTTTTTGTTGTTGTTATTAAAAAACAAACAAGCAAGGTGAGAAAAGGTAACACAAAAGTGATGTCGCATTACTTTTCATAAAAAAGTAACTAAGTAACACAGTTAGTTACTTTTTTTGGAAGTAATGCAATATTGTTAGGGCTGGGACAATACATCGATTCTTGATCGACAATGAATCTGGATCAATCCTGATATTTTCTCTCTTGAATCTGAGCTTCGTTTTAACAACAGATGGCGCTCTAGGCTAGTTTTTAACCACACACTCTCAAATGCTCTCGAAGAAGAGTGCTGGACAGCGCTCATGCGTTCAGCTGAGTCATGTAAGTGGTTAAATATACTTGCACCTCGCTCAGAATGCTTTTATGACACGAGATTTGTAATTCGCTTTATGAACTTTATGAAATATTTTAGGTTGAAGTGGTGTGTGTAAAGGAACTGGAAGCAGGCAGTGTACTAGTGTTTCTAAAGCACGTATTGCAGTGCCATCTGCTGTTAAAAACTAAGCTCAGAATTGATTCGAGAGAGAATAGCGATACATCGGAAAATATCAGAATTACTCCAGATTCTTTGTATCGCGAATCGAGATTCAATGTATTGTCCCAGCCCTAAATATTGTAATACATTACTTTTAAAAGTAACTTTCCCCAACACTGGCTTTCATAGACATAACTCAAACCTACAGGTCTTTATAGTTTAATTGAGATTATCTAGGATCAAAGGTATTATTCAGACAGTGGGAACAAACTGTACACAAGGTAAAATGAATCAGTGCAATTGGTCTGAATGGAAGCACTGATTGACAAGTTTTCCCAATGTGTTCTATTGCTGGAATCAAGAATGACCCAAAATATTATTTATGCACTTATACTTTCTTTTCTAATATAGAAAAAAAAATAAAGGCATTCAAATTATCTTGCCCAAACATCAACACAGTCACCTTTCATTATTTTGCTTATCATTTCTTTCAAACTGTCTGACTGATACGATACAAACTAAAAAGCAGAAATTCTATAAAGGGTGCATTTGGGATCAGCTCTCTTTTCATTTTCGGTTCAATCCCAGATGTCAATGTTTTGTTGATCATTAACAGGCTCGCTATCAGTGAGATAAAAACACAAGAGAGTACAAAATTTGCCACTTAAGTTCAGTTGCTGCATATCAATGTCCATGAAAAGGAGCCTGGGTCATGTTTGACCACTGGCAGCAGCTATTTGCTTTTCACTATCGCCAGTGGGAGTAATGTGTTGGCAAGAGAGTGTTTCATTCTGAAAACACAGCCAAGGGCATTGTGGATAACCTCTGACACAGCTAGTCAAAGGAAAGAGAAAGGCTTGACATAGCAAGCAGCTTGAAATTATACAAATATTTGAAAGGTGAACTGCACTTTCAGAATGGCATGCAAAGGCATTTTAGCATGCAGAACTGAAGCTTCTGCATGTTTTTATCATCTTTCTTTTGAGTATTTATGTCACATTTAAATGGGAGCATACTTAGCTTAGGGTTAGTGTAATGTATAGCAGTTATTGACACATCATAATATCCAGAGGCTGATGTGGTCCAGCATCCATACACTGTGATTAATCGTCCCCCTTTTTTAATTAGCTCATGGAAAGATCACACAAAATGCTGCAGAATGTTCAAATGGGGGCCCCTCCGTGTGGTGCCCACAAATTCAGGCAACGATCAAACTTGCATGTTTGAAACAAAGCGATTTGAAGTCAAGCTAGCCCTGCTATGTGGATCCTTTTTTTTCCTAAAGCTGAAATGAGCATCAGTGGGGATTAATATGCATTAATTAAATTGACTGCGTTGCCTTTAATGAGGAGGAAAGGATTTGATGTTAATGCTGGTGATCTCATAGAGGCTTCAATCCACTTAATTAACTGTGTTTTCTCAACAAACCAAAATAATCAATGAAAAAGATATTTCATTACTACTAACTTATTAGCACCAGTCTCAAAGCCACGTTATTAAAATAATATAGTCTTCAGAAGAAGGTTCATTTATTGATGGGAAATAACTTTATTAGTCTTCTTATCCCACCAAGCTGTCCTTCTAGTAGTCCTAAAGATTGTTACTGACCTTCTATTCTGTTAGTGATTAGCGTCAAAGTTTTTTCCTATGTGCTTTTCATAATTTCATAAAGTCCATGGCCACATATGATTGCATTACAGTGAAGAGTTTAAGCAAAAAACAAATAAACATGGTGGATACAAGCCATTCCCAGTTCCATATTATTCTCCATTAGCAGGGGTCCATATAATATTATTTTTTGCTTTGTGCTCAAAAAATGTTAATGTGCAAAAGGCTTAAAGACAGACACGAACAAATGCATGATTGTGAGGTATGCAGATAAAGAAAGAGAGAATATATTTTTGATTTCTTGGTGGAACAACAAATGAGTGCATCCTAATGGCTATTTAATGAAGCATCGACATGGATGGTAAATGAGTCATGCTGATTCAGTAGCCGCTCTGAAGGATTCGATGAGTTGAAGGATTCGTAAGAATGATTCAAACTGGTTTATCACAGTGGCTGCATCCGAAGTCGCATATTAGCCTACTTATTTTGAATAAGTTACTTTTTGACCGCTAAAAACGTTCTATATAGTTGAATGTGTGTAGTAGGCCTATGAATGTAATTCGGACATAAGTCTACTATTCGCCATTTTTGTCATTATCAATTACTTTTTGTCTACTCTTTTATGAGTAGGCTACTGTTGAATTTTCTTTTGTTACATACAGTTTTTCGCCTACTAGTAGGGAAGTATGCGATTTCAGATGCAGCCAGTGTGAAATAATTCATCAAAGGAGCCAACTCGTCCGAGCCATTTGTTTGTGAATCAGACTACACAGATTGTGCAGCACCTGTGGTGTTACAAGTCAGAAAGTTACATGTTTTGCCCACCAACTAACTGTTCTTAAATTAACTTGATAGGCCTATGCCGCAAACCAGCATTCACACTTTAGTTTGAAAGCAGCTGGTTTAGCATCGCCTTTAGTCCCTGATACTATAACTATATCTGTCACCTGTAATTAAAAATTAACTTTTTTTCTACGAAATAGTTTTCCAAAGCAACATATAATTTTCAGGTACGGTATTACGATATTTCACTAATGACAGCATGTTCGGGATGACGGAAGCGTCCGCTGCCCGTTCAGTCACATGACAAATATTCTCCCGGAACTGAATGATTTCGGAATAACATGGCGTCAAAGGCAATTGGTTGTTAGTCACCCAGAATGTTGCAATTTTAAATCTGCCGTGTTTACTCGGGAAATCAGAACTATAGCCTATGACAAAGCCTATTCTACTGTTTATGTCTTTATCTTAATATGAGTAAAAATTCTACCGGATTCTAGAGATCTCCTTGATTAACACCTAGCCTTCATTCAGGTAATGTTATTTTGTTGACAGTTCTTGCGTTTTGTCATTCTGTGGAGGCTATTCTTAAAGTAGCCTGTTATATTTATGTTTGTGAAATTTACCGTTCTTCTTTTGTTTTCCTTATTGCTCTCTGATAGCCTACCCATAAGGCTACATTTTATTAACATTGTCCACCAACAAAGCACTTAAAACTATTGTAATTCATTTTATCTTAAAGTGGAACATTTTGCCATGGCCATTCACACCAAAAACGGTATTGAACGATGACTTACGTTATTGTAAGCTCCTGCTGCTGTGAACGCTATGCAGCGTGCGTTTTAAGGTGTTTAATGTTTTCATCGTTCATCAAACGATATCGTACCTTTGTATCGACTCGCTATAAGAACTTATTTTTTATTTATTTATTTATTTATTTATTTTTAAACGTAGGCTGATCTATTCTTGGTGTAAACGGGCATTATAGTTATTGTTCTCGGTATGATTAAAACTATTTATGGCATATTCTTGCTATAGCACTTTGTAGCAAGCATCTATAAACGAACAATTCCATACCAGTATTGACGAATATCTGCACACTAATTTGTTCTTATAATCATGAGGGAGAAATGTAAACAAGCTGTTCATACAGTTTACAGCAGCACATCACACGGTTGATGGCAGTGCTGAAACTTGCCTGTTCGCCTCCAGTCTGTGCTTAATCACGCACGACCAGTGACCTGTTTTTATTCATGAGTAAATGGTTATGATTATAGTAACTGTTGGGGGATACATAAAGTTCCAGAGCTGACTTTCAACAGGAACTAGCGGCAGTGAAACTAATGACTAAATTAGTTTCAGGCATGTAGTCCAGGTGAGCATAATTACAGAGATAAATGGGCCAGGTAAGTGACAGTGGCTTATGGCGTACTGCCATGGGACAGGGCATTTGTTGTGGAAGTCCCAGTGTAGCTACGCCCCATATACTTTAGATTCTAGAAGCACAACACTTCCTCTGAGATAAGCAGAGAAGGTAATTATGAAAAGCCTGGACCACACCGATGGACCTTGTCACCTCAGCCTGCCCCACATCAGTACTTGGGGTTACTTGCACATACATTCATCATAAGGATAACAGGATGCTTTTTATTTATTTATTTAGCTTTTCAGATAGCCTCTTTACTATATTCTCAACTTTTATTTTTCTCATAGACAAACTTTTAAAACGACTTTAAAATCTCATAAATGGCAGTTGATGAAAATATTTTTAAAGGAAAATAAATACACAAGTAAATGGTTATAGTTGTTATAAACTGTAATAGCTGGTGTGTTTACCTTTTAAACCATTACTTTTAGAATACAATAGTATATTTTTTATGTACAAAAGTTGAACAAAAAAGAACAAACAGAACCTTTTTGTTTCAGCTGTACATAACACTTTTTTGGGGAAAAAAAAATGGTAACAAGGTTAATTTTGACAGATTGAGATGTTTGATTGCGTTTCACCTGAAACATCAGATGCATTGCACACTTTGACAGATGTAAAAGGTGTTTCTACCTCCCACTCTCTACCTCCTCTCTGTCAGCATTTCACTACACAGTGTCACTAATAAAAGACTGAAAAAACTACAACACTATACAGTCCTGTCAGAACTAATTTAATACATTTCAGTTACTAACTTTAAGGTCGCAAACCTTTTCTGTCTTCATTTTCAGCAGACATGCCACATGACATCTAATTGATGTGTAATAGATTTTGGTTAATTTTGCCTTCACATTTTGCATTGTTCATTACCCTGCGTTTGTTGTTTACTGAAGCAATTTATCCAGCTTATCCGTATTAACCTTCACACATGCAACCACACACAAATTATTTTTTTAAACCTTCAGTATTTCTCTTTCTAGTGTTTTTTTTTCTCTTCTTTCATAAAATTTTGGTCATATTACAGTGAGTGCCTTGGGCAAGTGCCGAGCTGCGGGATGAGAAATGGTGCACCTGTGTGCTGTCTAAAGATAGGCTAGCAGTAGAGGGCCAGAGAGCAGACTCCAGAGGACCCATCCGTCTCAATCGAAGGCTGCAGCTGACACCTTACAAAGAGGTACAATTAATAAGGACATTATCCGTCGGCAGGCAACAATGGGGGCCTGACGCACAGACACTAACCCCTGGAGGTCTGGAGAGTAAGGGGAGGGATGGCAGGCCTGCAGGCCTTTAGAACAAGGCTCATTAGGAGCAATTTCTCCACAACATGAAATACTATCCCATAATAGAGCCATCTTTTCAAACCATTATCAGCTTCTGTGTTTGGATTGGGTCATTTTCAAGGATCAATCATACGTTTGTCAGGGGCTGCTGAAACATGTTTCTTGTTGGAAGAAAAAAAAATGTCTATAGACAAAGGCCCCCCATTTCTTTTTGTGATAAAATGTGTGTCCTTGAATCAATTTTTTATTAAGTTCCTATTATAACAGAAGGGTGAAAACTGAGGTTTTGTACATTTTCAAGCCATTTTTTAATCATTAAACTTTCATAGAACAACAGATTCAACTATTTTTTTTAAAAAACAATATTTTATCATGACTTTTCTTAAAAAGCATTTTTATTTTTTTTCCCATTATGTTAGAAGAGCAGAAAGCAAGCTTTTAATCACTTATTATTAAACCACAGAAGAAAGATGTTTTAAAATAAAAGGTTCCCTTAATAGTGCAACAGAGAGTGAGTAACAACATTTTGACAACAATTTGTTTTCTTCTGGAACTAATAGCACTGATTTAAGATGATGCCATGCCATCATTCACAATAAGAGAGGACCTGTATAGTCTGACATTTCCAGTGTTCGGGAAGGTTGTTGCTGGTCATTGGGCAGTAGACAAAAGCTGAACTCTCATGGTCTGGGGTCAGATCTAGATTGTACCAACAGAGGAGGTCACTCAGCTGGAAAAGAAAAACAGAGGAGAGTAAAAACAATGTGGACTCATGTGGATTTAGAGGCTTTTTGTTCACTTTTTGCATTATAAAATTGTGTAAATTGCAGAAAATGGAGTATTTGCCACAATTGTGCTAACGTTTTCTAGGAATAAATCAGTCTCCACAAACAAAACACTTACTGTGCTACCCAACAGTGCAGCATGGTAAATCAAAGCAGTGTCAATCCTGAGTGCTTTTAGTGAGGTACGTAAGTGTAAATTAAATGAACCAAAGCCTATTCTGTGCTTAACTCTTCCCCAGTTATTTGGAAAGTCAAGAGTTCCTTTGCCTATTATCGGTTTTATTTTATGATCCATTCCATGGGGATGGATTGAGCTTGGTTATGGATTAACAGTGCGATCAATGATTAGATTTGAGCCTGGCTTCGAGAGCTGAGGAAAATGAATTGGAAAATGCTGTCAAACCTTTATCGACCCACCCCTAAGACTTGCTTTCATTGTGGGCAGAATAATATTGTGATGAGTAGCTAATTTCCCATTTTAAACACAACCTTCACCCCTTGCATTCTCATTGGACTGTTTTATTTATTATAATTAGTCCTCTTTCTGATTAGGTTTTACAAATTCAGTGTATGCATGCATGCTACAAATGACAATATAAAACTTTTATAAAAATTTTACAGGATTTAACATTTTGGTAATGATGCAGTCTATTTGTAAAATCTTGTAAGATGTACATTTAAGTGCATCAATGTTATTAATAATCTATTTTTTATCAATCTAAATATATTGAAGGTCACAACAACAATATTAATGTAGAAATGAAATTCAAATTAGGTTGAAATGGGCTGAATTTAATTAGATGCATTTCATAGGTGTAAAGTCTTTTAAGTACAGAATTATCAGTTCTCAGACAATACATTATAACAAATTTCTTAAATGGTTTAATTTTGAAATGCCTTCTGAGGAACCAAGCCTTTGGGAATGGAGTCAAATTCTATTTCTTCACCTTAATGATGCTGTTGCGTTTGTTTGGGAGTTTTATTTTCATTGCTATTATTTTTTTTACACATCCGAAAGTAAGTGCAGAAAAAAAAAGTGCAGGTACTCTGTTAGAATAATTATCACCATTGACCCCACTGTTAAATTGTTTTCATTACCATCACAAATAATAGTTGCGAATTAGCTGTTTCTGATAAATTGTATGTGAGGAAAACACCATCAAACTCTTTCCTTTTCTCTCTTGTGCTTCACTTTCTGTTGAAAATGCATTTCATTGATATATTTAAGCAATAAATCTCTGCTCAGATTGTTCCCATTTCTGTGGAATAACAAGAAAGTTGTGATTGGAAGAAGAAAAATAAAAGAAAAGAAAAGACAATATGGTGTAATTATTTGAATATTTGTAGTCTTGTTTTATTTCACGAGAAAAACAGATCTTGGTTCTATAATTCTCTCCACTTTCCATCTCGTATTATTGCACAAAATCACAATGATTTCCTCCATTAAATGCCACAAATTACAGATTGAGAGAAAGGGCCAGAAAGGTGGATCCCATTCATTTCATGTTTCATTTTCTGTATTGTATTCCAAAGTTTCTCCTCCCATGCCTGCTCCTGCTCTTCATTATTGAAGTAGAACAGTGATTAACAGCAATTTACAGTATAATTATGTGAAACAAAAGGAAAAAAAAAAAAAAAAAACTCACTTTGCAGAAGTACAAAACAAGTGTGAAATATGGCATACTGAACCAATATCAAGATGTATTGTGAAAAAGAAAAATTTTATATATATATATATAATAAAATATTATATGGTCAAATAAAAAATTATTCAGACATTTTTGATATTTTTGATATATTTTTACTAGTGGGTGCAGGACACTATAGTTCATTTATGTAAGTGAGGATAGAAAAATAAAGTAAACTGTGACATTTTATACCCAAAAATTCTTCATAGAGTGGACTACCAGTAAAATTGATAAACATTTGGAACCAAAAATTATTCAGACACTTTGATCGGACCATGTTTTGCTTAAGTGTTATCTGACATAATTAAGATTATTTTTTTCTGACACAGTTTAACTCTGAGATCTTGTCATATTTTATTACCATTTTTTTAAACTATAGTGAATAAACTGTATTAATGAATGAAATGTTCAAGGTGTCTGAATACATTTTGGTTTGACTGTGTGTGTGTGTGTGTGTGTGTATATATATATATATATTACACACACACAATGTGTATGTATGTTCTGCCATGTAAATGAGCATAGTAATGTGTCTCTCTCTCTCTCTCTCTCTCTCTCTCTTTTTTTTTTTTTTTTAAATTGTAGGTGCCAATAATACCTTGGAGGTCTTGAGGAAATCATGGTCATAAGCAAGCTAGCGAAAGTACTAAAGGGCTCCTCCTCTTAGTAGCTCTTATCTTCAGTGAACTCTTTAAAATGGAAGGTCCTCCATGGAGACTGGGTCAATATCCTGAGGGCTGGCACAGCAGAGAGGACTATTGATCTCTCCGTATCTGTTTCCAGTGCTCTACCTCAGCTCACATGATACGTGCCACAATTCCTGCCCTTGTTCCTATCAAAGGGCCCTTCTGCAGGGCTACAAAGACGGCCGTGGCTTTCCGCCCAACATGGGGCGATTTTGAAGTTGTTTGGTGACATAATACTGTAACTGATCATATGGAGGCCTTTATAACCTTGTGGCGAAACAGAGACGCAGATTGCCAGCAAGCCCTGTCAATCAGAGGGAGAGGAGATGGCGGTGAGGTGCGAGGCCTCTGTGAAAATGAAAAGGAAAAAAAAGCAAATCAGGTTAACTGGTGATCAACCAAATGTCTCTGACTCTAATGAGGCCTTAGTTGCCCATGGCAATGCGTAGTTCAGGAACAGGGTCTTTCTCTTTTCCTTGTGCAATCCTTTGATCATGTTTGCTTTTCCACTGCTGGGATTCTCATTGTTGTTTTTAATTACTTCTCCGCCAAATGGCACAGATGAAAGATAGGTGTCTGTAATTAATAACATTTACATAAATTAGCATCACTAACAAGTCTCATTAGTAGCTTCTGGCTTTTGTTTTGACTGAAGTCTCATGTCACCTTCTTATATAAGCTCTAAGTATAGAGAACAATATCAGAAAGGGGGCATAATTCACTTGATCTCCGCCATATTTTTGGTTACTTTAGTGGAGGTAATTAAATCCACCACACATTCCAATGATTAGGGTCAACCTGTGGAAATATGCTGACTTCTTTATTATGGCATAATAGAATCGGCCAGCTCTATTCAATTAGTCAGTTCAGAGAGATACTTTGTGGTGGTGAACATGCAGTTTTCAGTCAGGCTCAAATGGCTGATCAAAGACGCTTGCAGCTTGCCGTTTGGCTGCGTATAATGAGGGTCAGGACAATGCGCTTTATCTGCGGTTGCTATGCAGGAGACTCTTAAATGCGCCATTTTAGTCTTTTGATATTGGTCAGCATGATAATGACGGGGAGAAATTTGCTCCCATTGCAATCAATATCTATAGGGCGCAAATGAAAGAGAGGAAAAAGCTTTCTTTCAGGTGGACCTGTCACCCTGTTAATGACGGAAAAGCCCACAGGTTTGTCTTCAGTGCAGTGGAAGTCATGCCTGAAATGGTAGATTACTTTTATGTAGTACCTTCACAAAGGCTTCACATATGCGGCATGGCAAATGGAGCAGACCCAGGGCTCGGTAATGACTCCCGAATGCCGCTCGCTGCCTGCGCTCGTATGCTTTATAATGATGCATTATGTCGTCTCCGCACAGCGAAACCATTTTTTTTTTCTCTCCCTCTTTATCTTTTAAGTGTGCTGAGGCCTGGAGAGAAAAAAAAATGCATATTTACGTCTGGTGTGGTAAATAGACTTTATATAAGCCACATTTGTTGTGATGTTTGCTTGCGCGCACAAAATCGTCTCCTGTCTCAGATAAAGAGCCCCACACACACACATTCTGTAACAATGTGCTTCAGCTGAGTAGATCAATAATGCACTCTCTTTCTGATGCCGGTACCAAGCGCTCTGTGATTAGTTTGACAGAAAATGACTCCCTAATCAGTGAAATGTATTCTGTTTTGGTGGCTAAATGAGGGTGTTTACACTCATCCCCGTGCAGGTCAGGGAAACTCCACACTTTGCTGCTTTGAGACAGAGCACTATAATCTGTGCCAAAAGGACAGGCTGTCATTACATGCGAATGGAGTAATAGACTGACATTGATGCTATGGCGAACAATTGGTTTTCCGGCATCAGTCAGGTGGGCTGCCGACTAAATGATGAGGGAGAAGAGGCAAAGTGTTTGTGTGTGTGTGTGAGAGAGAGAGAACGGTTGTCAGAGGGATCATAGAGCAGGAAAGCCTGTCTTGTCTTTGTGATGGAGTCTCGCTCAGCATGGGAGATCTGACTCCGTGCCAGTCTTTGACTGTCTCTGCTTATGTAACGTAATAGTATCACCTTTTGTGTGTAAATGTGTGCGTATGTTTTTTTTATTTTGAGTGCTTTAACTGTTTGTGAAGATGTGCATATCATTCAGCCACTGTACCTCTCTTAACAGTGCCATTATGTGCAATGAAAGTGCTGATATTAATTTTGTTCATTTAAAACAATTATCCTCTCCATATTTTAATAGACATTCTCAGCCGCTTGTCAAATGGAGACATCTGTACCATAATGAAGCTTTTCTCTCGCTATCATTGTCTCCATTCCGCCTCTGTTCTTCTTATACGTGACACTCTTTCTAACAAAGACCTCCGGATCGCGCAAAATGCGACGTCTTATTCAAACTTGCGCATTTGAATCGAAATAGAGACATCACTGTCCATAATCCTGTGGATGACAAGTGTGTGACAGAGTTCAAAGGTCAATGGCTGTCAAAGTCTGGTCATTTTTGGGGGGATTTGTCCTCTTCTATTCAAGTGAAAATCGCGATGACGCTTTGTCTGTGGCACTATGCCGGAAACAGGCAGAACAAGAGAGGCCTCAGTGCTAAATTCTCACCTGTCAGTGCGCTGGCCTGGTTAGAAAAAGGGCAGGGGAAAGGCTTCGACTGGCCAATAGTTGGGGTCAAGGACGGACCAGGCGCTGCCACTCCCCAGCCACATCATCTTTGTATGACAGCACCACCCTAAGGTTGAAGTTCAGTCAGGCTTTTTCAGTGACACAGAGCTTAACGTCAAACACAAGATTAAAGCAGGGGTGTTGCATCTTGGCAGAGCCCAAATGAAAATATCAAGCGCTAAGCCCTTCTCCGTGTCGAGCGGAGCCAAGGGGACAGGTAGCTAATATTAGAGAAAGGAGACGGCCTAGTTAGCAGCGACTGCCTGCTGCTTTCCGAGTGCTCGGTTCTGGTCAAAAGGCCACCCGGGCTTTGCTGCTGCTTTATTGGTAAAATATATTACAGTTGAGGCCAGCCGAACTGCCTTATTAGAAGGTGGGGGTGTGAAAGAGATGCCCCTTTGACATATTTCCCAAGCACCGCGCATATCTCCATATTACTGAATAAATTACTATAAGTCCGGATTGTACTACTCTGCCTTTTAATATCTGGGGCTTTATGAGGAGTCAATAATTGGCTCGTTTAAACAAACATTACCTCAGTAACGACGGCGAACAAATTTGATCATTTTAGTCGAGGAAAGGATGGGAAGACTTTTCAAAGTTCTATTCAAGGGAAGACTTTTCTACTTTCAAAGTTGAACAAACATTTAAAACAGCAAAACACAGTAATCAGCCAATGCATTATGAGCTTCAGCCACTTGGTTACCATATCTTGTGTTATAAAAGAAAAGAAAAAGAAATATAATCAGGTTCTCACGTTAAGGAATTCTTTTATAGAGGATATAGGCTAGCTGGTTCTGGTTTTTCGATTACCATCTCGTATTGCTGTTGGCTTTTAATGAAACCGAAGTGGTGAGCTGAATATCTTTAACAGTCTGTTTTAACAGGCTTCATGCATGTGAGATGAGGGAAGCCGAGGAGAAGTCACTGAAGCTCATTAACCGCGCACAGTGGAGTCAAAGGCCATCGCCCAGACCGCTGAGCAGTCACTTGACCAGAAATATCTATTGAATGTAAATAAAGATATTTCACATCACTTAATTTTTGTTTCAAAACAGAGATTTTGTTGATTGACCGTAGAATCTATTTATATATCTCATTTTAAATGTATGCTTTATTATTTTATATATTTACCCTAGTAAAAAACCTATACCAAAATCTATTTATCTACATTTATTTCATTCTAGGTATACTTCAAATCCACACTGTAAAAAATAATTTTCATGATTTGTTATCACAACATTTTTCTTTTGTCAAATCAACTTCAATAATTAATGTGGTTCAGATAACATGATATTTTGAGTTTCTGTTGATTAAACCAATTGCCTTCATTGTATTAACTCAAATTTTTAATTTCAGTGAACTCAAAATTTCAAGGCAACCAGGTAACTTACTTTAAGTTAAACCAACAATTCTTTTTTACAGGGCATTAACATATTTATTGACATATCACTTAAGACTTGCTGATATAAAATTATAATTAAACTTTATTTAGAAGTTTTCTTTATTGCACAATGCACATTTCTTAATATTATGCCTAAGTGTTTTAATATCACTATTAATAAGGATTGTATGATCTTTGTATAATATCAGTCTTTAAATGCAAGATATTTAAAGTGTACCTAAAGTATACTTGCAATAGTTCCACTTTAGCACAATCAAATATACTGAAGTCTTTAGTTGGACCTCAGCACTACTTCCGCACAATTAAAGTGCATTTAGAACAAAATTAGTTTATAAAAAAAGTATACCAGTTTAGTATACCAACAGTACAATTGCAGTGTATTTTTTATTTAGCACATAAATATGTAAATGTATACTTGGCACAAAATAAATGTATTTCAAATACATTTTAGTATATATTTTTTTCCACTAGGGTAATTATTGAGGAGTTTTTATAATTTTCTATTCTTGTAGCTTATGTTACCGTGTGAATATTGCATGGAAAAAGTCTCTCTCCGAAACTTGTGAACGTAGGCAAATAGAGAGGGAAAGACATGATATAGCTGCCTGAACTAAAAGGCTGGACGGCAAATATTTCTGAAGCCTTTAATCAGGTTCAAACCTCCAATATCTCATTGTCTGTTACCAGATGTTGCTGCTTTCCGCTGTGACATATGCTCCAGTCAGCCTGCACAGCCCCTCTGGTAAGGAAGAATGAAGAATTATGCAAGAAGCCATGTTGCCCTAGTGCATCACCTTCACCGCCTTCCCATGAGTGACAGTGACTTCAAAGAGAACCGGGTGCCTGTATCCAAAAAAAAGGGGAAAAAACATGAAATAACAGCTCTACCAGAACCGCTCACAGAGTCATCTTTTAGAAATGGATCAGTATGTGCGCCCACCCCCTGCTTATCATGCTCTCCTCAAAACCATCGCCTGAGGCTTCCTGCAAATCAGACTACTCTTTCCTTTTTTTATATGGCTCCATTTGAAATAGTGTGACTTTAAAGAAGCTAAGCTGAGACAGGCTGATTTGACAAGACAGCTCATATGCCAGAAACTGTGCAGCACTGCTTCAGAGATATGGCTCTACACTCCCAAAAACGTGTATACCTTAGAGCCAATTTGGCCTGATTAATGGAAAGTTCTGGTAGCGAAGTTATGCTTTAGAAGAAAACTTTTTTAAAGTCCCTAAGGGGCACAAAGTAATATATAAATTAAATTAATAGTTTGCAATGATCTATCTTTTTTATTTTATGTCAGTGCAAATTATGAATTTAAATTTTTATTGTTTGACCATTTCTAGGTCATCAGATGTTTCAAAATTTGAAATGAACAAAGTATAAATGAATGAAATTCAACAATTAACAAGCAGCCATTTTACGTCATTGGAGGACTTTTTCCTATTATAGCTGCTCAAGCCTCAGAAGCTTCAGACCTCTAAGAGGTTTGAGAAGCTTAAAAGAGGCTTAGCTGCCCTTCTCATCACCTCTATACTCCATAGCATTTAAAGACCTCAAAGAGAAAACACTCTTGTATATGTTTCATTTGCCCCAAACACTTTCAATTCTGAAATTCAATTTTGAACTCAACTGTTAGAGAGAATGTCAGTGAGCAAACTAGAGGGGAAAAAATAAGACTAATTAATATGTGACATTCAGCCTATTGCATGTTTCATGAAGAGAAAGTATCATTTATAAGTTCTGGTGTGGTTTATATGAATATGCAATTGAAAATGCAAAGTAAGAAAGCTGGAAGTAAAGACCTGTTACCACAGCTTGCAACCAATAAATGAATGGTTGCAAGTTAAAAATTCAAATTTATTGTTTTAATTAAACCTTTTAAGTTGCAAACATTATTTTGTAGAGTTCTGTTGACATAATGTTGATCATTACAACTTAATATCATCTGTAATTTAAACTCAAATTTCTGCTTTAATTTGCTTTTTTTAAAAATTAAGTTGTAGTAACTTAATGAAATTGTCTTGATAACTTCGGAAATTGGGCATTGGATTTCTAGTTCCCAGCATGCTTTGCATAGGACTGGATAAGGAAAATAAATGTTGAAATTAAGTGTTAATTTATTTGTTTTTAGTGAAGGGAAAGACCTGTTAGTGTTTAATGCTGTTATGTTTGACATTGAGTTTCTTTAATGTTGAAGTTTTTGTGGTTACCATTGTGCTGAAGAGTAGATACATGAAGGTAAACACTATTGATTCTATAAGCAATGACTGCGCAAATCCCAGTGACAAGTAATATCTTACTTGTTCATTAAATATACATGTTAAATAAGTTATGTTAGCATGTGCTAGCTGTTGTTTTGAACTAAAATAGATCAGATTAATTGGTTTCAGGGCTACAACTCAGGTAGTTCGAGCAACTTAATTTTTTGAGTGCTACAAACTATTAAGTTCCTCTAACTCAATGTAGCTTGTTGGTTGAATGTAAATTCACTCAAAGTTGGCATAACTCAAAAAAATTGATGCAAACTGTTGCGTTATTTTTTTTGTTGAGCCAACACATTTATTTTTATAGTGTATTTCACTCACACAAGCCATACTGTTTTATAAAAATTCAACCATAGTATGCTTGACCCACGTACTGAAGACGTTCATTATTATTTCCGTTCTTTAAGTAGCTGATTTGGCCCTGTTTGGGAGTATGCAATTACTTGTGATGAGAATTTTTTTGGAGACAGAGGCTGATCCTGACGGCTTTTCTCTAATCCCTCCCCTGGATGCAGGCTTAACTAAACAGCAAGTTTGTCACAAGCTCAAACAGCAACTCAGTGTTGCACTGGATACTTCATTCAGCTTAAGCCAACTTATCAAGCACATTCAAAGCACATTCATTGAGCCATGTGGACGGGTCTTTTCTCCAGATCTATTAAATAACACTCTTATCTGTATTTAGCATATGCCATGTATGTCTGCATTGGCGGCTTTAAGCAGATTCACACTCCAAACACCTCGAGCCATCATCGAGCTGAAGCGACAGATAACATTCGGAAACTTCCTCGGATGTGCCGGTTTAACATCTCAATAACTTTATTCCACATCCGAGCAGTTTATTTATTTATTAGCTTCTCAATGTCAGTGAATTCCATATAATTTGCCTTGCTACTCCTCCAGATGGGTGTATTTATTTTGAAAGCAAAATGGTGCTATTTGGTCTTCTCTAGTACCTTTTCCATTCAGTCTATTCAGAAACCAGGGAACATGATAATGTACAGTAAGTGGCAGGCTGAATCTGAAAATTGCATGCTGGTGGTGAATGCCTGTGTGATGCATAGCATTGCATTCAAAGCATGTAGGCTTAATATAGTAAATTCTGTTTTTACAAAAGATTCCTTAATAAAAACAAAATAGTACATGGATTAAACAGAAGAATGCAAAATATGGCACACCAACAAGTTTAAACAATCCATCTGTAAACAATACTTGAAATGTAAACTGTGCCATGATTTGATAAACACAACACCCACTAAACACAAAAAAGCAACAATTCAATATGTTGCAGACCATAAGTATTCAAGCAGAACTCAAAACATTTAGTTAAATACAATAAATGCAGTTAATAACAGAGAAATAGAGCACATCAGCACAACAAAAGCTGGAAAGCATTCAGGAGAACGCCTGCAGATGCACCATAGTGGAAAATCATTCAGAGAGAGATGTGTTCAAGCTGAAGTGCTGAGGTTGGGAGTTTAAAACAGAGTGCTGCCCTGCACATTTTCATAATCAGTTTACTGGGCCCCCCATTCGGTCAGACACTGGCCCCATCCTTTGCATCAGTCCATTTGTCACCACACAATGTTTGGCACAGCACCATCTTATTCACAAGCTAATAAAAATGCAATTAGTCGGCTAATATCTTTATAATTTGATTTGATTGCACGTTATATCATTTTTTTTTTTCTTTTTTAATATAAATATTTAGGTTGTAACATGATTGATGGATGGAGAGGAGTACCATATCTTTTTTTTAAATCTGAAGAAGCTACTTTAGATGCAGTAACATGGACAACGGCGGTAACGTATAAGAAACAACCATTGATCTCTCATCAAAAATCATCGCTTTTGAGATTTGAAACTTTAAAACGCAACGAATTATTTTAAATTTGGTTCATCATGGACGCAAAATCTGAAGACAGGAAAGGTAAATACTTTCAACGCCAATGAAATGCTGTCCAAAACGCGTACAATTTTTGTACAATTTTATTTAATTATTTTTCCTCCAAACGCGAAATCTTCCATTTATTTTAGAGAGCTCTGACGCAGTTGTAGGTAACAAACCTTAAATGCCATACTAACTTATGTGATGTCACTTTTATAATGTAAAATTATTACTGATATCAAAGGAAATAAAACAGAGTGGCAGTGGTTTGTTGTGACGGGTAATTGAGCTTTGTAAGAAAGGTTGTGTGATTTTTGGGATTGTTTTGGATCATCACTATTTTTATTGTCTCTTTAATTACTTTTTTTTCCTTTTCATAATGTATAATTGCATAAAATTTAACTATTTTCCCCCCTCCCAGAATTTACCCCTATATAATAAACTTATAAAATGTGTTTAAACCAGTAAAATGGTTTTGCACATTTCATTTTTTTTTCTTAAAATAAATATAAATTTTCGAATATTTTGAATTAAATTGGAATTGATGTGTATATTATTATTATTATTATTGTTATTATTATTATTATTATAATTATTATTACAAAGCATCGATGTGCACAATAGGCTATAGTATCATTATCATCACTTCACTCTTTTTATTTTTTTTTATTTTTAAATAAAATAAATAATAGTATAATGACATTTGATTCCCCTGTGCAGGGGCAGCAGAACGACTTTCTTCAAAATGTAAAATAAATAAATAAAATAAATAAATAAATAAATAAATTCCATCAAACGTTATTATTACCATCATCACACACATCATCACACATTAGATTATACCAAAATCCAGCGGGTGGTTGATCAACGTCATGACGACCATGTTTATTTTAGTAAATGTGATGAAATCTATTTGATTTGTTTGATTTTTATTTTTCAAAATTTCAGGCAGCCAGACGTGCCTCTATTTAAAGAATCCCTCAGCTGCGCGCAAGAGATAGGCTAACTAACATCCGTTGACTATTTATGTCTTTAAGTTCACGTGGGCTGAATGAATAGGTTACGTTCACACATTGAGACACAAATTTAAAGGTCGTAAAAATACAAGCAAGCAGGCTATGTTTATTTGGAGAAAATAAAATGAACATGATATTATCACAGCAAGAAAACAAACGTAGTCTGCACTGAGCTAATAAAGTGTCATTTCACACATGCAGCAGACAGTTTTAGCACAATGTTTCCCCGCTATTTTAATAAACAAATCGTATCTTAATATTCAAACGCAGACATTCGTATAGCTTAACTGCGTAAATCATTATTTATCGGGTTAAACTATACGCAAATATTTTTAATTTAAAACAACATCCAATTATTTTAGACATATCATGACGCACGCAAAATAAATGTATAAATCCCGCGGCTTCAACTTATATTTGCCCGGATATGCGATTATTTTACTCTGCCGTTGAAGTGTGCTGAGAAAAGACGCCTGTAATTCCTCTCTCTGTTTGATATTAGCACAAGGGCTTTGCTTCTAGAGCCTCTGTAAAGGAGCAGTGTGCAACTCCTGCTGCACTGAGCACTGAGCCCCGAGACTCCAAGAACAGCATCCTCCTCTCATACCTGTTGAGAAGTCTTTCATCCTTAATGGGCTCATTAGCCACATTGTTAATTGAGTGCTATTCAGGGCAACATCAAAGCAAAAAAGAAGAAGAGTATGCAGCTCCTTTATTTATTTTTGGCAAATAAGAGACCCAACAGCGCTCTAAATGCAGCTTTCGTGGGGGGTATATGCTGAAGGAGGCTTATTAGTTTTGTAGTGCATTGTGTGCCATTATGTTTAAAACATTAAGCACAATAATATTTTCTCTTCTGATGGCATGCGTTTCAGTTGCATTTCTACTTCTTTGAAGAAGTCTCTTGTCCTTTGTCACAAAGCAGAGAGGGTGGCTCCTCATGAGGGCATTTCTCTACAACAAAGTGTCACGAAAGGCTGCTTGTGTGGCAAACAATAAAGCTGGACATTTTTTTTTTTTTATTGTAAGAAGGTATTAGCAAGTATTATAAGCGAAATACATATACACACTGTAAAAAAAAATATTTTCATGATTTATCACAACATTTTTTCTTTTGTCAAATCAACTTAGATAATTAATGTATTTCAGATAACATGATATTTTGAGTTTCTGTTGATTAAACCAATCGCCTTCATTGTATGAACTCAAATTTTTAATTTCATTGAACTCAAAATTTTAAGGAAACCAGGTAACTTACTTTTTTAAGTTAAACCAACAATTCTTTTTTACAGTGTGTGTGTGTATATGTATATATATATATATATATATATATATATATATATATACACACACACACACTCTTATATGCTTCTAATTATGATATCTAAATTAGAATGCCAATTTCAGCTTATCTAACATCAGATTGAACAGAAATAGAATAACATTTTAAAAAAAAAAAAAAAAATATTTAATTGATTAAAATAATTATTATAAATGAATTAAAATAGTGAATAATAATAATAATTTGATTGCCAAGCTAAAGAACACATAAATTTAATAATAGACATCAAAACATGTTGTTATTTTTTCTCTCCTTGTTGCCTTTTTCTTCCACCGATTTTCTATCAGCTCAGTGTTCTCCCTCATGGTGCAATATTAGGTGGTAATAGGATAGGAAAATTGAAGCTAACTCATTGGAATTAAATTTATCAGCATGTGTTCAGAGGTAATAAGCTGTCAGTTATAAACTGAAGATCTGTATTTAGATATATGATAGGGAAGAATAATGAATAGGCAAAATAGATGAAGCTGTTTTGCAGCTAAATTAGTTATTTAGGACCAACAGACCAAGAGCAGATTTGTGATAATGACAATGATTATTGCTTTTTTTCTCTCCTGATGTTAGATATATAGGCTCAAAGGGCTTTTTTGATCGGTGAAAGAGTTAACCGTTTTCACAGTGTATAACGTGTTGATAAAAGACATGGAATTGTGAAAAACATCAAACTTTTTAATGAAGGAAACCTAATGAGTATCAAGAGTAGTGTGCTTACATGGAAGGCTGATCAAACTGGAACCCTGTGAACCAGAGATTGTGTTGCAAAGGAGCTTGCTGACTTCCTTCCCCGGGGGGAGGCTGCCTGGCTTTTACTAGAAAGCACAGGGGGGAAAAGTTAATTTGCACAGCCATGTGTTCACTGCTAACTCAATAATCCACCTCTTCCTAAAACCCCTGTTTTTATCATCATAATAATAATGATAATAATACTAATAATCTATTATGTTTTAAGGGGAAATAAAAAAAATATTGGAGTATTAGTCACACTGTCAAAAAGAAATAATTTCTGTCTCACCTGAATTTCCTAAAAATAAAGCTGAGCACAGTTCATACTTTCTTTACGATCAATGAGCCAAAACATGAAAAATTGAATACCAATAAATAATACATCACTTATTAGGTGATGAATGATTTATTAGTATCCTGGAGACTTTGTTGTGCTGATGTTAAAAATTCTCATTACCTAAGTGCCCAAAATGAAATGAATTCAAAATTGTTGCTGCATATCAATTTTGTAAGCCTTTACATTATTGATAAACAGAGATGATTGTTGTCAGAGCCAACTCTTACTGTGATAACAGGTTGTCATGGTTTATTTTAGATTATTGTGCCACCTGCTTAGTTGTCATGACAGCTTTTCAAATTCTGAGATTTTGACATCAAAAGTAAATTTAAATCTATTATTGGGAAAGAAGTTTAAAGGGGAAAAAAGTAGATCAAATAATGTAAGACAGAGAAGACTGGAAAAACCTATCTACCTGATATGTCATTATAATGAAAAGAAATGATACAGCCCATACATATATTATTTTGTAAATATTCATGATATTGTATTGTACGGATGATAGATATTTGGACTGATTAATCTTGGATAGGAATTTTGAATAATTAAAGTGAAAAGTCAGAATGTTGAACTTTAATGTTTGATTTCAATATACATTAATGTAAAAAGAAAAAAATAATAATTTGCATTTTAAAACATGCTGCATAATTATATTAAAACTCTGTTTTATTAATTTTGTAATAGACCCGCAAGAATGATATAAAAAAATCAAAAAATAAAATTTATATATATAACCTTACATTACCAGTTATCAGTACAATATACATCACTGATACAATTCACATCAGATTTTGATTTACAGTCATCTTTATATAACATTCCACTTTATATTATTATTAATTAAAAATCATCTTTCACTTTATTATCTTCCAGCTTGACCTCACTAATATTCTTTGAATTATCAGATAGATTTAAACATGGAGACGTTATTTTCATATAATAAATAGTAGTAGATATAGTACAGTACAGATTATATTTGAAATAATTAAGGGTTTTTGTATTTGCACTAGAAAGTAAAATAATCCGATTTCATAGTTGTTCGGATAAACACACATTTTAGACATACTAATTTCAACATTTTGCTATACTCTCTTATTTTATTTAGTCAAAATTTAAATGCATTTTCTTTTTTAATCCAAAAATGTATTTATTTGTTTGTTTATTATTATCATTATTTGCAAGCAGCAGTACTGTTAAAAAAAAAAAAAAAAAAAAAATTGTTGGTTTAACTTAAAAAAGTAAGTTACCTGGTTGCCATTGAGTTCATTGAAATTAAAAATTTGAGTTAATACAATTAAAGGCGATTGGTTTAATCAAAAGAAACTCAAAATATTATGTTATCTGAACCACATTAATTATCTAAGTTGATTTGACAAAAGAAAAAATGTTGTGATAAATCAGGAAATGATTATTAACTTTTAAAGGTGTTTAGCAGAGGTGAGTAAAGTAAAAGAGGGCTTTTCCTAGAATTTGGGGGAAAATATCATCTAAGAATAGCATCACACTGGCATCAGAGTAAGTGCACAGAAGCCCAGTTTTAATATAAATCTCACATTCAGGGAGGGAGATAGAGCAGATACCTTCTTTCTTCTGACCCACTCTGTGTAAACAGGCAATGACATGAAGAAAAGTATATTAAAAAAAACCCAGCGTGGCTGCTGGACTAGCGTCTGATGCCTGTCAAATCATTAAATAGGAGAGGTGGCGTTATCAATTGCAGGGGATCAGCGATAGTGATGGCACATGGTTGGGATGCGGTATGTCTTCCACGGGGGCACTCCAGGGGCCTTTTGTGAATTTATAAAGCGAGATAAAATCGGCTTCATATTTCGCCACCAAATCGCCTGATGAAAGCAGGCAAGGAAAGAGAATTGCATGGTGGGAGCTTTGTCAAAGTCTCATTGGCTCCAAGGGTTGATGATGAGAAGAGGACAAAAAAGAGTGAAAAGGTAATGAGAAAAAGCCAAGCAGCAGGTTTGCTCTATTTAATAAGTCATCACACCGCTATCTCATTACCTGCAGTGTGTCTGGTGAGAATGGCGAAGCATGGCGGTGTACACTGACAAACTTTTGTCTGTTTTGGGATAATGTTATCTTCCCGGAATATCTCCCGTAAAGCTCAGACAGGAGCCCCACTTTTCCTTTGCACTGACACCATTATGCCACTCTCTCTGATATTAATAATCTTGACAAAGTCTGTTAAAAAAAAAAAAAAAAAAAATGTCTGGTCTGGTTCCTTTTTTTTTTTCCGTACAGGAATGTGTGATTGCAATTAAGATACGAGTCCTAACACAATGTGGAAATTAGTGGAATCTGGGTTTCGGATAATTACATACAGAGCTTAGCTTTAAAATACCCTCCCTCAATCACATGAAAACAAATGATCTGGCAGACACGAGGATAAAAAGCAAGATTGTCCTGTCCTCGGGATACAGGCAATGCTACTTGGCACTATCATTTCTTTCTGCAGTTCATCTCATAACTCATCAAACAATTTGTGCTGTCTACATGGAGCCTTTATTCTCTTTCCTCAGGTTTTATTCTGCATCTAAACTGCACGCATACAAAAAAGAAATATATAGCAGCCTGAAGGCAATTGGGTTTTAATGTTGGAGATGATGAATGAGAAAAAGCTGATTTTCTGGCAGCCGGATCACTGCGAGAGGACTCCTGGCTCACATTTGATGTGGGCAGTTAAAACAGAAAAGAAATAAATGAGATGTAATAAGAAAAAATCTTGAAGCAATAGCTGAGACAGCCCTAGTCTATTACTCAAGCGACGCACACAAAGCCAGTCTTTGTGATCTGACAGTCCAACGCAAATGCAAAAAAATATTACCTGCTAATTTACTCTGTTGCGACGTATGCATAAAATATCTGTACTATTACCACGTCTTATCATGCAAACTCACAGACTTCGGGGTGGTGGGTTTCTGAGTAGTGGCTGACACAGATGCACGCTAGAACAGATAGCGCGGTCACATGCTCCTATCAGCAAGCCCTCACTCATAGGGGATTTTTGGAGCGTGTGGAGTTTTTAACATGGAAATTGGCTTTGAACCCCATCTGCACAGGTCGGCACATCTTTGGGCGAGGCAGTGCTACTGCTGACAGGGAAAATGAACCATCAATTCCTTATAATATGGCCTGATTATCATCCTACTTACCCCCTGCAAATTCCAACTTAGAGCTATTCGGTGCCATCAAGGAAATAGTGTAACCCCAGAAAAGATGTGACCCCTTCAATTGATGCGCTTTTTAACCAATGGGAGACATATAGTGTAGGTCTAGGAATTTTTTCTTTCAAACATACCAAACAACTTGAATACAATTGTTGGCATTAAAGCTAGTGTGCATCACAAAAAGGTATTTATCGTTAATGCTAGTACACCATCATCTTTTTAAAATTTTAGAGAGTTTTCGAAAACATTTCCCGGTCCTGGTTGCTGGTCGAACTTAAAAAAACAGTAAGTTACCTGGTTGCCTTAAAATTTTGAGTTCATTGAAATTAAAAAGTTGAGTTAATACAATGAAGGTGATTGGTTTAATCAACAGGAACTCAAAATATAATGTTATCTGAAACACATTGATGATCTGACAAAAGAAAAAATGTTGTGCTAACAAATCATGAATATAACTTTTTACAAACCTGACAAAAACATTGAGCTGAGTACAAAACACATTAGACATTTCCAGAACGGTGACAACAACTGATAGTCAGCCAAAGTTATCCAAATGCCAAAAAATGGAGAATTCAAAACAGCTCCTACCTTTGTAGCCCTGTTGTTTTCTAGGACTAGTCTGGCTACAATACCTCCCCCCCTTCGAAAAGTGGAGGGAAAAAAGTAGCTGACTGCGACTTAAACGTATATAGCACTCAACCTAATGAGCAAAGTTTCAATGTGTGAAATGTGAGTGATCGGCAACTTTTTGCGGTGGGACCCGGGTTAGTCCGGCGTGGGATGTCTTTATTGGAAGGGGATTTGTTTTGTTGTTTCCTTGGGCCTGTCCAGCCCGCTGGTGTCCTTTTCACCCGGCCAGGCAGCTGGGTCCCGACCCCTCAGATCTGCCCCTCAAACGGGGCTTCTTTCAGGCCCCCGCTGGGTCCTCCCTGTCTCCTCCCTTCAGCAACATCCCATTCACCCCAGAGATAACTTTATTCATCTTGCGGATCATTGTATCCAGTTGAATGAGGGAACTATGCAGACACTCTAGTGAATTGAACAAGTCTGTGGGGATTGGGAAAGGCTGGGGAGGTTGTGCGAGTGGGGGGTGCACGGGGTGTCTTAATGTCTTCATTTAGAGCAGGCCGAAAAAACGTCACGTCTCACTTGTAGCTGACCCAACATTTTGTTAGCTACTTGACTGTTTCAGACAAAAACCATAAAACTTTTTCCTTTTTATAAAATATCGAACGCTCACTTTCTTCAATGCCATTATCACCGCCGAGGATGATATGGATAGCTGTGAATGCCGGCTTTCCCTCCGCCTGTGTGAAATTCGGCTGCATTCCTCTCTTATTTTGTCATCAGAGAGTTTGAGCGGAGGTGTCTCAACTGTGTTTGATTTGCCTGCTGTGAGGCTGGCAGGGACAGTTGGGCTTATTCTCTCGCCCGCCTCCGCCCAAGCCACCCAGACCACCCTGCTCTTCTCTCATCATTCATATTCAAGCCAAGGCCTCTTGACAAGTCCGCTGATCTCACTCAATGTTTTGTGATATAGACAATACTTTTTTTTCTCCCTCGCTCTCCCCTCGCTCTCTCTTTCTCACTCTCTCCAACTTCTCTCTCTCTCTTCTCAGGAAAAAAAAAAAAAAAAAAAATTCTGAAACCATCACACTCCTCCAGGCATGGCAGTGTGATTGTAGTGAGGTAGCAGTGCAGGATTACTCCCCTCTGTGAGCTCCCTGCTAACAGCAGTGGCTGCCTCCCTCCCAGCCCCCGTAAAAGACAGTCTAATGAGGCAGATAAGCAGATGCCAACAGACTCCACACTATGTCCCACTGCTACTTTCCACACACCAACCTAATGATTTATTATCTATAAGCCAAAAACGAAGGGGAAAAAAAACATATTTGGAACAGTACGGACAACCTGCAAAAAGTTTATATTTAGTTTGCATCACAAAAAGCATATCAAAGATGGCCTGTAAAATAAAACAAACACACATGCAACAGCTATTTTTAGTTTCAAATGTGAATAAAAGGTTACAAAAACATAGATTTTTGGAGATATTTTAAATATTCGGCCAACGGCTTCATCAGCTGGGGGATTTGGACTAACGCAAAAGAGAGAAGTTTATACATTAGCGCTGTAGTTGCAAAACACTGTTGATATTCAAATGATTATTGTGCAAAATCTGGGATAAGCTTCAGTGTGAGAGCCCCTCTAAGTGCCTACAACTATTGCTAATTCCCCTAACCATTGTGTGTGTCACAAAGGCCTTAATCCTGTTTCACTTTTCCTGAAGCTTGGGCTATTTTCCCTCTCATAAACCAACAACACTCCCCCTGGCCGGGCCTGAGAGGCTCAGAGAAAAGGCGCTATGTGTGTATACTTCAAGGCTTTTTCTGTGTTACTTGGCCGGTGCTCTGCATAAACTTTTAAGTGGTCCCAGTAGGCCTGAAACACCTCTCTGCAAAAATAATAAGCCATCTTAGACTGAAAAAGAAAGAAAAATTGACAGCAAGTAAACTTAAACCTAATTATATTTTGGAATATATTAGAACTTTAACGACAAAGTCGTTTTTTTTTTTTTTTTTTTGTCTTGCTGTATCTGGCAGTTCAGTGCACAATGTAAATCCTTTAATACATTATTTATAACTTCGAAATCCAGAATCAAAGATTCAGAATTAGGGCAAGATTCAATCAGAATGCTTTGTGGTTTCGCACAGAAAGCGTCTCCTCCCAAAGAAAAGCGACACTATAATTTCCTTACTTGTGATTCATCTTTTAAAAGAATATATAGAGGTGAAACATCCAAGGCCAGTGCTCATCTTAGTGTCAAAGGATGAACAAGAATCAGAATAAACAAACTGTCAACATAGATGACGGGGTCATCTATCATATTTGTCATGTTTATAAAACAGAATTGACTTCTGAATCCTAAACCAATATCCAAACAAATTTCCTCATAACCCACAATCACCTAATTGAAAAACCTAATTTTTCATTTTTTTTAAAAAAATGTCTTGTATGAATCGAACAACAAAAAACATCTCTTAAGCAGAGGTCTTCTGCGTAGCTCTCAAAGTTCGCGTGAACCGTTTGTGGGAGTATTTAATAGACAGTCATGTATAAAGGCTGTCACGCTGTGCCAAACCCATCCTCTAATAAGTACATGATGGCTTTATTGGATATGTGTGTCGTGCGGCGTGTGAGAGCGAATGCCAGCGTGTGGCTTGTGTTCGCTCGTGTTACAGGTGTGTGAGATTGCGGTCCACTTGTTTTTAGAAAAGAAGGGGAGAGTTGGGCCTCATTGTTCCATAAACAGACATCAGCTGGAAACTGACAAATGTGGGATTAGCCTGTACTTATAATCAGCTAATGGCTCACTATGTGTTCCTGTCAATCAAGCCTGAACAGTGCACAGTGTGGGTGCAGCAGATTTAACCAGCAGAAACATGGCTACTGTACACTTTATTGTTATTTCGCAAGGGTAAAGGGACACTTAGTTCTCATGCTATATATGTGACCTGTGCTTCAAGAGCCTTATGGACCATGCAAGGGATTTCACATGCAGTTGATCCATGATTTTATTTTTCCATTTCATTATGGTTTTACATTGTTTTCTAATGCAATTAAGTCTTGAGTTTATTTCCAGGCTGGCTAGAGAAATGTTGATATTCATTTATTTATTTGACTGTATAATTAGTATACATTTATATCATTTTATTTGCAAGTTAGTCTTGAGTTTATTTACAGTTTTCCTGGAGAAGTGCTGCACTGTAAAAAATATTTTCATGATTCATTATCACAACATTTTTTTCTTTTGTCAGATCAAGTTAGATAATTAATGTGGTTCAGATAACATAATATTTTGAGTTTCTGTTGATTAAACCAATCGCCTTCATTGTATTAACTCAAAGTTTTAATTTCAATGAACTCACAATTTTAAGGCAACCAGGTAACTTACTTTTTTAAGTTAAACCAACAATTCTTTTTTACAGTTTAGTTCATGCCATTGCTGTTTATTTATTTCTCCTAACATATTTCAATGCTTTTGATTCATGCCAGCTAATCAGATAATTGAAGTTTACATATAGTAAGCCAATGCAACTTATGACTGACGTGCAGATATTAATCTAATTTAAGTCGTCAGTCGTCAAGCTGCAGTGATTGAGTTTACACCAGTTGCTTTGTCTAATTGCTGCTGCAACTCATAAAAGCACTAAATTGAAAAACTGTTATAATGTGGCTGAAATGAATTATGAATGTAGATGATCACAGATTGTAATTGACCGCTGTTCACCTGCCTATTTAGTGTGGTTAGAAATTGAATTTAGTGATGGTGTCTTCCAGCAGGGAGCTGCATGTGTCAGATCCTCACTTCATAATATCTCTGAAAAGTAGATGGATTAATGATGTCAAACCCAAAGTAAAAGATAATACAATCATAATACCATCCACAATATGTGCAGTTAAGCATTTGATAAAAAAATTACCATTTTAATAAGTGTGCTTTTATTAAACACTATATCAGGAAAAATTCTCATTTACCATTTTATGAGCATGAGTGAAGTAGAAAAAAAATAATAATTACATGTTCTAATACAAGTATACAACAAGTAAGTGAATCAATTTCTGGCAGGTACAAGATTTATTTATTTTTTTTCTTCTTCAGGTATTAAGTCACTATAAAATTTTTGAAGATGTGATGTGCCGACTCATATGTGTCATATTATCATTGAAATTCTTAATAGGCATCCAGGAGGGCCAGTGCTCTTGTAAAGGTTATGGGGATCACTGGTGCAGTGAGCATATTTTAATGTTTTATCAATTTACAAGAATGGTGATATCAAAAGCAATTGATATTTGGGTTATGTGATGCTATTATTATTATTTGTCCGGATCTATTAAGGTATTTACATTTATGTTAAAATGCAATTCATGAAAACAGAATGACCTGAATACACTTTATCATTTCTGAATAAAAATTAATTTTCATATTTTTGTTGGTCTAAGGCTATATAAGTGTACATTAAAAAAAAAAAAAAATGGGCACAATCTCTTATTTTTTTCTTTAAAAAAATAAGTAATGAAACAATTTTGTTTAAAAATATAATTAGAAAACTTTTTGTCAATGTGGAATAACCAACATGCAGTTAAACATTTTGTTGTCACACTGTAAAAAATTATTTTCATGATTTATGACAACATTTTTTCTTTTGTCAAATCAACTTATATAATTAATGTGGTCCAGATAACATAATATATTGAGTTTCTGTTGATTAAACCAACCGCCTTCATTGTATTAACTCAAATGTTTCATTTCAATGAACTCAAAATTTTAAGGAAACCAGGTAACTTACTTTTTTAAGTTATTAAAGTCATAAAGCAGGAAATTGCCGAAAAGACCATCACAAAATTTGATGAACAGACGTTTTATTCAAGTAAAATGGGGGTAACCCTAAGAAAATGACACAATGGTCATAATATTACTTCTATTTTTTTGTAAACTTTATTGAAAATAATTATATTGTGTAAAGTGCAAGGGATTTTCCCCCCTATTCACATATTTTTCTACTTTTAGTCCAATTACTGTATTCTCACATGAATCTTATTGCTGTCTGATGGAGAGAAGATGTTTGAAGGTAAATGTAAAGGTAAGGTGATGGTAAATCTATCTCCCACTGATATTAACACAATTCCCTGCAATTAATCAAATCTTAAAAGCTTTTTGTGTGTGTGTGTGTGTGTGTGTGTTAATACAAATAAGGATTCTGTTATACGATTTATGCTGGATCCTTGTTGATAAAATGCACCATCTTTGTGTTTATGGAAATGCACTATTTTCAATTGAAGCGAGAGGGAAAAGCACTTCCTCTGTCACACAAAGGCCCCTTGCTAAGCTCCAACAACTTATTAGATTTATTAAGGTCTTATCAAGTGTGATATGCTCAAGGACCCAGGTGGCCATAAAAATGATTCTCTTATCAGGTGTTCATTGGAAGTGGAATTAGGATGGAGGGTTCTAGTTAAGAACTTATTCATACAGGAGTTTAATTATTATTAAAAGAATGGCGGCACAATAGCTGGCACTGGCCCCCGTTGCACTCGGAATCTTAACCCCCAGGAACCTTCATTCAGAAGGGCTGGCATATCTCAGACCTGCACAGGCTTAATCTAAGGCACGCTGGGTCCGAGAGGGGTGAGTTGCACTGTTAATTCCATATTGAAGGTGGGCACGTGTTGAGAGGAGCTGAGACAGGTAGCGGGTGCCAGGGGAGTCAGCCTCATGCCCTACGAACGATTGCCAGGCGAGGTGTTAATTGGGAAGGTGCAATGGTGGATTGATGTTGGGCGTCCCATCGCAGGAAAGAGCGTGCGTGGTCTCCGACTCTCCCATAAGTCACTGCTCCCATCTTAAACAGACTTATTATGCTGCTAAGGCATGTTGTTACGTGTTGTACGCCCTGCGGTTTTAATAGTGCTCCGGCAGGTTGTGATCATATATAATGGCTTATTTACATTTTTTTGCGTGTGCGTGCTTGTGTGAGAGATGTAACAAAGTCCGATTGTTTTGAAATTATTTTTATGTGCAAGTGTGTTGCTTATATACCGTGAACAATACATACACTGCACATTCCTTATTGTCAAAGTGACTTTTTTTATACTATCTTTCTAAGTAAATAAATAACTCATTCATTTCATGCATTGCTGTGTCCTTCGGTGCATTCAGTGACTGCAAGGCAGTTATAATTTCATTTGTTGCATTATGATATTTTTAATGTCACAGCATACATGTACTCTAGTCCGGGTACATGTCCGTCTTCAACCATTTGAATATGAATGCACCCTCCCGGGTACAGCAAAAGCCGCTCTCTTCAGAATTCACACAACCTTCAATTTAACCTCAGAACCATTATGTTCAATGGGGAACGGCCTCACCATTGTCGAAAATGCAGCATCCTGTTCAGCAAAAAGGATTTAATTAAGCCCAACACATTCCAAAAGAAAGTAATTTTGGGACACAATCATGTGTCTCGAAAAGATAATTCCTCTTAATGGGTGGCTTTTGAATACGTTGACTGGAGCCCAAACTGGACCTTAGTATGATATGTATTTTTTTTTTTTTTTTTTTTTTTTTGTGCATGTGTGTGTGCAATAGACAGCATTCACAGTGATTGAATCCTGCCAATACAGATTATATACATTGTGTTTTGTAATGTTACTTGCACTAATTCCAAAAGTATTTATTTTTTAAATGTTCTTTATTTCATTTTTTCTTATTTGTTCTCCAGTGGTTCACAGTTGGTTTGACTCTGTTGTTTCTCTCTAACAGATCTGAGGACATCCACGATGCACCTACCGCTGGTCTGGACCTCAAAGTGAGCCTTATGAGATGGGTCTGCACACACAGCTGTCACCCAGGGTGTTGATATCTTAATCAACACAAGGAGGGACGCATGATTCAGTTGGGGGTGTGAGGCTGCATTTATGCCTGGGAAGTAGGAGCTGTAGGGTGAGGTAGGACGTGTTGGGTCAGCCTGAACAGCAAGGAGAGACTTTGGGGGAGCACTCCCCCCTTTGTGCCATGTGCTGCGGAGACATAATGAATTACATTATAATTATAATACAGGCTGGACGCAAAAGGGACAAAACAGATATTTGAGCAGGGGGTGGAGAGGTTTGTTCCACTGAGACTTCGGCCTCAGAGCGCGGTCATTCACACTCTTTAACGCAATTGCACACTAGCTTTGGCCGCCATGAATGGGCTTTATCTCGCAGTATGCACAGCACTTCAGTCTGTTTAATGCAAGTGCGTTGGGATGATTGCTAGACAGACTGCCAGTTCTATTTAATTTTTTTTTTTTTCAATCATTGTTAATCTATTTGACAGTAAATATGTATACACACATAATATATATAAATATATATATATACATATACATATACACACACATATAATGTAAACACGCTTTTATGTTCGAACATAAAAGTCGAACATAAATGTAATTTTTCCATCATTATTAATATATCGATTAATCGCGATTAATCGATTTGACAGTAAATATGTATAGACACATAATATATATAAATATATAATATATATATATATACACACACACACAGACACATATAAGTGTCGAAAAGTCAAACATAAAAGTAATTTTTTTATCATTTTTAATATTGATTAATCACGATTAATTTATTTGACAATAAATGCGTATACACGCACACATATATATAAATATAATATATATACACACACATATATTATGTAAACACACACTTTTATGTTTCAACATAAAAGTTCAAAAGTCAAACATAAAAGTAATTTTTCCATCATTATCAATATATCGATTAATCACGATTAATCAATTTGACAGTAAATATGTATACACACACATAATATATATAAATATAATAATACATACACACATATATTATGTAAACACAGTTTTATGTTTGAACATAAAAGTCAAAAAGTCGAACATAAAAGTAATTTTTCAATCATTATTTGTCATTGTTTTGATCATGCTGAAAATGATCAGTTCTGTAATTTTGCCTACACTTCTGAAACAGAAAAGTACTGTAGTAGTAAATCTGCATTGATAGTGCTGGTAAATTAGTATTCTGTGCATTGATGCTTGCTTATTGTGAATGACAAGACAATCCTGACCCCATCAACACTGAAGCAGACATGTGCAGAAAAACGTCAACTAAAATAGAAATCCATCCTGATACATGTAATACAGGAGTGTGTGCATATATGATGGTGTGCATACTGCTTGGTGCATTCGGTGAGGACTGATTGGTATGTGTGTGTGTGGCGGGCGGGCAGGCGGGCGGCTGTGTCTACACAGGGTGATGTTGGTCAGAGTACCAGTAGCATGGGCGATGAAGCCTGGGGGTGTCGGCTGTGGGGGAGGGTTGGTTGCTGGAGCAATAGAGAGAGGCCGAGGGGAGGGACGCTGGCAGTGACTGAGAAGATGAGGATTTGACAGTGAGGTGACAGAGAGTTCAAACAAAATGAGGCTTGTAGATTAGCAGCGCTCCCCTCTGTGACAGGTGTCATCTCTGGGGGCAGTCTGTCACTCTGCCTGCTGCCACTCTTTATATAATACGAGGAGGGAGAGCAGGGAGAAGGAGGCAAGAGAGCGTGGAGTGCGCGGAAGGGTGGCGCTAGTCTCACCTCGCTGAGCACATCCTGCCGGAGTTTCCCTGCCAGTCATACCGATTAAAGCCCAGGTGGTACAGGGAAGCACCGCCATATAAACATGCACAAGCCAAAGGCAAAATATTCTATTAGGACCCATGACGCATCCACTTGCTTTCATGTAAATCGTGCCTTTGGGAGGGCTAATGCTTGTACCAAATTTGCTTTTACAGCATTCAACTAAGTTTAGTTTCCAGTTGTTTCACTTATGCCTCATAGTCCAACACTTACTTTTTTTTGTATTTTGTGTTTTTAAATTGTATTTTTAAAATTAGGTTTTTGTTTTATTTACGTTTATTTTATTTACATTTATTAAAAAACTAATTATTTTTATTCAATTAAAGAATAAATAAATCAGATATTGTATAACGTGGCATTCATTTTTAATATAATATAATATGCATTGTGTAAAACTTATTATACACTGTAAAAAAGAATTGTTGGTTTAACTTAAAAAAGTAAAATTGCCTTAAAATTTTGAGTTCATTAAAATTAAAAATTTGAGTTAATACAATGAAGGCGATTGGTTTAATCAACAGAAACTCAAAATATTATGTTATCTGAACCACATTAATTATCTAAGTTGATCTGACAAAAAAAAAAAAAAAAAAAAAAAAAATTATCATGTTGTGATAAATCCTGAAAATATCTTTTTTACAGTATAATATAATATAATATAATATAATATATGCATTGGGTAACACTAAAAAATCATTTCAACTATTCAAAATCATTAATAACAATTTTTAAGTTATGTTATTTCATTTTAACAAACATAACTTGTATTATGCTTAACAAATCAGAGCTTTAAATGCTTTATTTATATTTATGAATAAATATATTCATATACTTTTCTTATATACATATTACGTTTCTGACTGTGTGAATGCATGTTAACTAATAATTAACTAAACATTATACATGTGATAATTATTATTAATGCCATTTAATGAAAATTATTACGTGTTACCCTGTATTGGATGTAAATGATTTTTTTTCTCCTAATTTGGTCTTATTTTTATTTAATTTTTAATGCACATGTGAATTATCTGGCTGAACATAAAATAATGTGAGTCAGTGCGTTGATTTTTTTTTTTTTTTTTACCTATTTGTTTGAAAGAGGAAGAAAAAGCAACAGAAACAGTGGGCAGGACTTACACTCAGAGACAAACATAGTGATTGGAGACTCAGTTAGGGGGCCGCTGGCCTGTCTGTGGCCTTTGCCCATGGCTGTGGCACAAGAGGGTATTAAGATGTGCCGAGGGAATCTGCTCTGCCTGACTACTCGACTCACAAACTCACTGCCTCCACTACCTGCCCAAAGCCTGCAGCCATCTGGCCCCCAGATTGTGCAGAGCTGCACTCAGCAAGCGCCGCTGCCTCCCCTCTGGGTTAGGCAGTCAGCAGAGGGTCTGCTCCTTCTCTCTGGAGCTTGTGGAGAATGTACCCACACACACCCAGTGAAATCCAGTCGATGTAAAGGGCGTTTGGTCTTCAAGGGGGTTTGCGGTTTGGGTGTGCAGACCAGACCACGACTAGTTACAACCTCAGAGGACAAAGAAAGCTCTGTGAGTGTGTGGGCAAGTGCTTGCAGTGGTGACAAATATAGATCTAATTAGTATTCTACTGTTTGTCTTTTGGACAGATGAGGGATGCCCCCTATTGACTCTGTCAGAGGAGCCAGAGCAGAGGGGAGTGAGGAGATGTGCATGGTACAGCGTAGACTGCAAATTACGTTGTAAGTCATGCCAAGTTCATACCTCACGATCCGAGTAATAAGCACAATGCGGGCAAGCGGATCTCGCAGATTGTATGGACAATGGCAGCTTGCAATATGTTATTGTGCTGAAACATTACAATGTTTTGCACAACACTGCAATACCCAATAGAGTGTGAGGGTTGTGCGTATTCCCTCTGCGGGGATAAAAGGAGACACAACGCTCCGTTTGTGCCGGGCAGCAGACTCAGTGTTTCCAGTGCGAGTGGTGAGTGAAAGATAAGACCAGAATGAGATGAGATGAGCACGGCGACGGTCTTTTCATCAGAGCCCGCTAAACAACATGGCTTGATGACATTTTGAGTGCAGTGAGGCTGTTTAACTTTTTTGTTTAACTATCCAGACAAAATTTTGCAAAGTATGTTTTCAGATATTCCTTTTTTTAATACTTTGAATACTTATTCAAGTATTCCATTCAAAATATATGTTTAAATGTGATTATTCTTTAAATGTGATGCCAGATTCTACATTCCCTTGATCACAAGTGACAAGTTTTGAGGAAAAAAGCATTTACAAATATAAAATAAAATAAAGAAAACCTTTTGTTAAACTACATGCAGCATTTTTACACAAGTATAATTTAAACATCTATATCTCATGCTTATTTATCTTCTCTTAAAATACATTAACATAAATAAACTCAGTCCACAGATCTGTGAACAGCCACACAGTGGAAAACTCTAGCTTATTATTATCATCAATGCTTAAGGGTACGGCGTCCTGTCTGCCAACATAATGAAATCAATCTGACAGACTCAAAAGAAATTTGTTGCCACATAAAAATCACATTGTCCATGTTTGTGCTTAGAAGCTTTAAAAAAGTAAGTGAAACCTGTAAAATGTATAATAATAATAATAATAATAATAATGTTTTATTAAAAACAAAATAACAGTAAAATTATTATTATTATATCTAAAATAAAATTTTAAGAATTACTATTTTATTATTACTATACTAATTATTTTATTATTATTACTAACATATTATTCCAAATATATAAAACAATAGATTATATTTTATTATATATTATTATTTACATAATAATATATAATAAAATATAATATATTGTTTTATATATTTGGAATAATATGTTATGATATTCCATTAAAGTATTCAAATAAATATCTTTTCAGAAATTGATTCTCTTCATTTTTATTAACAATTTCATTTGTTATTTGAATAAAAAAAAAGCTATAACACAAAACTTAAGAATTATTTTCTTTGAAAACTACACATCTAGAAATTGTATTTTATTTTAGAACCACTTTTAATAATAACAATAACAATAATAATAATAATAATAATAATAATAATTTCCAAACCCAAGGTGTGTAATTTTATATATATATATATATAACATCCATACAAATATTCAGAGAAAAATTAAATGTTTTTTTATCTTTTAATTCCAACTGTAAATTTTTTTGTGTTCACAAACCAAGACTTCAATGTTCTCAAAATCACTCTTTCTCACTCATATTTCCTATAAGTATAAGATCTATCCACCATATTTCTTTTTTTTCTCAAAACATTTTATCACTCTCACCTCAGTTTTCCTCAGATATGCACATGCACACACACACTTTAACTTTTCCATTAAACTTAAAGCTGCCCTGAAAGGGATTAGAGTGAAGTTTTCAGAAAGAAAGCGTTCTTCCTACATTATCAGCATGAGATGAAGATGTGTGAGTGCGAGCGGGTGTGTGTCCCTTTATCAGAGGGGCTTTATGCGAGGCTTAGGCAGTAGTAGCTCCAGACAGTGAGGGTCTATATGTTCTCCTCTCCCAGCAGCATAATCACTCATGAGTGGCACCTCATTTCACAGCCTCTAATGGCATGACATTCGGAGCACACCGGGGTACCAAGCACGGAAGCTTTCTCTGTTTTTTTTTTTTTTTTTTTTTTTTCAGTGGGGGATGATGGGGGGCCGGAAAGCAAGCCGATAGCTTATGAGAGGTGCTCTGCTGATCACAGAATTTGAGTATCTTTTTTGTATCTCAGTCCAGCATTATTATCCAGCTGAATATTTGAAGGCAGTCTAACATATCTTTTAACTGTCATTTATCACAAATTGATTGTTTAGCATCACTTTTTTTTTCTTCGTGTCTCTCTTTCTGTCTTTGATGCCCACCACCCCCTCCCAATGCAATAATGCGATAAGCACGCGTGAATGTTTGCTGTTACATGAGCATTGCTGCAAGCACTCTGCAGCTTCCTGTGATGTTTGATAGTGTTGCACAGCCATCTGAACCAAAGTTATCTTAACTAGCTCTGTGATAGACACTACAGCCCTCCAGGATTCCTCTAGTGAGGAATGTGTGTGTGTGTGTGTCATGTGCCAAGCCCCAGGCCCTAGCCAGGCAGGTAGCATGACTGTATAATTGTGCCGTGACACTCTGAACCCCTGGCTGATACATAAGCATGTTAATTTTCTGATAGCGGGAGCGGCGGGCAGTCAGACTGCGAGTTATGATGGGTGTAATTTGTGGCTCCTGCAGCATTGTGAAAAGACCAGGGTCATGGGCTGGATAAATACAAATGGAAATTGATGTGGGGCTCATTTCTGCTTGACCAGCCTGCCTGGGGAGCCTGATAGAGAGAGAGAGGCAGGAGGACATCTTGGTGTGGCTGTCACATACCCCTTTTACACACTCTCTGATATCTGAACAAAAATGTTAAATGGGGAAAAAGAGCCAATAAAAGTGTAGCAGAAGAATCTGTGGCATCTGATGGCATTTAGTCTGCAGTGTTTGAAGGGATATTTCAAATTCTGTCATCAGTTACTCACCCTCATGTTGTCCCAAACCTGGATGACTTTTCTGTGGAACACAAAAGAAAATATTTTGAAATATTATTTTTGTCTATACAATGAAAGTCAGAAAGGGCTAATGTTGTATTGACTTTCACTGTATGGACAAAAACAGAAATTCATGCAGGTTTGGAACAACATGAGTAAATTATGACAGAATTTTGAAACTATATTATTATTATTATATTATTATTATTATTATTATTAATAATGAACTATATTATTATTATTATTATTATTATATTTGTAAAATAAAACTTGAAGAATTACTATTTATTATTCACATTATAATATATTATAAAATATCATATGTGACCCTGGACTACAAAACCAGTCATAAGTCACACAGGTATATTTGTAGCAATAGCCAACAATATATTGTATAGGTCAAAATTATCGATTTTTCTTTTATGCCAAAAATCATTGGGATATTAAGTAAAGATCATGTTCCATGAAGATATTTTGTAAATTTCCTACCATAAATATATCAAAAATGTATTTTTGTGAGTGGATATGCATTGCTAAGGACTTCATTTGGACAACTTTAAAGGCGATTTTGTCAATATTTTGATTTTTTTGCAGCCTCAGATTCCAGAGTTTCATATAGTTGTATCTCGGCCAAATATTGTCCTATCCTAACAAACCATACATCAATGGAACGCTTATTTATTCAACTTTCACATGATTTATAAATCTCAATATCTTATCTTCAAAATTGACGTTTTATATGTATAATATAAAACTTTAAGAATTATTTTCTTTGAAAACTGGACATGTAGAAATTGTATTTTATTTTAGAACCACTTTGACTTCTAACTGTATATTTTAGAGCTCATATTTTTGGTGTTTACAAACAAAGACCTCAAACAATGTTATACATTTTATCACTCTCATGTTTGGAACGGCATGAGTAAATGATGACAGAATTTTTATTTTTGAGTGAACTATCCCTTTAAGGGTACATTTACATGACAACTATGTACTAAAATGGACGTTTTTTCTTTGTGTACTTCACGTACAGACAACAACATTGTCAAAATGATTCACGGATCCGCGATAACGATTAAAAATGCTGTATTATTATTATGCTTCCAGGCCAGTAGTTGGCGATGTCACTTTGTAAAGAAACTACGCGCCTATAAACTGAGCTGTGTTCACAAATTCGCATTTTTGTAGTTTAAACGGAGACGATAACGATATTGTTTTCAAAACCTTGCACTTTGAAACCAAAAGTTTCAAAAGTTTGCATTTTCAGGCCCCCAAAACACCTTTGTCATGTAAATGAACGGCCAAAATGCATAAAAAGTTTTACGTTTTTAGTTGAAAACGGTGTCGTGTAAATGGCCCCTTAGTTTCCTCTGCTGATTGTTTAAGCTGTTTTTTTTTTCTTAAGTGAAATATTTGGTTCAAGCTTAGTAAACATTGCCTTTTTAAACTTTAAAAATTTTGAAATACACAAACATTTGTTGCATTACCTGACTTATAACAGTTTCCTGCCTTTGTTCTGTTCTGAAGGAGCTTTATGTTGTGTAAGTTAGATATACCATATGTTAGCTCTTAGAACAAAACAAGTTGTGGAAGAAAAATATGACCTTTGTGATACACCAATTTTGAAAAACAATACCCAGATTGCAAATATTAGATGTTTTTCTTCCTGCTGCTTTTTCTTGTCTGTGTTGTCGTTATGTGGCTTCGTCTCGTTCCAGTCGAAGAAGGCCAGAAATGAACAGCTGCTGATTTGTGTGAGGTCACATGAGTGACATCTTCATTTTGACGAGTAACATCACTGAATAGAAGCCTGTGTGTTTTGCGAGTGTGTGCGTGTGCATACATAGATGAAGATATGCGAGTATGTGTGCATTGCCCTTACGCATAGGTGTGTGTGTGTGTGTGTGTGTGTGTGTTCTCTAAAAAGGCCCAGAGAGGACCGTCCCGCCTGAAACACTGTCACAGCTCGCCTGACTGGCAGTTCAAGAGCTCTTCATTAGAATCCCGCTGGGTCTACGGCAAAGAAAAACAATGTGGTTGGCCCAGGACCTGTAACCTTCCCATTTAATCAGCGCTTCAAACTGCATTGTCTCTCCCCACCGTGGGAGCTGGTTTCCAAGGCTCTGCCGAGACTCCTAGGCAAACAACCTCCTATCTGACCGGACTAACACGTCTCTCTCTGTGTCACACTGGCACACAAGGAGCTTTAGGTCTCTCTTACAGCTCGATTAGCACACATTTTATCAGCAACACATTCCGTAACACGCATAACGTTGCATGTTGTCGCTTGTTTAAGGAAATATCAGACGCTGTTTTAATGTGCTGTGTATTTACACAAACAGATGCTTGCCAGAAGAGGTGAACAGCACATAAATTATTTCCTGTAATTTGTGTTGGGAGATTTGTACAGCATTTTCCTCTGTTTGCTACTAAACTAGTCGTTTATGTTTTATAGATCATGTTTTCACTAATATGATACATGATCATACCATGTAGTGCATTTTTTTGTACCTTTTAAAGTACTTAATTTAATTACGTACTTAAAGTTAATTAAAGTACTATGTGTGCAAATCAGATATTAATTCAAATGCTTTTCTTGCTGAATACATAATTGTGTTATATAATGTATTTATTTTTTATTTTCTTTTATGGTTACGCTTTAGTTTAGGGTCCAGTTCTCACTATTAACTAACTATTTACTATGACTTTTGCCTCAATAAACTTTTAATTACTGCTTACTAATAGTTAATAGTAAGGTATTAAGTTTAGGTATTGGGTAGGAATAAGGGATGTAGAATATGGTCATGCAGAATAAGGCATTAATATGTGCTTTATAAGTACTAATAAACAGCCAAATATCCTAGTAATATGCTTAAGCAACTGATTAATAGTGAGAATTGGACCCTACACTCTAAAAATGCTGGGTTAAAAACAACCCAAGTTGGGTTGAAAATGGACAAACCCTGCAGTTGGGTTAAATGTTTGACCCAACCTGCTGGGTAGTTTTATTTAACTCAACTGTTGTTTAAAAATTACTGTATTGCTTGCTTAAAATGAACCCAAAATATGTTAGAAATTAACATTTATTAATATGTGTAATAAGTGAGCATTTATTTATAAGTTTATTGAATAATAATTAAACAATACACATGTATTAAATTGCTTATTAATAAATGTTCACCTTTTGATTATTATTGTTGCCTCTAGTAATCATATGTCTGAATTTTAATTTCCAACCTATTTTGGGTTCATTTTAAGCCAGCCATAGAGTAATTTTTAAACAATAGTTGGGTTAAATAAAACTACCCAGCACGTTGGGTAAACATTTAACCCAACTGCTGGGTTTGTCCATTTTCAACCCAACTTGGGTTGTTTTTAACCCAGCATTATTAGAGTGTAAACTAAAGTGTTACCTATTTTATTATTATTAGTGTTATTATTTGTAGATGAATTTCACCTTTAATATCAACCGTCTTTTCTCCTCTATTTCAAAGACACCATAACTTAGATCTGTTTCCAAATTCTGTTCCAATAAATGTCGCATTAATCAGAAATTAACATGCCAATGCACTTCGGCTGCTTTGATAAATGTAAGACAAAACGAGTTGTTGAGAAAGAGAGAAAGAATGACAGCGAGAAGCCCCCACATGATCACAAAGATAACAGGACATCTTCTTTAAAAAAACAGAAAAGCTTTTTTTTTTTTTTTTTCTCCAAGACTCATATCATTCACTCTGTCTCTGTCAAGTATATAAAGAGAAAATACAGTACCATTTTAATCAACCACTGAGACCTGAACAAAAGGCAAATGAATCCTGCAGTCTGAGTTCCAGAGCTGCTCCAGTGACCTCTTCCCTCGGCAGCCATGCTGCACACTGCAAATGAGGCAGGCAGCCGGGGATTCCAGCTCACCTCACCTCTGACTGCCATCGTGGGGTTTTTTTTGCACTATTATTAAAAAATAATAACACATCTCAGCAATTGCCTGGAGTTATTTACCTCAATAGCACTGGGGACAATTATAAATGGATATCAAGCTACGGCATGTTTCCTGCCGTTTGTTTTTCTTTCCTTTTAGTGCAATTAATTCCTAACATTTTATGGACTATATTTCTCATTTTAAATTATCCATTTAATTTTGATCAGAATAAAATACAAAATAATAGCATTTAATTAATTTTACATTTCATAACAAAATATCAATGTTTTATGAGATAAATTGTAAATGTAAATTTCCAGTTGTCATTTAGAAATGAATATCATGCTATTTAAAGACATTGTTTGTGCATGAGAATTAATTCAGCTCTTTGTGTTTTATTTGAAGCCTCATAATTGGGTGTAATCGGGATCAAACTGCAACACTCCTGTAAAGAAACTCATCTTTAGAAAAAAACATCCTCTGTGTTTTCTTTCTTACTCAGTTGTGGATGAAATCTGTACTTAGAATAAATTACTACGTGTGACTTCTGCCGGTAATATGCTGCTGCATACATGAAACCAGTGGGGAGAAAAAAAATCATTTTCATATTAGTTGTAGAGAACCTTCATAATGACCACATATTATAACTGACAGGCATGTCAGGGGGTGTAGTGAGCAGTGAGAGCATGAGTCTTTTGTGGGTCAACTCAAATATTGCTGCCTTACAATCACAACAACCACCATAACATGCTTGATGGGTTATTGTATGTATGTATACTTACTTATATATATATATATATATATATATATATCACACTGTAAAAAGGAATTGTTGGTTTAACTTAAAAAAGTAAGTTACATGGCTGCCTTAAACTTTTGAGTTCATTGAAATTAAAAATTTGAGTTAATACAAAAGGCGATTGGTTTAATCTAAAGAAACTCAAAATATTATGTTATCTGAACCACACTGATTATCTAAGTTGATTTGACAAAAGAAAACATGTTGTGATAACAAATCATGAAAATATTTGAATATATATGAAATTGATTAATATATTAAAATTTGAAATTGCATTATATATATATAATGCAATTTCATATTTTATATTTACATTTATATTAAAATGCATACAAAAAAATTATAAACTTATATTTGTATAGATATGAATGACTAGTCATTTATATTTATGAAAATAAAAATACATTATTATTTAAAAATATATGTACAGTAGTTAATATTTAGTTGTAAAATCATCTGCTACTGTAATGTATGTTTAGACTTTACATTATTTAGCTTGATGGACGTACAGAAAGAGACCTGTAAAAATGATTGGACAAATGAAGGCATGAATGAATAAAGGAATGAAGGAATGAATGGCTAGGAATCTTCACATTATGTGTTTTTTGATGTCCTATGATAATATAATTATACTATCCACACATCTGAGAGGAGAGGTTGATTTGTCTTGCTGTGAGCTAACACACTTAATTGCAGTATGCAAATGAGAGCAATTACAAAGCTTTTAGGTAAAGAGATGACAGCTGAGGTTGAAAGAGGAAGAGGCCTCACCCAAACAGTTGTCATGGTAACAATATGGAGTAACCTTACAGTCAAATAATTATACATGGGGGAGGCAAGCTGATAAAACCTAAGGATAGTAGAGGTTCGGTAATGCACATGCATAAAGATCTGCCACATAGAATTTAACAAGTAAAAAAAATTGTATGCCTCTTTTAATGACCAAACTTTTTTGTACTTTTTTTCACTGACTTACAGTAGCATGTCATAAAATCATTCAGGTGTAAATAACATATGTCCAGCAATGCATTATTTGAGCAAGGAATAAACCATTTATGTAATTACTACTGTTAAGAGCTTTGGCTGGGGCAACTTATTTCACCAGATACTTTAAATTCACTCTGCCGTTGATTAAAAAAAAATCACTGTGCACTGTGAATAAATTGTTATCATTGTCATTGCATTAACATCTTATCATCGATCCATCAAGAACGCTGCAATTTCTATGACAATAAATCAATTCTCGCACATGCAGCACAAATGACCAATCTGCTCTCAAACAAGTAGAACGAGAGCATGATTGTGACTCAAGTACACTGTTTGAAATCATTTTCGGCTCCACAAAAAACAATTCTTGCCGGCAACTGGCACAAGGGTTGCGTTTCGCCTCTCTTTGTTTACCACAAAATGAAGGGGTGCGACACAGCGCCGAATGCCGCTAGCATACCTAATAAAAATTGTAGTCACAAATTGATATTTTCTATGGCAATTTATTTTACAATTACTCTTGCGGAGGCTTTCATGAATTAAATATGAGTTCTGTCTGGGAATTAGATGTTATAAAGGTAAATTACAAGAGGCAGGCTGTAATTGAGGTGGCTGCAACATGGGCCTACTGAACTAATCCCTGGCTGGGTCATGTGATAGTCTGTCCTCCAATGGCAGGAGGCTTTTTTGCCACAAAGCCTGAGCAGCTGAGAAAATTGATTTCTCATCTGAGCGCTATTTGATAGCTTTTGAAATCAGAAATTGAAATTAACTAACCTACGCCCCGTCATTACAAAAGAGCAAATTAAAATTGCAACAGTGTTTCCTATTGGCAGTGTACGCCTGCCAAGGTAAATTTCTAAATAGATTTTAAGATGCTCCGCTTGCACGCCTGGCTTACTCCCTCTCGCACACACACAAAATCACTTTATTTTTACACACAAACAACACGCGGCGCACACACCTGCGCTACATTGAAAGGGAGGATCTTTTCATTGAAAACTGCAGATCACTGGTGGATTATACTTGATATTGTAATGCTACAGAAATCCCAGAATTTACATGACACTGAAATTAATTCAGTGGTTTTGAGTGAAATATGCATGATGTCTTTGATCTCTAAATAAAAACAGACTTGAAAAAAGGCACCCGTGACTTTTTGCTAGCTTTTATGCATGCATATTCAAATTTATTTTCCCTGGGAGGAGCTTAATTTCAGTACATACACATTTATAGTCAAGAGGTTATTTTTTGAATACATTAATTTGACTACTTCACAAACCACACTCTAAAAAATAATGTGTTGGCTCAACAACAACAACAACAAAAATGAACAGTTTGCGTCAATTTTTTTGAGTTATGACAACTTTGAATGAGTTTACGTTGAACCAACAAGCTACATTGAGTTAGAGGAACTTAAAAATTTGTAGCATAAACACAAATTTTTAAGTTGATAACTCAAAAAAATTATGTCGCTCCAACTACCTGAGTTGTAGCCCTGGAACCAGTTAATCTTATCTATTTCAGTTCAAATCAACAGCTATCATAGCACATGCTAGCATAACTTATTTAACATGTATGTTTAATGAACAAGTAAGATATTACTGGTAACACTTTACAATAACGTTCATTAGTTAAACATTAGTTAATGTATTAACTAACATGAACTAACCATGAGCAATACATTTGTTACTGTATATACTAATCTTCGTTAACGTTAGTTAATGAAAATACAGTTGTTCATTGTTTGTTCATGTTAGTTCCCAGTGCATTAACTAATGTTAACAAGATTTTAATAATGTATTGGTAAATGTTGATATTAACATTAACAGAGATTAATAAATGCTGTATAAGTGCAGTTCATTACTAGTTCATGTTAACTAATGTAGTTAACTAATGTTAACTAATGAACCTTATTGTAAAGTGTTACCATATTACTTGTCACTGGCATTGGCGCGTCATTGCTTATAGAGTCAATCTATAAGCAATGACCGCGCCAATGCCAGTGACAAGTAATATGGTAACACTGTATGTGTCTACTCTTCAGCCCAATGTAAAAACTTCAACATTACAGAAACTCTTTTAAATGTCAAACATAACAGCATTAAACACTAACAGGTCTTTCCCTTCACTAAAACACACATACAATAACACTTAATTTCAACATTTATTCTCCTTATCCAGTCCTATGCAAAGCATGCTGGGAACTAGAAATCCACTGCCTAATTTCTAAAGTTATCAGGACAATTTCATTAAGTTACTACAACTTAATTTTTTAAAAAAAGCCAATTAATGCAGAAATTTAAGTTTAAATAACAGACGATATTAAGTTGATGTAATGATCAACATTATTATGTCAACAGAACTCAACAAAATAATGTTTGCATCTTAAAAGGTTTAATTATAACATTAAATCCGAATTTTTAATTTGCAACTATACATTTGTTTAAGTTGTGGTAACAGGTCCCCTGAATTACTTTTTAGAGTGCATGCTGATTTTTAATATTTTAGTTGCAAATAAATATTCGACCATGCTAGTGGCCCTTGAAGCAGTGAGCAATAGTTACTCTTGCTTCCCAAACAAAAAACATCTAGCAATTCACCCAAATACACTGCTTTTTAAAATCAAAAACAGCCCTTTTTCTCATTCAAGCAGGTGCTTGACCTTCTCAATCTATTGTCTCGCGCAATCTGAGGAGCCAAACTTCGGCGAGGTGGTGGAAGAGTTGTCAGCGCAAAAAAAGTGGATGTTTGTTTGACAAAAGACATGGAGGAACAGATGTTAACGCAGGTGGACACACAGATCAATAAGCGGTGCCGAGCGGAGAGCTAGTTACCTGAGCTCCAGCTACTTGTAGCAGATGTTAAACAGACTGATGCCTGAGTAGGCAGATCAATGGACAGCAAGCAGATGGAGGAGAACGGGCCTGTGAGCAAAAAAGGAAGGGAGAGGGAGAGCAGTGAGAAGCACTACGTACGCGAGTCCTCCGTGACAGGCAGATGGGCTCACATCCACAAAGAAAAGTTTACTCTCACTGCCGCAAGTAAACAATGGGCTGCCGCAGAGGAAACTTTCCGCCATCTGTGACTAAGCTATGTTAAATGCCCAAATCTCTGTGTACCGTCGCAATTTGTCTGTAATCGTTCTTAAATTGCATTAAGCCCAGCGCTGTCACTGTTAGACATTGTAGAAAAATGTTCTGCCCCAACTGATTACTTTTCCTGTCAGTCACGCTAAAGAGGAAGCGCTTTATTAGGCCAGAGGAAGTACGACTCGGCCCCCTGTCCGAGCTTTGCTAACTTTGCTCATTAACTGTGCTAAAAGGTTTGAGTCAGGTTGTGAGGGAACGCTCAGTCCCTCTTGAGTCCTATTAGTGTCTTAAAGCCAGCGTTTGAGACAGGCAGCGGACATGATTATGACTTTGCACTTCATCACGTTATCGCCGCTGTCTCTTGACCATTAGCTACCTGGATGTTTTGCTCAGCAATTATATCACATTGCTGAAGTGAGAAAATCCCACTTACTGCTTTCTTGTGCCTGCGAGTACGGGTGCGAGGTAGAATTTGCGAGAGGTTGCGTGGGCGAGTAATTTTATTCTTTCACACCCTTCAAAGCAGTGGTATTCTATTACATTAACAAGTGGAGAGCATTCATTGGCTGAAAAGAGTGTGTGTGTGTGTGTGTTTGTGCGACAACATTTCGCTTTGGAGATGAATTTCAATATGGATTTTTTGGTTCCGCTAATTAGCTCAAAATTTGCAGTACTTGACAGAGGTTATCTGCTGAAGATCAATATCTGTTTTTTAATTTTTTTATAGTCTGAACAAAGCACAAATGCCACACAACGAGAACGAGTAAGAGAACAAGGACACAAATTCTCTGACAACCCGTCCCAATGGCCTTGCTGTCCGAGGAGCGACTTGAACCGCGCGATAACCCGATAGACGTTATCTTGTCTTCTCTGGGTCTCTGGGAAGCCTGTGCAACGCTCTTCAGTGGTTAGGCATTTCTGCAAACCCCCCTGAGCCCTAACCTTCCCGTGTCTTTCTCCTCGGCCCCCACTGCTCAGACACCGGGGTGGAAGATCTGACAGTAGCCTGTTGCTTATTTATGGTCCTGCGTGTTTTATGTCTGTGCGAGATATGACGGCCGTGACACAGTGCTGATTTCAATCAGCCTGCCACTCGGCAGACGGAGTGACAGCAGGCAAAATTGAGAAGTACGAGAGACGGGAACGAGCGAGAGAGAAATAATCTTCGGAATCGTCATTGTCTTGGTTCGGGCTTTGGCCTTGTCTCCGAGCTCGGAATTCTCCAGCCTCTTTTAATGAAAATGTTTCATTCACATCTCAAATGAAGGTGCCTGCTGCCTCCACGGCCGATGAATTCAATAGAGAGGAATAAAAAGCGGAGAGAGGAGCGAATGGGGGGAGATAGAGTACGAGAGAAATGCGCTTTTGTCAGAGTGAGGAGGCTAGAGGAGAAGGTGACCCCTGAGCCAAAGGTGCTGACATTGCATCAATCCCTTTAGGGTAGAGGCCTGCTAGACCAAGCCTAGCTGAAGATTACCTCCAAACATCTGAGGGATGACGGCTCTATCTATTACGCACGTTCCATACACACACATTCTGGACCCTGAACTGATCTTTAAATTAAGTCTGAGATTGTTGCATAGAACAGGGGGCCCTAACGCAGGCGGATCTGTTTCAAAGGCTTTAAGGGACAGCGCTGTGTATTCCTGGGATGAAATTAAGAAGCATCTCCTCCCTCCTATTCTCCCTATGAGAGTAAGTAAATTTATGCCATCCGTAATCACAATAAATCTCTCTCTCTCTCGTCATATGGACACTCATACACTCTTATCCTGCTAAGATTCTCCCACGCAGCTTATATGCAAACACATGGTATGCACTTAAATATAGAGTTTGCACTTATAATTTTTAATGCAGGGAAACAAAGATGATTTTGTGGTTTCTGTCATTGTAATTAACTTAAATGTTTTTTTTTTAAAGAAATTCATATTTTGATTTGTATTCTAGTTTATAAAGCAATTAACTTTACTTTATTACCTAAATAAAATTATTTAAAATTAATTACATAAATAGAAAGTGTATATATATATATACCTTGAATTACACAACAAACCATTTTGTTTTACATTATATTATTATATTATATTATAAATAAAATTATTTAAAATTAATTACATAAATAGAAAGTATATATATATATATATATATATATATATATATATATACACATTGAATTACACAACAAACCATTTAGTTTTACATTATATTATATTATATTATTATATTATATTATATTACATTATAAATAAAATTATTTAAAATTAATTACATAAATAGAAAGTGAAAAAATATATGTATAAATAAAGTGAAAAAATATGAAAATATGTTGTGTAATTCAGTGTGTGTGTGTGTGTGTGTGTGTGTGTGTGTGGAAATACACATATATATACATTGAATTACACAACATACCATTTTGTTTTACAAATATTTTCATATTTTTTCATATATTTTCACTTTCTGTTTATGTAATTAATTTTAAATAATTTTATTTAGGCTATAATATAATATAATATAATATAATATAATATAATATAATATAATATAATAATTATATATATATATATATATATATATATATATATAATAATTTTATATATATATATATATAATATAATAATTTATATTATATTATATTATATTATATTATATTATAATAATGTTTTATTATATATGTTCCTTTTTATAAAAGCAATTAACCTAAAAAATGTGTTTGTTTAGTTCAATTTCCAGATGAACAAGATTTTCATCCTGGGTCATTATCTAAGTTCTGCTTTTTAATTCCAATCTATTGCATTTTTTTTAATGTTCAAACTCGCTAATGCTTCTATTACAGACTGGAACAGAGAATTAATTAGCTGTCACTGGATCAGTTCAATTTCCTCCTGCTAATAGCAAATGTTGACAGGTGTCTCACATTTCATCTGTTTGGTTTCTAGCTACACTTCATGTTAAAATGGATAATTGATCCATCAAAAAAAAAAAGTCTCACAACAGGCATTAAATGCCTCCAGACAACAGTAGTGAACATGCAGAAAATCGAATTTAACCCTGTGCTGACTGCAGTACTCCCTCCGGCTGTCAATCAAGCATCTCGCTCCCTAGCAGTCCTGTTTCTATGTTGTTAAATAATCAGAGTGAGAGAAAGAGAAAGAAAATGAAACATGAAAGAAAAAAGCAGTCTCAGAGGAACTGTCATGAGAAAGGAGAAATGCCATGGGGGGTGAAGAATGCCTGCAGCCCGCCAGCTTTTCACATTGTAATTTCAGTTCCCCAGGACTGACTGGTGGTAGCGGCTGAGTGAGCGAAGGCCTAGGAGTCACGGCGATGGCTGACCCTGCCATATACACACGCTCAGAGAGATGTCAGCCCCACAGCTCCCTGGGATCACCCCACTGCCAGCCACTTTGAAAGCGGCTGCCAATTCAGCTTTAAGTCGTGGCTGAATGGACACGGAGGAGAAGGGGAGTGGACAGCAGCAAAAAACAGGTTGCAAGGGAAAAAGAATTTGCTTTCAAAATTTATTTGGCCTATGACCCTCGGAGTCCACCCTCTCGCCCCTTCGCTTTGAATGCAAGCATATTTTTTTTTGATTGGGTTTGGGTTGAGGGACTCAGAAAGAGGTGTTTCGAAGGGGGTGGACGAAGGGGCCTGTCACTATACATATATTAATAATCTGACGGCTTCATCTGCTTTTGAGGGGCAGGCATGACAGCTTCACAATAGCTGGAGCTGTAGCCTTCCTCCAACACGCATGGCCTTCCTGTCTGAACAACACAGGCAGTGTATTAAGACATCACGCAGCCGTGAAGTATTGACTTAACACCCGAGTGCGACCCGAACGGCGGGAGTCCTTTCCAAGTCTCTTATTTAAAACAATTTAAAGGCTTGAAAACTAAGATGTCACGTTACATGTGATAGTGAGAAGACTGTGCTTACGAAAATGTTCTTTTGAAAAAAAGAACATTTAAGCAATTTGAGAGTGACTGCAGCTGCCAGTCAAGATCAAATGGTAAATATGAAAAATTTGGTGTAGGATTTCATTTGAAACAATTTTCACTCAGAAATTGGTAGTAGATTTCACAAATAATTACCAAGAAACAGCAAGTAACACACAATTTGACAATTTAAAGTATAAAAACTGAAATCCCTTGCACAAAAAAGTGTGGGATTATTCAAGTGTGCTATTAGTATACTTCTTTTAAACTAAAAATAAGAAAGTATACTTTCAATCTACTTTTTATGTAGCCTATTCTCAGAAATATACTTAAACTATTACACTTAAGTATACTTGACTGAAAAGTCTAAGTATATTTGGCCTATACTTGTACTCAATCTTTTGATTGTGATATACTTAAAAGTAATTATACTTGACTTGTAGTTGTGTTTACTCTTTTGATTGAGTAATCTATTAAATAGTTTTTTCACATAGTTTTACATACTGTCTTATGAACTTGCATTGTTTGAAAATATTGATTTATAATGTTGAGTATGTGAATTTTTGTATAGTCCACTAGTTAGTGTACATAGGAAACATAGGAATTTACTTCAAATCTACTTAAAGTACAGTTAAAGGTATATTTCAAGTATAAAAAAATAATACCTACTGTAAATAGGAGCATACTTAAAATGCAAAAATAATATATAAATAGTGAACTATAAATATGATGTTAAGTTCACTTGAAGAAAAATCACAAGTATACTTGCAGTACAAAACTACTAAACTATAGTTTACTGAGAGTATACTTCAAAATAAAATAAAAAAATGTGCTACAAGACAAGTATTTAACTGGTAAACTATCAGTATACCTATAAGTTCACATGTAGTATAGTTGCAGTACAAATGAAAATGTAGTTGTGTACTCAAAGTTTACTACTGTTACACTTTTATACACTAAAAGTGGGCCAATTTTGTCCCAAATGGTATTGAAATAGGACACTTATAGGTATACTACTACTACAACATTGATATTAGTATACTAACTACAAAAATATACTTGAACTTCACTTAAGTATACTTAATGAACTTGAAGTATTTTCTCGTAAAATGTTTTCAAATCTTTGTTTTATTTACAACTTCGAAAAATAATTTTTACACTGCAATCTTCCTATTTTATTCTTGTAGTTTAACATTTAATAAAAAAGTAAAAAGTTTACCAATAAGAACACTAACAATATGCACAATTAAAAGTATAATTTGCCAAGAAAAGTTAATAAATTGCTCACAAATTGTTGCTCAGGCAGCCTATCGAGAGAGAAAGTGAGAAAAAAGAGAGAGAGAGATAGGAGGTCAGTGGGAGCACAGGTAATTGAGTAGTCCCCTCCCTTTCGTTTTCTACCGAGCTCCTCAACCCAGTCCCTCGCCCCCACCCCAGCCACACAGCG